>JANVCC010010369.1:19004237-19048711 GCA_025345505.1 Todiramphus chloris collaris
TGGGGCAGGAGTGGCTGGAGAGCTGCCAGGCACAGAAGGACCTGGGGTGTTGACTGACAGCCGCCTGAACATGAGCCAGCAGAGTGCCCAGGTGGCCAAGAAGGACAATGGCATCCTGGCTTGGATCAGGAACAGTGTGGGCAGCAGGAGCACGGAGGGGATCATCCTTCTTTACTCGGCTTTGGTGAGGCCACACCTCGAATGCTGTGTCCAGTTTTGGGCCCCTCTCTACAAGGAGGACATGGAGATGCTGAAGGGTAAAGGGTTTGGAGCGTGCATCTTACGAGGAAAGGCTGAAGGATCTGGGGCTGTTCAGCCTTGAGCAAAGAAGGCTGAGGGGAGACCTCATTGTCCTCTACAACTGCCTAAAGGGAAGCTGTAGCGAGGCAGGAGTTGGTCTGTTCTCCCTGGTGACAAGAGACAGAAGAAGAGGAAATGGCCTGAAGTTGAAGCAGGGGAGGTTCAGGCTGGATATTAGGAAGCATTTCTTTCCAGAAAGGGTTGTCAGGCATTGGACTGTCCTGCCCAGGGAGGTGGTGGAGTCCCCATCCCTGGAGGTGTTCAAGAGGTGGTTGGATGTTGTGCTTAGGGACATGGTTTAGTGGTTTTTGATAGGGCTAGGAGTAAGGGTGGACTTGATGATCTTGAAGGTCTGTTTCAGCCAAAACTATTCTATAATTCTATCTCCTGGTAACTGATTCAAAACCTGGCAGAGTTCAGGGCTGTCTTTCCAAAGAAAAATTATTATCTCATTCTAATGCTTACTCTTCTTTTTTTCTCAGAACAAAGTATAGCTGTTTACTGGAAAGCAGTGAGATGAGAAAGAATTGAATTTTCTGTTTGATGGGAGATGCCCATGAACTCATTTTTCCGTTATCAGCCTTTAAAACTTTAGAAAATCCTGCTCTTTTGCTAAGATTATTTTTGCATTTGATTTGCATAAATTTAAATTCTTGAAATATTCATTTTCTGGTTTTACAGATATCCAGTGTTGGGTCACTTCACAGAGATAGTTTTAGTTTTTTCAGTCTTCTACCTGAGCTGATCATTTTCTAATATATGACATCTGACATCCTACCTATACTCTAAAGTTGTCACTAATATCATCAGGATCTGCTAAGGTAAGAAAAATTGAGAAGCTAAGAATTTGGATTTGTGTACAAAATGACAAAATCAAAATTATTCTGGAAATACCTACTCATAATATGTTTTCTGCCATATTATTAACCCATACACTGAAGTTTTATGTAAAATAGAAAAAACCCAATATATTAACCTATTTGAAAATATGTTGCTATGGTAACACAAAATTAGCACAGCAGATAAACAGACATTTCTGTAGTAATTTTTTAACTCTCTATTCCATTCAAATATGTACTCTGCTTATAGAAGAGTTAGGTGTGTTTATCAGCTTCGTTTTAGCATGTGTGAACAAATACATTACTTACTGTTGCTTTTATCTAGCCACATTAGGGATTGTGATGATCCATTTCTCATCCAAGAAATAGGAATAAACCATGTCTTGTGCTTTAAAAAAAACCCTCTCAGCTGATGCTAAATTAGATTGTAGATGAGTTCCTTCTTACAAGAATCTCCATCTACTTTCCTTCCTCTGAGGCACAAAACCTCATCAGATGGTGGTACTTATGCTGGATCAGCACTTAGGTTCATCCAAGATAAGGGAGTTTTAGCATGGATTTGAATAGGCACTCATATCTAGAACACTATTCCATGTGAGGTATTTGAATACCACTGTGCTCTGGCTATCCTTCTTCAGACAGTAATTTTATTCTCCTCTTATTACACCTCACCCTACTTTGGGAGAATATAAAGCTCCTTTTTGGAAGGGTGTCTACCGAAAAAGGTCCCAGGCAAGCAATACAAGTAATTCTGACAACTGCAATTTTTCTTTCTACGGGAATATAAAACTCACAGTGAAAACAAACAAAAGCTTCAAAGTTCTGAAATACCCTATAATACATGTCCTGTATTTTCTTACATTCACTAGATATCGCATCTTGCTAACTACAGTAAAGGACTTAACATTTGTAACTTGGAACTTCTTTATCCGAGTTAACCAAAAACGCTGAATGGACTAAAGCTCTGCAGTTCCTGGAGCTTGGGAGCAAAGGAAACTCTGTGGTTCTTGTCAAAACTTCTTCTGACTGTATGACCAGCAACAGTGGCCGGGGAAAAAACCAGCTTTGGGTTTTGCTCTCCTTTATACTTCTTCCCTGCATAAGACCTAATCTCAGGGGCCCTCTCCATGCATCCCAACGCTCATGACAGCTGCTGAATTTCATGAAAGTTCAAACTAGCCACAAGTTGCCAAAGGCAGCTCCTTCCATCACTGCTTTTAGTCATCCAAATAAGCAGTACAGCTTTCAAAAGCACCAGGCACTCAGCAGTGCTTACCAGCTGGAACTTCAAAGCTGCATGTCAGGTATTCGTCACTTCCTGAGAAAAGGGTCACTTAAGTACTTAAATGTAACCCCTTTATCCTTGCCAAGGATAAGAGACTGGGAATATGAGCACTGGAAAGAAGGCACAGCATGACTCATCCAAGTCCCCAGGCAGTACAACTGAGAGATGCAGAAAGAAGAAAATGCCAGGCAGAACCCCTGCCCTGCAACCTATTCATGGCCTGCGTCTGTCCTTACAAAGTCATTATGAGGCTTGCAGAATTATTGCAAACTCCAGTCTCAAACAGGTTTTACTTGACAGTTTGTGTCAAGAAAAAATGTAACTAATCAGATGGTCAAACACAATGTCCTAACCGAAGAGTATAAATATACAACAAAAACACAAGCTAAACATACTTGTTTGAATCAGTACTGTTTTCATTCTTCTTATTGAGAAATTGTTCCTGACTAATTGTGCCAGTAGTTATATTTAATGTTAAAACTGGAAATCCATTTTGGCATGTCCAGGAATCCATTATTTTTTTAACAGATGCTGGCAACTGAACTTCATCCTGTGCATCTACAACCTGCAAGAAAAACAGGAACTAGAAATATTAATGATAAACAGGTACTTTTTGATACTGCTTCAGCAATATTCTAGGGGTTGCTCTAACACATCAGAGAAAATATAACTGCTGGTTAGCAGTTTGCTGGTCTTTGATTCATGAAAAAAATCAATATAACAAAGTCCAAAGGACATTATATACATTAAAATAAAGCATCAGCCTTTTTTGCAATTATGAAATGACTGTGACAACATTTCTCATTCTTATAACCTGACTGCTGACCTTTCTTTTTTTAATGTGAATATATTTACACCCCTGCATGGCTATGACAGACTTGGCTTGTTAATTTTATTCAAATAAAGCTACTGGAACACAAAGATTTTTAAGTGAATACCTAATGAACAAACGGAATAGTAAAGACAAGTTGAAAGGGATACAAAGCAGGGTCCCAGCTAGTGTGAAATGTCACAGTCTCTGTTGGCTTAAAAGATGTGATAGCCTTCCGTATCTGAAATTATGGCACTCTCAAACTGAGTCTGCAATACAATGGAAGCCTTCTTTAGAGCAACAGGAAAAGTGGAATATAAAAAAGTAAACGTATTATTAGCACCCGCTTTCTTATTCAGATTTCTGCCAAAATCAGCAAAGGGTGAAATGCTGAGATACTGCCCTGGATATAGACTTTTCTGGATCTGTGACATATCAGCAGTTTTGATCATCAAACTCAGAGCACTCTAATGTGGCAAAACTTAAGCTCCAGAATAATGGGCTATGCGATTTCGCTTAGGCAATCTCCATGAAACCAAAAACTCCACCTGTCCCTCTCATCTCTCCATCCCTTGCACTTAGCTCCACTGATCTCAGGTGCAGTACAGCAGCCAAATAAACACTTAATCAAGACATGAGCCAAAAGAGCCAGCATAGCAAATGTTGTGTGAAAGACTGCACTAGAGATAGCCAAACTTCAGTGCAGTCTTCTACAAATAGAATATGCCCTAAATCTGGACTATGCCAAATATCAAGGCAAGAATACTAGAGATGAAATGAGTACCATCTGTATGTGGGTCCAGAGGTCATCTTGGTTAGCATTTGAGAAGGCAAATTCTTTCAGATATGACTGTATGAAAAAAAACAGAAGCATCAGAATTCATGAGGGTTCAAGGCAAAACATCAGCAGGGCAATGTACAATTGTTGTTTTCAAACTTATAAATCAAGATGAAGGCATTAGTTTTTCAAACTTACAGTAAGTGCTCTGATAAACAACTTCTCAGTCAGGAAACCTGAAAGCACCCAGGTAATAGAAGCCCCCTGGAATACAAAAAAAAGCTATGAGAAAACATGAATTATTATTGCAGTATTTTTTCAAACTATATTCCAGAGAAGTTAGACAGGCTACTCCTATGCTTGGTATTTCATGGAGGTTAAAAATGTTTTCACTATTTCTTTCATAGTGAAATACATCTGCAACATCCAACAAATTTGCATGTACAGCAAAACCAAATTTTGAATGACAAAACAGCCTTCAAAAAAGCATTGTAATTCATAAGTTTCTCTAAACCTACTTCGTACAATTAGTTTAGAATATAAAACAGGGAGAATTTTATATTTTTTAACCTTGTTGTATGTGATGCTGTCAAACAGAGATATAAAAGAATATGATCCTTTGATCTTGTCTTCACTCTCTGACAGTGATCGAACTCCTATTTCATTGTCTTCCCTTAAGACAGGTTGCACAACATGATCATAGAAGATTTTATCCTGCAAAAAAAGACAAATCAAAGTGATCTAAACAGAAAATATTTATTCTCAGGGAAGAATGTAGATTATGGGAGTAGCATTTACAGAAATAGTCTGTCAATAAACAAGGGATGATTCTTTTTTCCCCATCCCTCACTCCCATGAAGTAAAAGGGACCGTGCAACCAGTCTTACCATTATCCACATGAAACATTAGTAATCAGTGAAAATCTTACTTCTGAGAAGACTGTAGGCTTGGGCCTGACATGAAGGACCAAGTTGAACATAAGCAATGTGTCCTTGCAGCAAAGAAGGCTAATGGTATCCTGTGCTGAATTAGGAGTGTTGCTAGCAGGTTGAGGGACTTGATCCTTCCACTGTACTCAGCACTGGTGAGGACACACCTTGAGTGCTGGGTCCAGTGCAGGGCTCCATCATAAAAGAGAGACATGAACATACTGTAGGGACTTCAGCAAAAGGTCACAGAGATGATTTAGGGACTGGAGCATCTCTCCTATGAGGAAATGCTGAGAGAGCCGGGACTGTTTAGCCTAGAGAAGAGGAAGCTCAGGGGATCTCATCAATGTGTATCAGTACCTGAAGGAAGCGTGTAAGGAGGACAGACACAGACTCTTTTCAATAGTGCCTAGTGACAGGGCAAGAGGCAATGGGCACTTTAACACAGAAGTTCCCTCTGAACATCAGGAAACACTTTTTCACTTTCAGGGTGTCCAAACACTGGCACAGGCTGCCCAGAGAGGTGGTGGAGTCTTCATCCTTGGAGATACTCAAAAGTTGTCTGGACATGGTCCTGGGCAGCTGGATCTGAGTGGCCCTGCTTAAGCATGAGGTTGGACCAGATAATCTCCAGAGGACCCTTCTAACCTCAGACATTCTGTGATTCTGTGAATGTATAAGGCCCATAAAACTGCAGAGGAAAGCCCTGTATTAAGTACACCTCTGTTATGTACTTGGGATTTACAAGACACATCACGTAACTGTAATTTATCAAATGGAATTACTGCCCAGTATTAACATTTACTCTGTGGTCATAAATAAAATGGCAATCGTTGATCTTTAGAAAGACAAGTGTCTAAATGAAAAGATTAAAATTAAAAAGGAGATAATGATTTCTTTTGAATTTAAACCTTAATGGCCTTTACACTTTTGAATATTAAAGTATCGCATTACGAAGAATAAAGTGAGCTGTTGTTGCAGTTCAAAGCAGAAGGCTATCATACCCCATGACTAAAAATCCTTCTGACAGAATTTGTTTGACATGCCTGTATTAGTTTCCAATTATGCATGTAACTAAGTACTTTGGTGAATTACAAAAGGAAAGTGATGAATGGTATTTCACCTGAGCCAAACAGAAAGCAGACTGATTGACTGCAGTCTCAAGCCTTGCCAGAATAAATGGTTGTCCCTTCTCCAGAAGCTGAAAGCACTGTGCACAGACATGTA
Source organism: Todiramphus chloris collaris (assembly GCA_025345505.1). Classification (NCBI taxonomy): domain Eukaryota; kingdom Metazoa; phylum Chordata; class Aves; order Coraciiformes; family Alcedinidae; genus Todiramphus; species Todiramphus chloris. The sequence goes on from JANVCC010010369.1 coordinate 19,010,407, forward strand.
TGTTTGCACAGGCAAGTGCACCTCATCTCATGGATACAATTAGCAGCACTTACCATCTTGTCTCAGAGTTTAACGATGGATGGAGTTTTCTAATACACCATGGGATTGGATTTATGCTTATTCACATTTGGATGGAATGGGAGGGAGTTTTATCCTGCTGTTAGATTAACTGTGAGCATTTGCATTATCTACAGCCAGACATCCACAGACCCAGTGGGCTAAACAGATGCAAAATGGCCAAATTAGTCACTGCCTGGTGAAGATACCTGAGGTACTGGATGCTTGGAAAAGAGGTTGGAGAGTCATGTTGGCAAACCATCAGCTACAGGACCCAAGAAAGAAAGTCAGGTTTGCTGCATGATGGATCTACAGCAAAACGCCAACTCCTTGTCACAGAAGAATTAACAGCTGTCCTGCTGTCCTCTGTGCCAGCTGTAGAAGAGCTGGGTATGATCAGAGTACGCATCAGATGGAGACCCTGCAGAGAAGAATCAACACCTGCAGGTCTTGCACAGGGGAGACAAGTCACTACTTACCAGTGAAAGCTTGGGTTCAACAAAGGTAGCTCCCAGGTACTCAAAGTAGGATGCCAGTCCCTCATTAAGCCACAGATCATTCCACCAGTTCATTGTAACCAGATTTCCAAACCACTTAAACAGAAATAAAAAAATGCTTCAGCATCTGTTTGGACTGCTGATTTAATTTTTTTTCATGAAACACACATACCCATATGTTAAATACACATACCTATGCTGAAGTAACTTTATTAATGTGTACACATCAACTGAATAAAATACTATCTATTCCTTCAGATAGTGAAAATTCAGTAGAAAAAGATCCACGTTGGAAAAAGTCAGAGGTTCAGGGCAGATATTTTTAAAATTGTTTTAATTGTTTTTAATTGTTTGTTATTTGTTAATTGTATTTTTAATTCTTTAATTGTTTCTGCAATTTCCTACCATGAGTATGGATGTCAGTGCTTTATGTCATTCTTTCACTCTGTTTAATTTTAAACACTTTCCAGTAAAATTTAAATACCTAAAATATTACATCAAGCTATAATAATAAGCAAGGCATTTATCAAGCAATTACAAAACCATTTTTTCTGTGTTCTTAACAAAAGGAAACTGTCAGAGGAATGATAAACAGAACTGGGGAAATAACCATTTCCAACATCTGCAAATCCCTATCCTGATAAGCCAAAAAACTTTCACAACAGCTGCTATGCGCTTATATTTGACAATTCATTTTTACCAGAGAACTAGTCATGCACAGATTTGAACAACAGCTCTGCAAACTTGAACAACAACTTTGTTTTAAAATAGAGTATAATTAAGTACTGACACTGTTTTATTGCCCTGCAATAAGAACACTTCGCTTAGCTGAAAGTCTGAAAAGTTACAGACATTGTCAGAAGGGCACAAAAGTGCACTAGCCAAATTAAACTCTTCTGCTAATTTTGTTGACTAAGTGCAAACAGTTGCTGCTTTGGCAAACAGTAAATTAAACACAGTCAATAAAAAACTGGAACAACATAATCATTCCAAAGCAAATAACAAAAACTGTGAAAGCATTTATGAAAAATGGAAAAAAGCTCATCTAGAGTATAAAATATGTTCATGTTAATTTTGTTCTGTCATACCACAGGCTGCTTCTCACAGAAAAACAAACACCTTTTACAGTATGTAGATGCACTGCCACTGCAAAAGAATACTTAAAAAATCCAGTAAGTCACCCACTGAAGTTCTAAGTATACAAGAACACTGTGTCATCCCTATATCCCTACAGTATTTTCTAGAATTTTCTAATATTATCTGGTACTGTGTATGACAAAAACAAGTAGCTCATTAACAATTTTGTATCAAAGAGTCCTAGGCAGTCAGTATGCTGCCTGTAATATGATAAAATCTGCTTTTAATACTGACTTATCAGTGGAACATATGATCAAATAGACTCTTACTACTCTAGTGCTCACACTCCCTACTGTCAGGTCACTGTTTTTCTTCTATTAGTTACTGACTGCATCAGCAGCAGAAGGAAACAACCTCATAGGCAAATAAACATATAGAATTTTTTACCACATGCCTGGTGTCCTATTTCATGTGACACAATTATTGCAATCATTGCCTTTCTGGTTGTGAATTTATCACTTGGGATGTACATCAATGATGATTCTTGGAAAGTCATTAGTCCCCAGTTTTCCATAGCACCTGCTCCAAAATCAGGCAGTGCAACCAGATCTAAATTGATTTAAACAGAGAAGAAAAAAGAAAGGTATCTTTAAGATTTTTGGAAGTAAAACACTCAGATGATTGTAATGCTCACACTGGTTCAGTGTACAATTAAAGGATATTACATTTCAGTGGTTCTTTGTGGTATTACATCAACACTCTTGCAAATGGCCTGTGCAAATGGCCTTGTCATACTTTTCATCTATGATTGCCACTTTTCCAGGGATTCATGGATAAATTCCCATGAAGCTGAGATCTGCACTGTATTTTGTACATACAAATGTTTTGAACAAAACTAAAGGCTGTATTCTACCAACACGAGGACCTGGATCTCAGAAATGTTTCTCTGTATGAGTTTCTCCTGTGTTTGGGAAAAGATCATACTCACCTCTTTCTCCAGCCCAGCAACTGATAAAAAAATACCTTGCTCTTTCAGCTCTGTGAGTAGAGGGATCCTTTCCATGCTTATGTGAAAGGTACCTCAGAAACATCATCTCTTTTTTCCATAGTATGTCTGTTGCATCTGTACTTCCCTTCTGTGTTATACACAGGGAGCAGTTTTCCATTTCAAATGTGAGGGTTGGATGAAACATCAGGGATCTCAAAGAAAGATATACTGTTTAAACTTAGTACCTCAGTAGCTGTCTTGGGCTTAGCAACCATGAAATTATAGTGTTCTCAATTCTTGGTAAAGTAAGGATTGGGGTCAGTAGTACAGCCTCCATGGACTTCCAGAGGGCTGACTTCAGCCTGTTCAGGTCGCTGGTTGATAGAGTCCATTGGGAGATGGTCCTGAAGGCCAAAGAGGTTCAGGAAGGATGGACATTTTTCAAGAAGGAACTCTTAGAGGCACAGGAGCAGGCTGTCCCCATGTGCCACAAGATGAGCTGTCAGCGTAAACGACCGGCCTGGCTGAACAGGGAGCTCTTTCTGGGACTGAGGAAAAAAGGAGAGTCTACCAACTTTGGAAGAAGGGGCAGGTTACTCAAGAAGAATACAGGGATTTCGTTAGGTCATGCAGAAAGAACATTAAAAAGGCAAAAGCCCAGCTAGAACTCGCTCTGGCCACTGTTCTATGAGATTATAACAGGTGCTTTACAAATACATCAACAACAAAAAGAGAGCCAAGGAGAACCTCCATCCCCTACTGGATGCCACCAAGGATGAGAAAATGGTTGAGGCACTTAATGCCTTCTTTGCCTTGGTCTTTAACAGTCACACCAGTTATCCTCAGGGTATTCAACACTCCGAGCTGGGAGACAGGGATGGAGTGCACAATAATCTCTTCATAATCTAAAAGGAAGACATTAATGACCTGCTATGGCACCTGGACAGCCACAAGTCTGTGTGGCTGGATAAAATCCACCTTAGAGTACTGACTGAACTTGCTGGCAGAGGATCTTGCCAAGCCTCTCTCCATCATTTATCAGCAGTCCTGGTTAACAGGGAAGGTCCCAGATGACTGGGTGCTGCCAATGTGATGCCAATCTACAACAAGAGCTGGAAGGACGATCTGGGAAACTACAGACCTGTCAGCCTGACCTGGGTACCCAAAAAAATTATGGATCGGTTCATCCTGTGTGCACTCACGCAACAAGTGCAGGACAGCCAGGGGATCAGACCCAGACAACATGGGTTCATGAAGGGCAGGTGCCATTTGACCAACCTGATCTTCTATGACCAGGTGACCTGCCTTGTGGATGGGGGAAAAACAGTGGATGTTTTCTACCTGGACTTTATTAAGCATTTGACACAGTCCCCTCCCCAGCATTCAGCTGGAGAAGCTAGTGGCTCACAACTTAAGACAGGTGGACTCTTTGCTGGGTTAAGACCTGTCTGGATGGCCGAGCCCAGAGAGTTGTGGTAAACAGAGTTAAATTCAGTCAGTGGCCGGGCACCAGTGGTGTTCCCCAGGGCTCAGTGCTGGGGCCAGTCCTGTTTAACATCTTTGTCAATAGTTTTGGATGAGGGGATCAAGTTCACTCTCAGTAAGTTTGCAGGCAACACCAAATTAGGTGGGAGTGTTGATCTGCTTGAGCATGGGAAGGTTCTACAGAGAGATCTGGACAGTTTGGATCAGTGGGCCAAGGTCAATGGTATGAGGTTTAATAAGACCAAATGCCAGGTCCTGCACTTCAGTCACAACGACCCCATGCATCTCTACAGGCTTGGAGAAGAGTGGCTGGAAAGTTTCATGGCAGAAAAGGACCAGGGGGTGTTGGCTGACAGATGTTGGCTGACAGATGGACGAACATGAGCCAGCAGAGTACCCAGGAAGGCCAATGGCATCCTGGCCTGTATCAGAAACAGTGTGGCCAGTAGGAGGGACAAAGTGATTGTGCCCCTGTACTTGGCACTGGTGAGGCCACACCTTGAGTACTGTGTCCAGTTTGGGGCACCACAGTACAAGAAAGGCATTGAGGTGCTGGAATGGGTACAGAGGAGGGCAACAAAGCTGGTGAGCGTACTGGAGAACATGTCTTATGAGGAGAGGCTGAGGGAGCTGGGATTGCTTAGCCTGAAGAGGCAGAGGCTGAGAGGAGACCTTATTGCCCTCTATAGCCACCTGAAAAGAGGCTGTACTGAGGCCACTGCTGGCCTTGTCTCCCTAGTAACTAATAACAGGACAAGAGGAAATGGCCACAAGTTGTGCCAGGGGAAGTTCAGATCATATATTAGGAAGAATTTCTTTAGCGAAAGAGTACTTGGGCACTGGAATGGGCTGCCCAGGGAAGCGTGTGGAAGCTGAGGTGCTCTGGGACATGGTCTAGTGATCATGTAAAAGGTAAAAGGGTGGACTTGATCATCCTGGACGTCTTTTCCGACTTCAATGATTCTATGATTCTAGCAAAGAACAAAATTTGGAAAAGGTATACAGAGTATTTTGGAAGCAGACAATAGCTTGTACTCCAAAGCAGCTGACCAGGGGCCAGTACCAGTCCAAAAGCCAGGCTGTTAATGAAAGTGTGTTGCCAAACCCAAGCGAAGCTAGACTGCTTCTCAGCAGGGCTTATCGCCTCAGGATTCAGCAAAGGTATTTCACTTTTGATGAGGCAGCCTTCACCTAGACATCTTGGGGCAAGAGAGCTCACTTAAAATTGCATTAAAATCAGGTGAAGACAAACCCTTAATTATCCCTGATTTTAAATGTGTTTATTCTTCATTTCACATTTTGAGTTCTCAATAGAATTCTCTAGCATTTGCAAGCTGCTACTCTTGGCTGATCTTATCCTATTAATTGTTAATCAAAATTTCAGTTGGTATTGCATGATGTTACAGTGGGGACTGTAATGGTATTACAGCATTCTCTAAATGAAACCTTACCTAACAGGAAGCCTGCCATACTGTTCTTCTACATCAATTTTTTTTTATATTTTTATACTAATGAATTAATGTATTAATATTGCTGCTAACCAGAGGAACGCAAATGTGAAACAGAATTGTCTATAGCCCTTAAGCAGCTTGTATGAGTACTAAGATAACAAAATTTAAGAAGTAAAGACTGCATATATTACATTTTCTGTAAGAAGTGTAGTGGGTAATTCTGCAAGTTATTCTAAAGACATTGGCAGATAATACATTTATGTCATTTATTTCTTTCAAGTGACAAAATACAGATATAACAAATCAACAGATTACCTAGTCATGAAAAGAAGGAAATTCTTCCCTCACAGTCCTGCAGTCTGTTAAGATCACAGGCAGGTCCAAAACTCATTTTAATTATGAACTGCCTTCTGTGCTCTCAATATTCTAGCAATTTGTATAAAAAGAGCACATTTCCCCATAATACTCATGCTGAAGCCCTTAGGAATCCAAGTACAAGTCGCAGACAAACTGTACAGTAGAAATACATGATGGCACCCTTTTTTCTTGACTGAAGTTTGACTTAACTGACTTACATGATGTCTATTTTAAATAGAAACAATGTTTTCCTGAAGGAGTCTTTTTTTCGGGGGAGGAACATGCAAGAACATACAGTCAATACTAAAGTAAGACATGGATATATTGAAGAAAACAAGGAATGCTTTGTGTTAGAAGACATGGGTTACAGCACACGAGGATTTATTAGGAGGACATAGGGACTACAGCATGCTTGTCTGGTATGGTCTATGCATACCAGAAATAGCCACATGAAGTAACGACTCCCTTCTACCCACTCTGTAGTCCCATCTGCTCCTCTATTAGGAAATGATGCTTTAAAAGAATGAATGGAATGTGAAGGTAAGAGTGCTGAATTACATGTTAATAAGAGCCATGATGCAGAAAAGAGAATTCAGTGAGTTGAACCTTAGGGGTTTTATTGCACGAATGTGGTAAAGAGAACACTGCAAATGAACCCATTGCTTCTGTGAATGTCAATCACACTATCGGCAGCCATTTCTGGACCATTTAAGAAAATAAGTAATCTCACCTGTCTTTGGCAGAGGGTAGCTGACATTAAGTAAGTCTTCCAGAAATGAAAATATTGGGCCTGTGATATTTAAAGCATAGTCAACATACCCATTTTTAACTGCCTCCTTCCGAGCCCAAATACGTATCTGCAATAAAACAGAAGTGTTACTTTAGACAACCTTCATATCTTCATGTCCTTTGCTTCTATTCTTTGACTCATTGTTTGAAAATGCTATCTGTCCATACCAGACCACGCAATGAAACTTTTAATGAAAAAAGATCCCAGATCAACCTTTTCTGGGCCTAACGAGACATGGCACAGAGCCTAATCCTGCTGAAATCTAGGAGAGTTCCAATACTTCAAAAGGGACAAGATTCAAATCCAACTATACATTGCTGCAACAAACAAGACTCCTGTATTTTCTTTTATTAAATGGGAAATGTTGTAAAACTATTTAGAATCACGCATCTTAAGCCAGAGTATTCCAGCCAGTGAGTCTGGGTGACAAACTTTCCTTCATAGGATCTTCAAAGAGCATTTGCTGTCCAAACATATATATCTCTCCTCTTGAACTTTCTCACAGCCTGAAACAGACCACTGGGCTCCCCTTGCTGCTGGAGTGAGCAGTTGACTTCTGTACTTCTGAGTAATAGAGAGAGCAGCAGCAAGAAAAGCTTTCCCCTCTCATGCCCATTTCCTCTGTTACATTACTGAAGAGGACAGATGCTTGCCCAAGGTAGTGGAGTAGACTGAGGAAAAGTTTATGACTCCATCACATAGCCATGTATGCAAGACCCCCCAGGTGCTAGTAGCTCAAAACCCCTATATTTCTTGCATCTAAATGTAATACATGGTGTCACAAGGAGCAAAACCTAACAGCATGGTGGGGAAGCATCAGGATTTAATTTACACAGGAAAAAATAAAACATATTCAGTCAACAGAGTATTCCCAGTCTCTGAGCCCCTTTTCAGGTGAGGCTGCAGAAGAGATTCAAAGGCCATTATCACTTAATTTTGGAAAACCTGAATACAATTGGCAGGCTTAAAATCCTAATCCTAGTTTAAGATTTGAGGTATAATATTGGTGCTTCAGGTTGCACAGAGGAGACACAATGAACATGCTCACACAAATGCTGTGGAAGCACCTCTGTCTGAAAATAAGGGATGAAATATCCTCTCATGTCTATCTTACAAAACACAGATTGGTGCCTCTTTCCCCTGAAAAATGTTCATTTGAATGCTCTGCTGGCTCGTTTCAGTACACATCAGCACAAGAAAAAGGCACCACAGTCAGAGCTGTAAGTATCCAACATGTACTATACAGGGGATGGCAGGTATGGTATATGATATACCAAGTCAAATCTTCACTGTAAAAAGAAGCTAATACTGTGCTTCCTTAGTCACCTCTGCACTGTCCTCTTGTCTTGACCCTAGTAGGATGACAGTGAACTAAACACAAAGCTCAAAATCTGCTCTCATTTATTAAAGACAGCAAGCACCCAGTTGCTACCTGAGGGTCCGTCTCCCTGAATTGGAAGACAGGGATGGGGAGCAGAATGCAGCCCCCATAATCTGGGAGGAAATGATCAGTGACCTACTGTGCCACACAGATGTGCACAAGTCTATGGGACCAGATGGGATCCACTCAAGGATACTGAAGGAGCTGGCACAAGTGCTCACCAAGACACTCTCCAATATTTATCAACAGCCCTGGCTAACTGGGGAGGTCCCAGTTGACTGCTAGCTAGCAAATGTGATGCTCGTCTACAAGACGGGCCAAAAGGTTGATCCTGTCAGTCTGACCTCATTGACGGGGAAGGCTGTGGAGCAGGTCATCTTGAGTGCCACCACACGGCACATACAAAACAACCAGCTGATCAGGCCCAGTCGGCGTGGGTTCATGAAAGGCAGGTCCTGCCTGACTAACCTGATCTCCTTCTACAACAACATGATCTGCCTAGTGGACGAGGGAAGAGCTGTGGACATTGTCTACCTGGACTTTAGTAAAGCCTTTGACACTGTCTCCCACAACATTCTCCTTCAGGAACTTTTGGCACAAGGCTTGGATAAATACACTCTGCACTGGATAGAAGACCGGCTGGATGGTCACGATGAAAGAGTGGTAGTGAATGGAGCTCAATCTGGCTGGTGTCCGGTCACAAGTGGTGTTCCCCAGGGCTCAGTACTGGGGCATGCTCTCTTCAATATCTTTATTAATGATCTGGATGAGGGGATTGAGTGTACTCTCAGTAAATCTGCAGATGACACCAAGGTAGGTGGGTTTGTCGATCTGCTGGAGGGTAGGGGAGCTTTACAGCGGGATCTGAGCAGGGTAGATCAGTGGGACAAGGTAAACTGCAAGGGGTTCAACAAGGCCAAGTGCTGGGTTCTGCATTTGGGTCATAACAACCCCATGGCAACCTACAGACTCGGGGTTGTGTGTTTGGAAAGCTGTAAGGTGGAGAAGGACCTTGGGGTATTGACTGAGAGGTGACTAAATATGTGTCAGCAGTGCATGCAGGTGGCCAAGAAGGCCAATGGCATCCTGGCTTGTATTAGAAACACTGTGGCCAGCAGGAATAGGGAGGTGATCGTCCCCCTGTCCTCGGCACTGTGAGGCCACACCTTGAATACTGCGTTCAGTTCTGGGCCCCTCACTGTAAGAAGGACAGAGAAGCGCTGGAGCGTGTCCAGAAAAGGGCAGCGAGGCTCATGAAGGGCCTGGAGCACAAGTCCTGTGAGGAGCAGCTGAGGGAGATGGGGTTGTTTAGTCTGGAGAAGAGGAGGCCAAGGGGAGACCTTCTCGCTCTCTACAGCTACCTGAAAGGAGGTTGGAGGGAGGAGGGGACAGCCATGGTGACATGTGACAGGACCAGAGGGAATGGATGCAAGCTGCACCAGGGGAGGTTTAGGCTGGATAGTAGGGAACATTTCTTCACTGAAGGGGTTATCAAACACTGGGATGGTCTGCCCAGGGCAGTGGTAGAGTTGTCATCCTTGGAGGCATTTAAATGGTGCGTGGACCTGGTGCTGAGGGACATGGTTTATTGGTGAGCTTGCAACGTTGGGCAGAAGATTGGACCAGATCATCCTGAAGGTCTCTATCAATCAAATACATTGTGTGATTCATATGCTACTCTTAATAGCTTTATGCTTAAGTTTACTATTTATGTTGGAACAACTTTATACATCTTTTCACTGTTGATGTTCAGCAAAACAACTGCTACCAATGGAGTGTTTTGTTTTCGGTTTTTTTCCAGATTCCCTCAAGCTTTTGCCATTGTAGTGTCAGAGCAAAACTGAATACCCCACTGCTGAAGAAGCTTCAAACACAAAACAGCCACATTTAGAGGCTAAAAAATCTGCCCACTGCAGAATAAAAGCTTAAAATACTAGTATGCAAAGTGCCTGTAACACAGTATTGCTCCTACTTACGCCATGACACTGCTTCTCAAAGGGCCTTAAAGAACAAGACACTGAACTTCAGTGGTTTGTCACAGCAGTGGAAATGGGCATTTTTTCCAACCAAGGGAGCTAAGAAGATAGGAAGATAGGGAATATGGACGTGCTGGAGTGTGTCCAGAGAAGGGCCACGAGGATGATCAGAGGGAAGGAGCACCTCTCCTATGAGGACGCTCTGAGAGAGTTGGGGTTGTGCAGTCTAGAAAAAAGAAGGCTCTGGGGAGACCTTATTGTGGCCTTCCAGTAGGGGGCCTACAAGAAAGCTGGGGAGGGACTTTTTAGGCTGTCAGGCAGTGATAGGACTGGAGGGAATGGATTAAAACTAGAGATAGGTCGACTAAGGTTAGACATTAGGAAGAATTTCTTCCCCATGAGGGTGGTGAGACACTGAACAGGTTGCCCAGAGAAGTGGTGGAAGCCCCATCCTTGCAAGTTTTTAAGACCAGGCTGGATGGGGATGTGAGCAACCTGCTCTAGTGGGAGGTGTCCCTACCCATGGCAGATGATCTCTAAGGTCCCTTCCAACCCTGACAATTCTATGATTCTAAGACCCTGAATTATGACCAGTACTGCAAAGTACATGCTCCTGAAGTTTTAACATACAGACCCCATACCTACTTGTGGAATTGTATGAAACAAAGAGAACAGGACAATAAAGTAATTGTCCTAAAGGAAAACTTTATGCAGAAGTATCTGCAGAATAATACTAGCATTTTTGCTGCATAAGCAAACAGTTTTGGAATGGAAAGCACTGTTAATGTCTGTGATACCTTCTAAAGCACATGATGCCTCACAGAGCCAACTTCTGTTCTAAAGTGCTACAGTTCATTATGCAGACTCGTATTTACCTCATTTCTCCGCTCAGTTCTGGTGACATAATCAAAATCACAAATTACAAAAGCAGTCAAGTAAGTCGACATTCTTAGAGAAGTGTTAAATGTGGTAACAGTCCACAGGCTTCCGTTTTCATCCTTCCTTTCAGATATATCTAGAAAAAATAGCAAAGAAATAGTCAAACCATTGCTCTTCCATAACAAACAAGGAAATTTGTGTTTTCTGCATGTTTTTTTTTTACACCTCTCTTCAATATGCTGTATTTCTGCACTAACTTCTTATGTTTCTGGTAGAAGGCAAGCATCCAGACTGGTTGCTACTGCCATGTATCAGAGTCCTGACCTTTCATGAAACCACCAAAAATCCACTCTTGAGCTTCTTAAGTAAAGTCCTGGAAGGATAACAAATTGCGTCAGTTTTAGGATGTGGGCAAACTGTGGACAAATTATCCCATGATGCATATCTCTAAAATGTATGATCTGGTATGATACAAATATAGGTCGTGTGCTAAGAATTATGAAATACTTCTAAATAAGGGGGACACGGACAAGATTCTCATGGAAACAAAAAGCTTCAAGTCATTTTCATAGAGATCCCATCTATTATAATTCTTAATTTACTTAGCTTCCACGCAAATCTCATAAAACTTCCTGGTTATGGCTGAAAATTATTTAGGTGAAAAATGAAAATTCATGGCACTGAAATGCAGGAAAAAAAGCCATTAAGAAGGAGGCAAGAGGTCCAACAGATTTCTGCAGGAATACTAATTTACAGAATTTGTTTGGAATCTTATACCCCATATACATCCCACAAGATCCCAGCAAGGAACTGGAGGAGCATCTCCTGAGCCTTCCAGTACTCTCACTCTTATTCTGCACATAACAAAGGATGCTATAGTGTCTCTGTCTGGTATAAGAACTTCTTGCGTGTTGTAAACATGTCTTGAAATCTATTGAAGAGTGAAAGGACACCCTTAATACCACAATTGCAGGCTTTGCACACTGGGGTGGCCATTTTGTTGTAAGCAGATGTCACGCAGTAAGACAGACACACTGACTAAGTAGTAAGTGCCAGGAATCACACCCCATGAAGCCTCCAGCAACCAGAAAGCACATCACAACTGAAAAAAAATCTGTGGAATTATTGTCATGAGAGACATGAATTACGAATAACTGTCTCCAAATTTTTAAGTTCACAGGCACAGATTTTCTGTGCATTTTCAGGGCATTAGCACATGCACAACAGAACACTGCTGTATCAGATGATATAGTCTGTTCAGATAAATTACACCTGTTTTAAAAGTAATTTAGGGAGTAAAAAATCTACTAGATGTTCACCTACCAATAGCAGGCATGTTGGAAAGAGCCACATAGCTTGGGTCATGGACAATTCTGATATTAAACGTGGCCTTCATGGCAGGTTCATCAAAACACGGGTAAACTGTCCTTGCATATGTTGGTTCCAGCTGGGAGGCAATCAGCATACTGCATTAAAAATACAAGGAAGATCAATCCAGCATGCCACAGCTGATCAAAATCAATATATAGTGCATAAAACCACCAAACCAGCAAAAGCAGTACAAGAATCACATAGATAGGCAGATTTGGAAAAGGTTTGGTTATTATTTAAAACCATGACTAAATCTCCACACCCAGAAGAGAGTTTATTTTGGATGCTTCTAGAGAAAAGCAGTCTTATATAATTAAGTCTTTTTTTACCCTCTTTTTTTTCTTACCCTCACAGGCCTTTTCTAGATATCATATTTTAAGTGTTTGGGCTTTTATAGTTTGTTTCTTAAGACAGACCTGATTAAAGTTTTGCACAGAGCAGGCTGGTCCTCAAAATTGATAAAATACCCAACTTTAATTAGAATCCCTCTGTACAGCTGATCTTTTCCCCAGTGTATGCACTCTTACTTTAATGGTACACTTTAATAAGAAATTGTAGTAACTGTTAGGTAACTGCATATACATACACTTGCACGCTTCTGTTGAATCACAAAGAGAATAACCCCAGCACCAGTGCTGTCCCAGTGCACTGCCAAGCCCAGGAAAATATTCAGGGGGCTCCTTTTCTACATTATGCTATGGAGCCTTGCCTCATTTGGGGCAGATCTCTGTGTGACACTCCTCCTATCTGCACTAAATGAGCTTTGGTTCAGGCAGGTGCTCAGCAAGTACGACTAACCAAAGTTAATCCTGTTATGTGAGGCTATCACTAAAAGCTCGCACCAAACACAAAAAACAGGTTTGGCTGGAGACTGGGCTGATAAGCAGAAGAAACTGCTTAAACTATGATTAAACATCAACCACTTTACACAATAAATGTCTGCAGCCATCAGGGTCCATTGAACTCTCCCTCAATAGCAGCTGGCTGCATGGCAGTGATCTCCCCTTCAGTAGGGACACCTCTCAAGATTGCCCCTCAAGGAAAAGAGACCCCTTAGCTGACACCAGATGTTGCTGGGTTGGTGACATTTTTTGCATGTTACATTAAAGATATGTATAGTAAGCTTACAAGATAATCCTTGTGTTCCACACTAACTTCAAGTGTAGTCAATAGTAGAGTCTTGATTACCAAAGCATCTATTCTTATTAAGTATTTTACATATGTAAATTTACTGATTAGAACTCAATATTTATTAACTACTAGATCACATCTCTCTAGGTGATCTCTGACTCTCCTCCTGTGACACAAACTGTCTGGAATCAATAGACAGATCACTGTATCCCCTGTCCAAAGTTTCAAAGAAGAGCTGTATGTCTGGGCTGTTAACATTAGGGCATTTCGAAGCATGTGGAGAAAAAGAAGGTTATCAGAAGTACTCAGCATGGATTCATCAAGGGAAAATCATGCTTAACCAATCTGACAGCCTTCTGTAACAGCATGACTAGCTGGGTAGACAATGGGAGAGCAGTGGATGTTGTCTACCTTGACTTCAGAATGGCTATTGGCACTATCTCCCAGAACATCCTCATAGGGAAGCTCAGGAAGAGTGAGTTATGAGTGGACAGTGAGGTGGATTGAGAACTGATTGAACAGACCTCAGAGGATTGTGATCTGTGATACGGAGTCCAGTTGGCAACCTGTAACTAGCAGTGTTCCCCATGGGTTAGTACTGGTTCTGATCCTGTTCAACATCTTCATGAGCAACCTGGATGAAGGGACAGTGGACCCTAAGCAAGTCTGCTGATAATACAAAACTGGGAGGAGTGGCTGACAGAGCAGAAGACTGTGCTGCTATTCAGAGAGACCCGGCCAAGCTGGAGATTTAGGCAGAGGGGAACCACAAGAAATTCAACAAGGACAAGTGTAGGGGCCTGCACCTAGGGAGGAATAACCCCATGTACCAGTACAGCTTAGAGACTGACCTGCTGGAAACAAGGTCCGCTGAGAAGGACCTGGGAGTTCTGGTGAACCATAAGTTCGCCATGAGCCAGCAGTGTGCCCTTGTAGCCAAAAAAGCCAACGGTATCCTGGGGTGCATTAAGAGTGTGGCCAGTAAGCCCACAGAACAGACTCATTACCTTCCTGCTTCCATTGACAAATATCAGCAATACTTTCCACCCAGTTCCCAAGGCCAGATATCCAAGGAGCCCTTTTCTTTTAAAAGATGTTTGGCTGTTGCCATTTTCATAGATGTGCTATCTAGCCCTGTCCAAAGCCAATTTAATCAACCTCGTGCTGAAAGCATCAGCAGTTCATCTACACTGTGTCACCCTCATTGTTGATGTGAGGGAACTGAGTTACTATCAACAGGATGACAGTGTAAAAGCACTGTACTCTCAAAACATGGTACATTTTGCATTTAACAGATCTATCTGATGCTGTACCATAACACAACTTAGGACATTTAAAAGAACCCCTGTTGAACACACGTGGATGCACTGTGACTATTGGGACCACAACATCTGTTTTGAAGTGAGGAATAGCTTGAGAGAGAGCAGCACAGTGTATTTGACTTCTTGCCTGTCAGTGCGGGAAGACTTTAATTATGGACCTGATTCCCTGCAAACTCAAGTGCATCCTGTGCCACCTACCAACTACCTTACTGAATGCAGCTGAAGCTTCATCTGAGACAAGAGTATCACCTCCTCTTCTCCTTTAACCTGTCCAATATTGGACAGAAAGCAACTTCTGCCAGGGCTGCACACGAGCAGCAAAAGTGACAGGCCATTTCATTGACAGAATATCCTTCTTCAAATGCAACAAACTATTCTTTAGCACATCCAGTTGCACAATTAATCACAGCTTGGGTCTAGGAAATACTGAGCAACCCCGTGACTGCAAATTCCACTGCACCAGTGCGATTACTGCCTCAGTAGGCTCTGTACCAGCAGAAACTGCTGCGGAAGCTCATCAAATTTGTGCACAAGAAATTTTGTGTCCAAGAATACAAAACAGTACATATTGGGAAAAAGCATTGTGATAAAAAAGAACTATGAGGATGGATTTAATGTTATTATTCAGCAGGAATCTAAAGAAAATTTAAAAATATAAGGGGGAAAAAAAAAAAAAAAAGAGAGAAAAATGGGAATGTTTAATGTATGTTACACAAATAACTGATGTTTCAAACACACGTTACCTCATATCATTTATCAGAATGAGTCATTGTTGGGGCTTGGGGCTTTTTTCTTGGTTGTCTGGGGTTATTGTAAGGTGAAAGTATTAGTATGAACTTAATTACTAGCAAACTTTTTTCCACACTGCAGTATTATCACAGAAAATTTACCCAAAAGGAAATATGTTTTTTTAAAAATCTAACATTTCCTAAGCAGACAAATAAATTCCTCTCTTAAGCCCACAGTTTTGTGCAGATCTCATTTTCTTTTTTTCATAAGTATCACATCTTTCCCGTAGTAAAACAAAATCAATGTTTTAAAATAATGAGAAACAAACATGTAACAGGATCTCTTAGCCTAAATCTTCAATAATTTATACTACACAGACTCTTTATTTTTTTCCTCATTTGTTTTTTTTTTTGTTTTTTGTATTTTGTTTTTTGTTTTGGTTCCCTCCCCCTAGTTAGTTTCTAAAACAAGAAAAATTAAACGAGAACTGCATCCTGTATAGTACATGAACACCTAGTGGATGCTGTTTCACCTAATTTAAAAAAAAAAAAAAAAACCAGCATTAATGGTAGAAGAAATGTTTTCTGTTGATGCAAAAAAGGTTATTCTTCTAAAAATAACTTGACATTAAAATGTTATTTGTAATAATATAGCATAATGGGATTTTGTATTAATATCTTTTCTACCTGATTTCTTCCCCTTTACAAATATATAAAAATTAAACTGTAAAACAAACCCCGAAGTGGCTCAAAGTAAGGCATTTTTACAATGCAGAATCCTGCTCTCTGCTATCCTCAACACTGAGTCCCTTTTTCATTAGTTAGCTCAATACTAACATGCAACCAAAGAAAACACCAAACTGATTACCTGCTTGGATTTCTGACTCATGTCTTGATCGTCTTACTCGCAGATTCACAGAAAACAGAGCTAAGAAGAACTTCAGATCCTCAGCTCTGAGACACAATTAATTGTACCAACGCTGTTCTCATCCCCTTTGCCCTCAATCTAGTAATTTGTGCAGAAGCAGCTGATAAAAAGCAGTGCAAATATTGTGTTTGATTATACTTTGGGATGCCTGTTAATACCGTTCCTAACCAGTCATTTTACAGAAGTTGCACGGGACATGTGCAGAGTGGCTACCAAGCAAAATGCTCAAGGATTCTGAAACACTGATGTGAAGAGTGACATAGAGCCTCCTCTAACTCTGGAGCAGTATACATGAGATTATTCACAGCGGTGCAAGATCTGTATGCAGAATGATGCTACAACAAACCTCCTGCATCCTTTATGTTTGATCCAGTGCTGCTGGCGAATGGCAGTGGTGGCTTCTGTACCTTTCTGCCTATCCAGATCCTGTCAAGCACTCTCTCAGCTATACGCAGAATACAGATTTCCCACTTCAACAGGAAAGGCTTCAAATACTTAGTGCTGGAGAATTGGGAATCATCCTCCTTTTTTACTTCCTTTGCTCCTGCAAGCACTGCCGACATGGGCTGTATGGTATCCATAAGGAGTGATCCTATTTGTCAGTTTTCTTCTGTGTGTAAGATCTGATCAGGTGGGCAGTACAAATTGTCAACAACAGTAAAAGTATACATAGTCACCCAGAATCACAGAATATTAAGGGTTGGAAGGGACCTCGGAAGATCATCTATTCCAAGCCCCTGCCAGAGCAGAACCACCTAGAGCAGGTCACACAGGAACACGTCCAGGAGGGTTTTAAATGTCTCCAGAGAAGGAGACTCCACAACGATCATACTGACAACAAACAATGTGTTGGAAATTCAGTGAAGTTTGGGCTTTGGTTTATTCTGTTTTCCACAGAGGTTTAACACTTTTGAAAAGAGGTGTCTTGGCAAACAGGTTACCGACAACACCTTGCCAGTGTGCCAAGGCTCTGACTTGGAGAGAGGACAGGGAACAGTACTTTGTGTTAATTAGCTAATTCTGCCAATCTGCCAAGAGCAACAGGGATATCTCACCGAGGAAAAAGCCAGTGGCAAAGCCCAGACGGAACACCTCAGGGACTTCACTTCTCTTTAAGATCTGCTATCTGCTGAAGCCTTGCCCTTCTCTTCTGAAATAAAGGCTCTAGTAGTTCCACAAGCACAAACTGCAAAAGCCATTAAGACTTCCAGTACTTGCAAGAAATACAGGCCTGCATGACTGCAGATAAATGCACACTGTCTGTTATAGATGGTGGCTGAAGTTATGTGCTGAAGTCAGAAGCCTATTCAGCAATCAGGTCCCAAAGGTCTGGCAGAGCCAGGTACCAGTCACTTTAGAAGAGCTTCTGGACAATCTGATGGAGATAGTGGTTTCCTCGAAGAATAGTAATGGGCTTGGTACTGACAGCTGAAGAGCATTGGTTGTTTTTAAATCACTCCTGATTAATTCATTACAATTAATATAATATAATTCATTAGAATCCCACATTTTCCAGCATTAACAGCTTTCTAGAGCTTACAGCTACATCCCTCAAAACACATCTCCTGAAAAAAAAAGAAGGCAAAACCCTTTCAGTGTAACTGGGCTCCATCAGATTATGAAAGGGCTAGTAAAGTGATGACTTAGTTCTTTGTGAAGGAAAAAATAACAAGATACTGTCACATACTCTCAGTTCAGAGAAATCCTTTTAAAAGCAGATAATATATGCAAAATCTATTCAAGAATATCAGGAATGTAGGCAGGAACAAGTAACGAAAATATGTGGTATCTGCAATCAGTGGATTTCCTTTGATTTATTTCAGTGTCTGAACACCACTGGCATCTCTTTAAGCAGACTGCAGTCTCACTTCGTGAGACTTCGTGATGAGCTAAGCATGAAATGCAATGATTGTCGTAAATCCTTTAAATAGTTGGAAATTGAGGTATACACATTAATTTAATGATTTCAGAGCATTTTTTTCTTATTTTCTATAGTGCTAGCATAACTTCACAATAGCTTTGCCTTTGGATTCTCTGAGTTCTACAGTGTCTGAACCAAAAAATGTCATAATCTATTCAGTGCTTCTTACATAGGATTTGATTGCACTAATGCAGCATTATAAAGCACACTAATACATATTAAGTAATTAAGTGCTTGTTCCTTTTTCACTTATTTGGATTTTTGAAAGTTATATAAATTGAATGAAGTTTTCTAGATCTTCCTTAACTCAAAAGCTGCATAAATAATCCCGTGAAATACAATCAATGAATGAATAAATAGCAACTGAAAAAAAACCAGAATATACATCCAAAAAATACTTGTTACCATACTTTTGTTTTTCTCTAAGGGTAACAAACTTGTCTCCTCCTTATTTAAAAAAAAACCAAAAAAAAAGTCTACATAAGTTAAATTTTCCAGATGTGACAGACAATGGTATCAGTAAAGATTTACAGAAGAGCTGGCAGCTGAAAAGCCAACTCATTGTTGCAGAAAAAACACAGTCCTCCTCCATTTCAGTAAAAACTATTTATTTTGTGGTTTCATACTATCACTTCTCATGCAGGGACTTGCATGTATGCATCTAGTGGGTAACTGAATATTACCTGCTTGAGCAAGAATGTCAGAAAATCGCTTTA
Organism: Todiramphus chloris collaris; assembly: GCA_025345505.1. NCBI lineage: Eukaryota > Metazoa > Chordata > Aves > Coraciiformes > Alcedinidae > Todiramphus > Todiramphus chloris. Next base: position 19,029,462 of record JANVCC010010369.1, read on the forward strand.
CCTTTAATTATTAAAAATTACAGAAGTTTTAAATAAGCAATTTATCAGTCTCTGCTTTGAATGTGTATTTTGAGAAACATGTCTTCCAATAGAACTATTTATATGATAATCTTAAGTTTCATGTTTCTTTAGCAAGTTTCACATCCAGGTATTTATAATGAAATTCACCTTCAGAAGATTCCCAATAATAAAAAATAACAAAAAAAGCAAGCATTATTTTGAGGGTGAAAAATATGTTCTAGATGATTGACTGCTTGCTAAGCTCACACTGCCCCAGTACTGATTTTGCAGTTCAAACTAAAATACAAATGAAAGCAACTTAATAGCACTTACTAAGGAAATCATGGGTTGTTTGAACAACTGCATGTGCAATAGCACCTACAAAGTCCAGCTGCCTAAAGAAGTCACCCATCCTACTCCACCACACTTCTGAAACTGCGTATGATCAATGTCTCTAAACTCATGCCGAAATACACATCTGAAATCCTGGGTTCTAGATAAAGACATACTATCTGCATGGGCACAGGTAGAGGAGGTGAGGAGCTGTCAGTGCTATACAGACATGTATGAGGCTAGGGTGAAGACTCTGAGACAGCCTGCAGCTCCCAGAAACTGGGTGTAGGTATGGTTTGACCCCCTCGATGCTAGTAAAAGGCAGAGAGAATTGACATTGTCCAGAAAGTGATGTTTGACCAGTTGAGACAGACTCTTTCTTCTGCCAAAGACAGACCAGACTGACAGACCCTCAGAAGTCCTCCTCGACTAACTCCAGCACAGCAGCTCCTCACCAGCCTCTACATACAAGGTCTTTGCAGACTGTCTCAGCATAGTCTTTGGAAGTCACCACGAGCCAGAGTTGCAAATCATGTCAGCTGCTGAAGGAAAGTCAGGGCAACCTGTCTGATGCTCTCTGGAAGGGAGAGCGACCATCAGTGGAGCACAGACCTGAATTTCTGACAAGTTACCTTTCCAGCGCGTGGTGTACATCTGGGGAAAGGGTACGGGCTGCACAGAGCCCTGGGCAGCCCCGCCGTGCAGAGATGCCACTTCTCGTGCCACCTCAGGCAGCGAGCGGCTCCCGCAAGTGCCGCCCAGCCCTGGTACCACCTGGAATACCGTATGCGGAGACGCAGCAGCTCCCGGAGCTGCGTCAGACGGCTGCACGCCACTGGTGGCCCCACCGAGGGTCCGAGGGACCGCCGGTGCCGTCGGCGGAGGGGTGCGGGGTGCCCGGGGCGGCCGCCGCCGCCTACCTGCTCCGTCCCTGGTCGGTGTAGCGGGTGAGGAAGAGCCCGTCGAGGTTCTCCTCCAGCCGGCCTTGGAAGCCCAGCTGCAGCACGTAGCGGAGCCCGGCCCGCAGCCGGCCCCGCAACTCCAGCACCGCCACTTCGCCCGCCGCCTCCTGCCGCAGCCCCTCCACTTCCACGCCGGCGTCCTCATCGGGCAAGGGACCGCGCACGGCGGCGACCCCGCGGCTCCGCAGCCCGGAGCTGTGCAGCACCGCCTCGTCCGTGTCCTGCTGGCACAGCACCGTGATGTTCACCTGCCCGCTGAAAGCGAAGGGTCCCGCCTGGCCCGGCCGCACCCGCGGCCACAGCTCCAGGTCGTAGTGGAGCGGAAGGAGGTGGCGAGGCAGGCGGCGGCCGGAGCCGGCGGTGGGAGCGGGCCCCGGTGGCGCGGCGCGGCCGGGGTCGGAGCCGGAGCCGGGGCCGGGGCCGGGGCCGGAGGGCGAGGGGAGCGGTGGCGGCGGCGCCTCCTGCCGGCAGCGCCCGTAGAGGGCGGCGAGCGCCAGCAGCGCGGCCAGCAGCGCCAGCAGCAGCACGGCCAGCAGGGCGGCGGCCCTCCGCCCCACGTACAGCCCGCGGCCGCCGCGGGCACCCATCCCCGCCGCTCTGCCTCGGCCGCCGGTCCGCCCCGACCGGTACTTACGGGGCGGCGGCGCGGGGGAGTGAGCGCGTCTGAGGGCGGGAAGCGCCGCCTCGGGCCGGGCTGGGCCGGGCCGGGCCGGGCTAGGGGAGATGGGAACCCCCCACATCGCCTCTCAGGGAAGCCGCTCCCGGGAGAGCTGCTCCCGTGGGGTGGGCGTCCTGGGGAGTCCCGGCCCCTCATCGCGGGATGCGGGGCGCGGCGGTCCCGTCTGCGGCGGGGATCGGGCGGCAGCGGCAGCGGCATGAGCAGCGGCTCCTAAAGCCCAGGACGTGCAGCCGGCTTCGGGGACGGGCGGGGATGGTGCATGGAATCTGTGCCCGAGGAGCTCCGGGGATGAGCGACAGCGGCACTGCCAGAGCAGACGGCGTTGCACCCACGGGACGGCCCAGGGCAGGACCAGGCGGGTGCCGAAAGCCGCGGTACCCGGGTGCGGCCGTCGGGCCGGGGCTGGAGGCTCCCTGCACCCCGGAGGAGCCGCGGACAGAGGAAGAGAAAAAAAATCAAACCACAAATGTTCGTACTTTTTCACTGACATAAGGAATGGCAAGAGAAAGGGTGAGAAAATGGGGGTTCACTGCTTGAAGTATGCACAGTGTTGTGCTTAGAGCACATCAGAAAACAGCATATTACAAGATTTGGGAGAAAGACATTGAGCCTGAAAAAATCTTTGGTACATAAATAAGCACAACCAAGATGGGTTTCTCATCAGTCGTCCTCGTTCAGAGCCCCACTTTCCTGCGTAGTTCAGTTGAGGCTATGAACATCATCACACTGTACATACGTAGTTAACCCTGTTAAAATCAATAGGATTAATCCCATGCTCCAAGTTAAACACGTGCTTAAAGGGTTTGCTGAGTTGGCGCTGGATTGCCAGCAAGATTGCAAAATTAAGCCTTTGTCACCTTGTAAGATTTGCCTGTTTGTTTTGCACAGTTGCAGCCCTTCTTTTAAAGGAGCAATGTATCCCAAAAAAAGAGGAAGGCAGGTAAGAATGCCAGAAGGCCTGGATGAACAAGCAGCTCCTGGACACACTTAAAGGCAAAAAGAAAATCTACAGAGAGTGGAAGCAAGGACAGGACTACAAAGAAGGAGGACTACAAAGAAGTTGTCCACGCAGCCAGGAATCAGGTTAGGAAAACTAAAGCACAGATAGAATTAAATCTGCCCGGGGACATCAAGGGCAACAAGAAACACTTCTACAGGTACATCAGAGGTAACAGGAAGGCTTAGGGAAGATGTGGGCCCTTTACAGAAGGAAAGAGGAGACCTGGTGTAGCATGCAGGGATGGGCTCCGACAGCACAGCCAATATGGTTGTAATCCGAAGTCACTTTATTAAGTGCACGAGACAATACTGATCACGCACCCAGGTCTCTTCTAATTGGCCCCACACTCAAACCCAGTCTGTCCACGCACACTTCACTTTTAATTGTCTGGTGATTCTCTTGGCTTTCTTCTTTCAGCACCCTGTTTTTCTCCTCTTATCCTCCTGTTTTGCCAGGTGCTTCTACTATTCTCATCCTTAGTCTTATCTCCTCAAGGTTGGGGCAGTGTTGTCTGTTTTTCAGCCATGCAGGCCTTAGCATAACTACTTCTAGCTAACAACTATTTCTGTCCTACTCTTATCAATCCCTACAACCTGGTCGTGAGGGATGTGGAGAAGGCTGAGTCAATGACTTCTTTGCCTCAGTGTTCACTAGCAAGGTCTCCAGCCACACTGCCCAAGTTGCAGAAGGCAAAGGTAGGGACTGGGAAAAGGAAGATCTGCCCACTGTAAGTGGAGATCAGGTGTGAGACCATCTAACATCTGACGGTGTACAAGTCCCTGGGACCCGATGAGATATATCTGCAGGTCCTGAGGGAACTGTCAGATCAAGTTGCCAAGACACTCTCCGTATTTGAGAAATCATGGCAGTTTTGGAGATTGAAAAAGAGGAAACGTCACTCCTGTTTTCAAAAAGAGAAAAAAGGAGACCTGTGCAAATGCAGGCCAGTCAGTTTCACCTCTGTGCCTGACCAGATCATGGAGCAGATCCTCCTAAAGGGTCTGCTAAGGCACATGGAAAATAAGGAGATCATTAGTGGCAACCAACATGGCTTCACCAAGAGCAAATCATGCCTGACAAATCTGGTGGCCTTTTACAGTGGGGTAACAGCATCAGTGGGTAAGGGAGGAGCAACTGGCATCATCTACCTGGACTTGTGTAAAGCCTTTCACACTGTCCTGCATGGCATCCTGATCTCTAGATTGGAGAGACATGGATGTGGTGGATGGACCTCCTGATGGATAAGGAATTCTCTGCATGATCACACTCAAAGAGTAGTGATCAACAGTTCAATGTCCAAGTGGTGACTGGTAATGAGTGGTTTTTCTCAGGGATTGGTACTGGGACCAGTGCTGTTTAACATGTCAGTGACATGGACAGTGGCATTGAGTGCGCCCTCAGCAAGTTTGCCAACGACACCAAGCTGTGTGGTGCAGTTGACATGCTGGAGGGGAGGGATGCCAGCCAGAGGGACATGGACAGGCTTGACCTGGTGGACAGGCTGGAGAGGTGGGCCCATGCCCACCTCAGGAAGTTCAACAAGGCCAAGTGCAAGGTCCTGCACCTGTGTCGAGGCAATCCCAAGCACAAGTACAGGCTCGGCAGAGTATGGATAGAGAGCAGCCCTGAGGAGAACTACTTGGGGATGGTGATTGATGAAAAGCTCAATATGATCCAGCAATGCATAGATGCAGCTCGGAAAGCCAGCCATGTCTTGGGGTGATTCAAAAGAAGCATGACTGGCAGATTGAGGGAGGTGATTGTCCCCCTCTACTCCACTCTTGTGAGACCCTGGCTGGAGTACTGCATCACCACTGGAGCTCCCAACCCAAGAAGGATGTGTATCTGTTGGAGAGAGTCCAGAGGAGAGCTACAAAAATTATTAGAGTACTGGAGCATCTTTCCTATGAGGACAGGCTGAGGGAGTTGTGCTTGTTCAGCCTAGAGGAGAGAAGGTATCTGGGACACCTTATTGGGACCTTCCAGTATCTGAAGGGGGCCTGCAAGAAAGCTGGGGAGGGACTTTTTGCAAGAGCCTGTAGTGACAGGACAACTGGTAATGATTTGAAAATGGAAGAGGGTAGATTGAGGCTCTAAATTAAAATTAAATTCTTCACTCTGAGGGTGGTGAAACGCTGGAACAGGTTGCCCAGAGAAGCTGTGGATGCTTCGTCACTGGATGTATTCAGATCCAAGTTGCCTTGAGTAACCTGCTCTAGTGGGAGGTGTCCCTGCCATGGCAGGGGGGTTAGAACTAGATGATCTTTAAGGTCCATTCCAACCCAAACCATTCTATAATATGATTCTATGATGAATCACCACGAGCCACGCATTAACAGGAGCAGTGGCCCTTGCATGCCCTTGCCTTGGACACATTTTAGTCTGGATTACAAGCAGTTTTCTCCTTTTTTTTTTATAATCATTTCTTTCTATTCCCACCCATCCCTCCCCCCATATTGTTTTGAACCCATGTCAATTCCATTGGGCTTGTAGTTCGCACAACAGCCACCCTCAGCACTCAGCAGCTGTGTGCAAAATCCAGGCCTTGGATTAGGTATTACAGTCTGTTTTGTCACCAGAGTTAAAACTGAACTGGCTAAAGTATATTCACTTCTATGACCTAACACTAAAGGTTATACCTTCTGCTAATGTATTTGTTAATTGAGAGAGATACCTTTTCCATGGTCCTGTGCAGAATACAGCTATTGCTTCTGCATGCTGGGCATAGCAGGGGTGGCAGCTAGTGGTCTAGGAAAAAAGGTCTGCTTCTGGCTCCAGAAGAAGATCATAACCTGTTGTTTTGCTGTCACTTGAGGGATGGAAGGGGTCCCCTCTGCCAGCCTATCCCACTGACTGCAAACTCTCCCAGTCTTCTCATCTGCTGTCTGCCCGATGCCTTTGCTTCTGTTACTGATTAGCTTCCCAACAGGCTGTCTTCTGGCACTGGCCCATCTTCTGCTGCTTTCTTTCACACATTTTGAGTTGTATGCTTCTCTTTATGGACTTCTTTTCTCATTTTTTTCCCATTTACTCCAGTCTTCCCCACCCATGTTTCTGTTTCTCTGGTTTGTGCCTCTCTTCTCTTTCCAATAAAGCCATCATCCCTTCTGGTGATCCCTTCTGTCCTTTCACATGCCTCACATACCTTTACTCTTCATCTTGCACATCAGCATCTTCTCCCTTTTCTCCTAGCACGCTTTGCAACATCCATTATATTGCACAAGGCTTCATAACAGTCTCCAACAAACTGCTTGGAGGTCACTGGATCTGAAGCCACTCAGCAGGCCTGACCTAACTGCCCTCAGACAAGCATGGGCTGCTGCATGTCACTTAGATGTTTTTGGATGTTTAGGAAAGTATCTTCTCCCTCTTACTGTAAGTTTGGGAAGGAGTTTGTTGTGCCAGTCCACAGAGCTGCTCCATCTCGTGGGAGTGCTGGTGCACTATGGAGACTAGGTAAGATGAATGATCAAGAGCTTCCCAGAAAGATCAGGAAAGAAAAGTCAGTGTTGCAAACAAGGAGGTGATGGAAAAAAGAAATCACACAAGTGAACCAGTATTTCTAAGGCAAAAGCCCAGACATTGTAGAAAATTACGGAAGATTTCAATGCCCACCATGCTTGCCAGAAGTTTTTTATACAACCCTGCCATTGCTGAGTAAAACCATGATCATCCACTCACTCGTTAAAAACAAGGCACAGGCAAAATCAAAAATGTGAGGCACTTCATTTCATGTCTTTGAAAGCAAGCAGAACTGCTTGGTAATAAACCTGCAAGTAGTACAGACCGGACAGTAAGGTTGCCCTTTGTAATGGTCAAGATATATTTAAAAGTCCATATCCATAAAATGTACTTTATTTTCTCTTGTTTACAGTGGAGAATTCAAATCTGCTCCTTTCCTCGGTTAACACATAATAAAGCCGTGAGAGTTATGACTTACAATAAATATTTTAAGATGTGTTGTTTAACTACCTTTTCTGACCAAATAATTTTTAACTGTTACCTTATAAAGTGACTGATGGGTGAAGGCATTTACCAGCCCCTTCCTAGCGGGAACACACACACTCACATGTTTGAGATAGGAAAATACTTTACTTGCAGTACAAAATGCGTTGAGTAGCCTCTGTTGCAAATATTACTGTTTACCACCCTGCTGAACTTGTTTGTGGAGTTAAGCTTTCTGAACAACATGCTCCTGAACCTGAAGTTGCAGGAAGTCCTGGGCCAGGACAGGCACTTTGGCCACAGCGTGTCAGGAACAGACATTTGTTCAGGCCACAGCTCAGCCCAGATTTTCACCTTGAATGGAAAGAGAAGGCTTGTATTTAAATCTGCAGGAGCCTCTAGTACGCATCTGAAGATAGAAACAAATGACCTGTTATAAAAGACAACTCTGTTCATCTGAAGGACACCAAAGCATCTGACAAACTTTACTATCTGGTTCCAGATGAGGGGGGCTGTGCCATGCTCACTAGTTTAGAGTCCCATTGGTGTTCACTGCATTTTAAACAGCAGGAAAAGGTCACATATGACAGCAGGGAATCTACTATCTGTTAAGGTACAGTAAGTTAAACAACACTTTATGTGGCAGCTGGCCAGGATATTTGACATGAAATTTCAATTAGCAAAATATAGTGACCCATCTTTAAATTTGTTCAGTATTTTCAAGTTAATGGTATTGTTTTCATTTGTTTCATCACTGTGATATCATCATAAATCACACAATATCACTTAATGCTAAGAAAAAGGATAATCATGTGCTTAAGCAATGCGAAGTATTTATTAGGCTGAAAGATGATTCCCTAAATTACATTATTAGTGATTTGTTGAACCTGATTTGAGAAGTTTTGAGTGATGGCATGTATGGCAATTCCAGCAGTGGGAGTTGGGTGTGATCAGCATTCCCAAAGCTTTGTTTTTAACATAACCATTCCTTTTTAGGTTTTTGGGAGGTGCCTGATTCTTACTGTATTTACAAACTCAGATGAAGGCTCCTTGTAGGCATGAAAGATGAATACGCACCACCAACATCCAATAAATCCCTGTTTGTTTGGTTTTTTTAATTTGTTCTGCTCATTTTATGCACTGTAATTTGTTCTGCATTGTTTATCCTCCTTCTTTAACAGAGCTAATAACATATCAGAGCTGAAAATGCTGTAATGCCTGGAAATATCAAAAGGCTGAGAGACCTGGAGCTTTTTACTCTGGAGAGGAGAAGACTGAGAGGGGAATCAAATTAATGTCTATAAACACATAAAGTCTGGGTGCCAAGAAGGCAGGGCCAACCTCTTTTCATTTGTGCCCTGTGATAGGATGAGGGGCAATGGATTCAAGCTAGAGTACAGGAAGTTCCACCTCAACATGAGGAAGAACTTCTTTAGGAGTTGTAGAGCATTGGAATAGACTCCTCAGAGAGGCTGTGGAGTCTCCTTCTCTGGAGAATTTCAAGACCTGTCTGAATGCATTTCTGTCCTGCTCTGGAAAGGGGGTTAGACTCTATGATCTTTGGAGGTCCCTTCCAACCCATAGCATTCTGTGATTTTCTGATTGTGATCTGTGACAGGAGCTATTCCATAGAAGATGCTGAAGTTGCAGACTTTTACTATTGTTCTGAAGGTCTGATTTAGTGGATATTTCAGGTTTCACAGTCATCTGAAATAAGAGGTGTGAGCTCTAAGTGAACAGTTAGCATAGCTGCAATAGTGTAATACACATAACCATAGCTTCTTACTGGACATGTCAAAGACATCCTCAGCTTTCCTGCAGGCACAAGATAAATAGTTTATGTCGTTCTTCATGGAGTATATATGTTCAATATCAAAGTCAACACAGGTTATACTAGTTACCAAATAACTGGAATTACACTTGAAATAACTAGATTTTCTTACCCTAATACTAATAATAAAAAGTACCAAAATGTCTGTTTCAATGTTTCTACTCTAAAGAGACTTTGTACGCTGCCTGTAGAGATCTGTCAGTGGATATAAGATTTACAAGCTGGCACAGTAGCAACTAAGCACGGATCTGTATTTGTACGGACAAGGTTGTCTTAACTGTCCAGTACAGGCCAGTACATAAAGGCAGTGGAGAGAAGACTTCTGGTTTAAAAAGGTCAGATTTGACCAAACATTGGAGTATCATCAAAAAACATGATAATGAAAACTCAGACTAACAATTTGGAGTGAGGTGTGGTGGTCATTATGTGACCAAGGGAAGTGCGTTCACCATAGAAAGTCATGCATCTAATTTAAAAATTTCATGTAGGCAATCATGCTTGCAATGTTGCCATTATTGGTAATCATGCCTTATACTGTAATTGGAGTAGTTTTTCATTCATGCTATAATTAAAAGAAGTTACATGGTGTTTTGGACAGCAATAGGCCACTGATAATCCTGTGTCTTGCAGGTTACCAAACCATGCAAATATTTTTTTTTTAGAAATTCTGTTCTCATTCAATGGACCAGCTCTGAACTTTTACTAGGGCCTCACTGACTGACACTATGGAGCTGTGTGCGAATGTGATGCTTTGGACTTACACAGAAAACAGTGGGTAATGTCAACAATTGTCACCAGTGGAGAAAAGACAGCAATCTGGGGGCAAAACAAAGCAATTCTTTGGGTACTTCTGTTTGTGGAGGACAAGAGAGTATTCCCTAGATGGTATGAGTAGAATGTGGTAATGCTGAACCATAAAACTGGGTGTTAACAAAATTGTCAGTGTGTCCAGTGAGCAGTTGTGCTCAGAGCTGGAGAGTCATAGAATCATTATGGTTGGAAAGGACCTCCAGGGTCATCAAGTCCAACCTTTGTCCTAGCATTTCTCTAACCACTACACCATATCCTCAAGCTCCACATCTAATCGTTCTTTAAACACATCCAGGGATGGTGACTCCACCACCTCCCTGGGCAGCCTGTTCCAGTGCCTAACCACCCTCTCAGTGAAGAATTTCCTCCTAATATCTAACCTAAACCTCCCCTGACGCAACTTCAGTCCATTTCCCCTTGCCCTATTATTACTAATTTGAGAGAAGAGACCAGCACCAGCCTCTCTACAACCTCCTTTTAGGTAGTTGTAGAGGGCAATAAGGTCTCCTCTCAGCCTCCTCTTCTCTAGACTAAACAAACCCAGTTCCCTCAGCCACTCTTCACAGGCCATGCTTTCCATCCCTTTCACCAGCTTTGTTGCCCTCCTCTGCACTCGCTCCAGCCCCTCGATGTCCCTCCTGTGCTGTGGTGACCAAAACTGGACACAGTGCTCAAGGTGCGGTCTCACAAGTGCCCAGTATAGGGGTACGATCACCTCCCTACTCCTGCTGGTCACAGCGTTTCTGATCCAGGCCAGGATGCCATTGGCCTTCTTGGCCACCTGGGCACACTGCTGGCTCATGTTCAGCCGGCTATTGACCAACACCCCCAGGTCCTTTTCCCCAGGCAGCTCTCCAGCCACTCCTCCCCAAGCCTGGAGCGTTGCTGGGGGTTGTTGTGACCCAAGTGCATGACCCGGCACTTGGCTTTGTTAAACTCCATACAACTGAGCTCAGCCCATCTCTCCAGCCTGTCCAGATCCCGCTGCAGAGCCTTCCTACCCTCAAGCAGATCGACACTTGCGCTCAATTTTGTGTCATCTGCAAATTTACTGAGGGTACATTCGATTCCCTCGTCCAGGTCATTGATGAATATATTAAACAAGACGGGTCCCAAAACTGAGCCCTGAGGGACACCCTTGTGACTGGTCGCCAACTGGATTTTCCTCCGTTCACCAGCACCCTCTGGGCTCGGCCATCCAGCCAGTTTCTGACCCAGCGAAGAGTCCTCCTGTCTATGCCATGACCTGCCAGCTTCTCCAGCAGAATGCTGTGGGAAACGGTGTCAATGCCTTCCTGAAGTCCAGGTAGACAACATCCACCGCCTTGCCCTCACCCACTAGGCGGGTCACCTGATCATAGAAGGGGATCAGGTTGGTTGAACAGGACTTGCCCTTCATGAGCCCATGTTGGCTGGGACGGATCCCTCCATTGTCCTGCACTGGCTGTGTGATCACCCTAAGATGAACTGCTCCATAATCTTTCCCAGGACCGAGGTCAGGCTGACAGGCCTGTAGTTCCCTGGATCATCCTTCCTGCCCTTCTTATAGATGGGTGTCACATTGGCAAGTCTCCAGTCATCTGGGACCTCCCCAGTTGACCAGGATCGCTGATAAATGACAGAGAGAGGCTTGGTAAGTTCCTCTGCCAATTCCCTCAGCACTCTCGGGTGGGTCCCATCTGGCCCCATAGACTTGTGGGTTTCCAGTTGGCTTAGAAGATCATTAACTGCCACTTCCTGGATTATGAGGGGACTGTTCTGGTCTCCATCCCTATCTTCCAGCTCAGGGGATTGAATGCCATGAGGATAACCAGACTGACTGTTAAAGACTGAGGCAAAGAAGGCATTAAGTACCTCAGCCTTTTCCTCATCCTTGATAACAATGTTCCCCCTTGCATCCAGTAAGGGATGGAGATTCTCCCTAGTTCTTTTTTTGTTATTAATATATTTGTAAAAACTCTTTTTGTTGTGTCTTGCAGCGGTTCCCAGGCTGAGTTCTAGTTGAGCTTTTGCCCCCCTAATGTTTTTTCTACACAACCTAACTAAATCCCTGTACTCTTCTTGAGTAGCTGCCCCTTCTTCCAAAGGTGGTAGACTCTCCTCTTCCTCCTAAGTTCCACCAGAAGCTCCCCATTTAGCCAGGCCAGTCATTTTCCCTGCTGGTTTGTCTTACAATACATGGGGACAGCCTGCTCCTGGGCCTGTAAGAGTTCCTTTTTAAAAACAGTCCAGCCTTCCTTGACCCCCTTGCCCTCTAGGACTGTACTCCAAGGGACTTTCTCAACCAGTGTCCTCAACAGGTTGAAGTCTGCCCTTCGGAAGCCCATGGTAATAGTCTTGCTGCTCCCCCTCCTTACTTGGGCAAGAATTGAAAACTCTATCATTTCATGGTCACTAAGCCCAAGAAGGCCTCCGACCACCGCATTACCCACCAGTCCCTCTCTGTTTGTGAGCAACAAGTCCAGCAAGGCACATCCCCTGGTGGGCTCACTTACCAGCTGAGTCAGGAAGTTATCTTCCACACAGTCCAGGAACCTCCTGGACTGTTTCCTGTCTGCTGTGTTATATTTCCAGCAGATGTCTGGCAAGTTGAGATCTCCCACAAGAACAAGGTCTTGTGATTTAGCGGCTTCTGCCAGTTGTCCATAGAATAATTCATCAACCTCTTCATCCTGGTTGGGTGGTCTATAACAGACCCCCAGAAGGACATCTACCTCATTGGCCTTCCTCAACTTAACCCATAAACATTCCACTGGTCCGTCACACTTATTAACTTCTATACATTCAAAACACTCTTTAACATAGAGAGCCACGCCACTGCCCTTTCTATATTGCCTATTCCGCTTACAGAGCTGATAGCCATCCATCTCCACTCATGAGAGTCATCCCACCATGTTTCTGCAATAGCAACTACATCATAGCGGACGCGCTTCACAATGGTTTCCAGCTCCTCCTGTTTGTTGCCCATGCTTCGTGCATTTGTGTAGATGCACTTGAGCCGGGCTAGTGACTTCTTGCCCAACAATGACCTGCCACCCTTTTGCTCAGCTTTGGCAGGTCCAGTTTTATCCCCTTCCCCCTTCGGACCTGGTTTAAAGCCCTCTCAGTGAGCCCAGCCAGCTCATATGCAAGAATTCTTTTCCCCCTTGGAGACAGATGAACTCCCTTTGTTCCCTGCAGACCCTGTGCAGCATAAAGCTCCCCATGTTCAAGAAACCCAAAATGCTGTTGGTGGCACCAGCCTCTCAGCCACATATGAATCAGGTGGGTCTTCCTGCCTCTTTCAGTATCACTCCCTGCCACTGAAGGAATGGCGGAGAACACCACTTGGGCTCCTGAGCCCTCAAGCGATCTCCCCAGGGCCCTGAAGTCTTTTTTGTTTTGAGGCTTAAAGGATCCCTCCAAACAGCCCAGGGTGCTCAAAGGAGCAAGAGAGGCCTGCAGCCCTGTTTAAGATAGGATACCTGGGAGAACCATCTCTTCAGAGAGAAGGGTCAGGAAAGCATCCCTGGGGAACAGAAAGAGATCTACAGAACAGTAAGGCAAGTAACCAAGCAGTAACCACAGCAGACATGAAAAACATTACCCAGAATATGAGCAGAAAGTGAAAATTATGCCATAGTTGGAATTAAGGAAGCTGCAGTTTTATCAGTATTTTTTTTGGTATAGTTAGCATCTATCAGTTGGCTACTGAGCTGTGTTAGGCAATCGATAAGACTGATAGACTTAAGTCTTGCAACTGAGGATATGTGTGAAAGAAGTGTATCACATCCTCAACACTTTGACTAGTAAGGAAAAAAACCCTGTAACAATGCACTCTTAATTGGAATGAAGTTTTGGAGGGGGAAAAAAAAAAAAAAAGATTTAATTAGAAAAGGATGAGTGAATTAATGAATCATTTGCAACATGTGAAACTTTGTTCCAGACGGCATTTAACTTCTTTTAAGTTTGAAGTTTTCTGATTGATACTGCACTTAAAGACAACTTAGGTATCAGCTTTTCTCCAAATACACTAACATTTTCAGGCCTGTGCCTCGTGAAACTATGAAAGTGAGCCAACATTTGACCAGAAATAACTTGGAGGTGGATTTTTTTAAATGGCATTAAATGTCAGCAGATTGATATTGCTTAATATGATGAATGGTGGCGTTTTCAAAGTTGCTGGCCCTTTTTATTAAGTGTTTTACAGGCTTTCAGATGCCTGGTATTTTTCTGGCAGCTTCACTGAAATGAACCAGGCATCTGTTATTCGTCCCCTGAGTGCTAGTCATACTGAGATGTATCAACTCTCTAGGAGGAAGAGCAAGTTGAAGTCTGAAGATCTGATCTATTGAGATAGTGTAAACTCTTTCTAACCCGTGGAGCTGGACCAAGGACACATGTGTCTCCCCTCATTTCATCTGCTTCTGTTGCAAGTAGGGTTCTTGGATGGAATGCAGGCCTGAGATTGCAATAGGCAAGTACAGGAAATGCTTCACAAAGCTTACTTCAGCCCTAGAGCTGCACAGGGAGCTGAAAGGGAAATAAGCAGAACCTTAGAGTGTCCAGCTTGCTTTCCTATTACTAGGAAGAGTATAGCAGAAGAGAGAGCAAAGGCTGTTCCTGCTGCAAATAACCTCTTTATTGTCACCAAGCAGGTGACAGCCAGCCTGGCTGTCCAGAACAGTGGGCAACGCTTAGTCTTTGTCAAGACTTTCAAAACCGGTCTCCTGGCACAACTCATGTGCTCCAACCACTGGTGGGCATTTACTCCAGGGCACCAGAAACAAGAGGTCCAGGATGACACAGCTAATCTGAAGTTAACTCCTAGAAAATTCATACACTTGAAGAACTGGGTCATCTGTATCAACTGCTTTGTTCAACAGATCAAATCCTTTTGGGCCACCCTGTCTGTGTATCTCAAATTAACCTTTCTTGCCCCACTGTCCTAGAAAAACTGCCTGCTTTTTCTATGCTGAGAGTAAGCTCTGCAAGAGAGCATTATTATTGCACATCTACAGCAAGAACCATTGGCTCATCCTCATAATCATAAAAGGGGGAAAAAAAATATATATATACTTCAGGTATTGAAAGATTGATTTTAAATCTGTCTTCTTAGCTTATAAACCAAGATGTTTGCTACATTTTGTGATATGACAGATTTTCCAAAATTACTGGGAAATGAGGACAATTCTTTCCTCAATGTTTTGTTTTGTTTTGTTTTTCCTATTAAAATCTTCCTTAAACCGGTCAGACACTTGAAAATTACTGGTGTGAATTCGCATGCTGGCAATAAACTGAACAGCCAAGACTTCAACATCTTCAAAGCTTACAGGTAGTTTTTATCCACAGAGTCTAGGTATTACACTTTGCAAGATATACTTCTTGAAGAAGGTCACAAAACATTTCCCAAATATTTATCAGACCAAGAAACTTGTGCTTTACTGCAGAATGTGGCTATGTGTCAACTTGTGATCAAATTGGCCAGACCTCTGTGTATCACTGCAGACTCTAGAGAGCCTGTTTTCCAGGACCTCTTTCTGGCAGACTGTTTCTGGAAACATACTAAGGCTTAAGCCTGCTTTATAAATGGAATAAAACAGGTTTCCCGTTTAACCCTTTAGCATGTTGGTTTTGCATCTCAGAACACCATGCCTGTTTATCATTCTTGCAGCCTGTAATCCATTACAGTTCTCTGTTCCTGCTTGCTCAGTTTGCTCTCACAAACCCTAAATCCAATCACATCTGTCCCCTAAATGCTCTGGACTGAAGCTTGTATAATTGGCAAATAATTTTAACATTTTTTGCAAATCTTTGTACTTGGTGTTATGCAACATGGCACGAGAAAAACTGTATGTGACAGAAGTAATGGAATTATTTGAAAACGCATGAATTACAAAATATAATTCATTAATCTTTTGTATGGGTAGACCTGGGGAAGGGATGCACCCTGTGCTGTACAAATCAGTTTCCCACAGAGACATGCAATAGGATAAGGAAATGGGATGCCCTTACTCACAGTAGGAGAGGAATAAAGTTTTCACCTAAAATTAGTGTGTGTAAAACAATAATGCTGCTGACTACTAGACCCTGCCTTTGGTGCAGAAAAGATCTTAACAGAATAAAGGATGTGGGTCAGTCTCTGAATGGCTCCTTCTGTCAATAAAATAAATAAATAAATAATCAATCAAACAAATAAATAAATAACTTCTGCACATTTGTCCATGCTTTAAAAACTATAGTTACAAAAGCCAAAGTTTCTTGTAGGACTAATACTATAGTAGATGCTTCTGAGGATAGCTCAGCGACAATAATAGAGTCAGGGAAATATTTCTGACATTTCTATTTTGCAGAGCTGGGGCAACTGACTGATCCGTGTCACTGATGCCTAAGTATCCTGTGGTGTTGTCTGAAATGATACTGGAAAGGCATTAGGAGAACACAGTGAACATGCACTTTTGAGGAAGATGTGAGATGGTGGTATAAAGATCAGTAAGAAGACAGCTCCCAGCTGATGGCAAGGTGAGGAGAAATGGTAGGAAGCTACAGGGCTTAGAAGGCAGCACATTGTATTGCTAGTTTATTCTGGGCAAAGTTTCTGATTGATTAGAGTCTACCTGCAGGAATGCTACAGTTTTCCCAGAAAGTCCAGATAGGGAATTTGTGCCATTTATAATCAATCTACAGCATCAAATTACCAAATCTCTGTGAGGTACAGAGAGACATGTCACAAAAAAAGGAGGATCCCAAGTTCTTCATGACTGCTGCAAGGGTGACAGAAGCATAGTCCCTCCCCCCCAAAAAAAAAAATAAAGAAGAAAGTTTGTGTGCATGCAACATATGTTAATAGTTTCTTCTGAAAACAGAAAGAATTATGTCAGCAAAATACTGAAACGGGCAGCAAGCCACACTCTTCACTCTGAAATTATCAAATGTATCTGCGAGGCAAGAAGAGAGGGAGCCTAGTAGGCAGATAAACCAAAACAAATACCAAGGAAAAAGAAAGTACATTTTTGGAAAGCACTCAAAGCTTCAGGCTATGAGGAGCTCGATGCTGACATTGGGTAAGAGCATAATTTTGTAGTGTTAGCCACTTGTAAGAAGGGTGACCCCAGGCTTCTTCCCACCCCAACACATAATATTCTTGGAGTTAAATCAGTCACATCTGGTTCTGGAGGAACCACTGCAAAGATCATATATTTTCTTATGATTTGAAGAAAGGAGGAGATCACATCCTATTTCAACAGCATCACTGTAATGCCTAGATCCAGAGAAGTGCATGGTGAAATAAAGGAAATGGATGGAGGTCTTTCCAGGGGAGGCTCCAGTGCTTGTGACAAAAGAAAGGGCTCTTGCATAACAATAACGGACAACAATCAGACATATGCACACATTTTCAGTTCCTGCCCCTAAATTTATGAATTGGTCTTATTTTCTTCCTTGGGGTCACCCCTTATGGGAGTGAAGTAACCCTATGATGACAAGTGCAATTTGAACCAGAACTTAAATTCTGAATGCCTCAAGATCCATGTCCTACACCCTGAAGCTGACTCTGAGGAAGAGGTAAACCTCAAAGCCTAAGCAGATGTAACTACACCAAAGTTACCATGGGCTCACTTACCAGAAGGAATTTTAAAATAACTTTTATTCTGGGGATCTCATGCAGAGCAATCAAAAGCTTTTCAAGCAAGTTCAGGTTTTCTTACCAACCCCACACCCATTTTTATGGATGCTCCAAATGATGTCCAGGAGGAACAGTCTATGCTTTGTGGTGTTTCCTTTTCTGAAGTGTCAAACTCTCCTGGTTTTCATTAATCCTTTCAAGCACCCCCTCAATCCACCTATTCATTTAATATTCCCTCCATCCTCTGTTGCATGACTACTACCCTCACAGTGTGCTCAAAATAGTGCCAATAAAATGTGAATCCTGAAGTATTTATTTCTGTAATATAAAAAAGTGTTCTCTTTCCCTTTCAGATGGCTGCTGTTCCATGCCCTAGTTCAGCTGATGGCACCTCCAAGGTTATAAACAGACACTTCACAGCAAAGGCTTTTTTCCCCCACTGTGGTTGATACACAAAGATGAATCTCAGCATAGAGTACATGGCTTCACATCTCAGCAACATCTTGAGTTATGCTGAGCCTTGATAGGGTGCTTTTCTGTAAATAAAGACATTTCAAACTGCAGAAAGTAAGTAATAAGAAATGCATAAATTAAAAAAAATAATAATAAAAAAAAAAATAATAAAAAAAAAAAAGGAATTATTTTTGCATGAATCATGGAAGGCAAGAAACTCATTCCAGGGCTGGCCAGGACTTCTACTGCAGCAAACTTCTGGAGACCACTGTGTGGAGTAACATTCACTCATATTTTGCTCATATTCCCATTGCTTTCTCTGCATCTTGATCAGACTGGAGATAAGATATTCAAAGTAAAGTTAACCCACAACATGTAGTTGGACACCCCTACTTTGTTTACATAAAAGCATGTTCAGCAAGCATTTGTCACAAAGATTGCACAAGAAAAGGCTGAGACACCTCACCTACACTGAACAAAGACCTTCCATGCCTTATATTCATTCAGACATATGTATCCCATTTATTCCATCAGATTATCTTCTGCTCTATACTGATAAGCAAGAATAGTATTGATTCTGTAAAGGATGAAAAAATCACTGGTCAAAAATAATCACTTTTTCTTTTATTAATCCCACTTGTCCACCACTGTTTTCTCTCTGCTCACTAGCATGTTGCTAACTCAGGGGTTAGGCCATGAGAACTTGTGTAGGCAGAGTTTGTAATAAACTCTCCAAAGGCACTGTTTGCTCAGTGTTTGTGTGAGGAGGTGTTTGGAAATTACAAAATTCATAGGTGGAGCTGAATAATCATGATAACATGATCCATAATCCATGATTTGAAAAACTCCATTTCTTTTTCCTTTCCTCTGGGTTTCTTTACTGGTATCATACCACCTGGACCAGCCATTAAAGATGTCTTTTCAACTCCAGCATGGCTGACTTTGCAAAACATTAATAACCCTCAGTGCAACATTTGACCCTTCTGCCAAATCTGGCTGTAGTATTACTACCTTCATCCTTATTCTCTTTTTTATATTTTTGTTGTTAGGGCAGTGATTTATCTCTTAAAGTTGCATACAAAAAAGAGTACATTAGAACACAATCTTTTACAGTAATCTTTCCAATCTCAAGACATTTCCATTTCAAAAGGCATGGAAATCTCACATGTTGAACCCTAACACCTCGTCCCCGTTTGGATTTGGGAAGCACAAAGGGCAAAATGCAGACCTTACATCAACTGAGTTCCTTCCACAAGTTTCTGGATTGCAATCCCTGCCCAATGATGTCATAAAATACAGAATGGGTGCAGACTATTCAGGAAACAAGTATAGACATCAGTGCAATAAAAAAGGCTTTATATGGGTGTATAATATTTAACCACTGCTTCTCTGGGCCAAAAAGGTGTCAAATGGAAAAAGCAATGTAGAGCAGAGTGGACAATACACCTTCCAAAGAAAGATCTAGGATCCTGCTCTGTCAGGGGGGTTGGACTAGATGATCTTTAGAGGTCCCCTCCAAACCCTAACATTCTGTGATACTGATCTGCTATTACCTTTCCCTTCCATTACTCCTTCAGGGGCTTCCTTCCCTTCCCCTTCCCCTTCCCCTTCCCCTTCCCCTTCCCCTTCCCCTT
>JANVCC010010369.1:19048721-19099536 GCA_025345505.1 Todiramphus chloris collaris
CCCTTCCCCTTCCCCTTCCCCTTCCCCTTCCCCTTCCCCTTCCCCTTCCCCTTCCCCTTCCCCTTCCCCTTCCCCTTCCCTTCCCTCTTGGTAACTACACATCCCTTATAATCTGTTTGAATGCAAATGCATACCAAGTTACAGTATGTTACTCAATTCTCAATTTTTTTACTTCTCTCTGTCCACATTCTCATATGGATCCCATATGGGATCAATCCTATTGCTAGAGAATCTTTTGTGAGATTGAGCAACTTTTCAAAAGAATATTAGGGAAAATAATATTAGGGAAAACAAACTTGTTGGACAAAATATAGCTATACAAGAGTCTGTCTTTGAATAGAACAACTGCATATGTTCATTTTGATGGGTTTTATTTCTCAAACTGGGAATATTTTTGAAGTTTAGTTAACACAATTGTATTTTTAAAAAAGGCAAGTGAGCCAAGTCCCTGGGCGAATGCCACTTTTGTTACAGTACTTAACATTCTTCTCCTTCACTCATGTAATAAGATACTTCAGTTCCACAAACATATTTTATTCTATCATAAAATTACAATCTGGGATCACTTCAAATATCTTAATTTTTTTTGTTGTGGGTAGTATGTAGCAGAAATAATGAGGCTTGGAGTGCAAGCTCCTCTCTCCAAATCCATTGTATCATCCCTAAGCAAAGTGGTGCAATTACAATAGGAAGAACTAAACACTTCACCACAGTGAATGGTGACTTCATTTTAACATTATGCCTGTCCTCCTGAAACTACAACCAAGCTGATTGTTGTCCAAAAACTGCTTTTTTCTTTTTTGTCATCTCTGTTGCTGTGCTGTATGCCTTACTACCATCAGAGAGGGCTGTATCAGTTAGGTTCCTGCCTACTCCAGCACCTCACAGCTCAATGGACCAGTTGCTACCACAGAATGGAGAAGATAGGGCCAAGCTAAAAGGAGACATTTTCCACTTACACAGCCATCAGTTTTCCTTGCCTGAACTCTCAAGTGATGCTTACACATCCAGTACAGAAAAGCAACTCAAAATCTTTACCATGCAAGTATCTACTGAGTAGCTGTGAAATAATGATACTCACCTGCAGTCTGAAGCAACTGTCAGGACTCATGAACAAAAATGAGACTATTGCCTCATCTACCATCAAATCTGACACAGAAGTGGTATCTAAGCACATGCAAATGCCTCACACGCAGCAGTCTGAGGGTACCTGGTGTGGTTAGAATAGGGTTTTGCCACAACAACACTTGCCATTGCCATGATAATTATGCCAAACAAAGAAGCTTTCCTGAAATTAGCAGAAGGGGAATGACATACCGTGGTGGGAACTGAGTGACAAATTCAGATTTGGAAGGAAGTATGGGATAAAGGCACTACAAGGTATGAATTTTATAGTTAAAAGGAAGGTGTCCATGTATCTCTAATTGAGGACATTGCCAACTGAGATGGCATAAATTTCTGAGAACTCCCTCTTAAAAGGTTAGTATCCCACTGCTGTAAGTATATATCCATTACTACTTTCTGCTGGTTGATCCTGATCTCAGGATACCTTTACAGAATGCTACATCTCTTGCACACACTTGATTATTTAAAAGAAAAACACTGAAGGTGAATATACACAGCTGGTTACAGGCATTTAAGGATTTTCTTATTCATTATTGTAAATACTGTCAGCAAAGCACTTCTGTTTGCAATTGCAAAAGAAAGAGACAGACGAACAGCAAGACAACATTTCTGGAATTTTTAAGTTAAGAACAAGAATTCCAGGAATGGTCCAAACAATCATAAAACTGGAACAAGAGATTTCCAACAAGAGGGATAAAAAACAGAGAGGAAATTCTGAACATCTGCTCGCTTATTTATGTTACATGTTTTAATATGTGTAGAAAGATTGTTGCCTCAAAACAAAAAGATAAATTAGTGAAGGTCTAATGTTTCATCTTTCATGCTAAAAACTTCAAGAAACACACACCTTTCTAGTTAACCTAGAAGGTCTTTGTGGTCGCTTCTGAAAGTACCTTACCTTTTCTGTTTTGTGTAAAACAGATTACCACAGCAAAATAATTGCAGCATCAGAAAATGCATGGACCTAACTAAGCATCCTATCCCCTCCAATAGCTTCAGAAATCAGGTCTTGACCATGCAAGCTACTGGGACCATCTGGTGAAATGAAGAAAAACTGAGCAAGTGGAGAGTTTACTAGGTTCCAGTAAAATAGGTAAGTACAAAATAGCTCAGTGACACAGACTGTAAGCAGCAAAAAAACACCAGGGACTTGCATCTGACGTGCTGGTATTGCAGCTTTTCCTTCTATTTATTTATTTATTTGATTGTTTATTTTTATTCTATTGCTTACTCTTCAAGATCCTTTCAAAGTTGAGAGGGATGCTCAAGGTTGAATCCTTAGTTTTACTTTTGTCAACTGTAGACAGAAATTCATAGGTACAGCTGTTAGTTAGCACACCTACCAGGGCAAACTGTGCTACATGGCTGTAGTATAGTATGTGTATATCTTCAGCTACAAACAGGAAATTACACTTTCAGTTGATATGAAATAAAATACTTCAAAAGTATTCGACTGTGTCATTTCAAAATTATTTTTATTTTGAAATGTGTTTTAAATTGTTCACAAAATTAGTTTTATAGTAATTTCCTATGTATCATCTTTTTTTTTATAAGTTATGAAACAGTGAACAATGAAATACCTATAATTTCCTAATTATAGGAAATTTCCTAACCTAATTTCCTAAGCTCTGTAATTAATTTTCTGAGTAAAATTTAATATATGTATTACCAAAATACCTATAGTAATTCTAATAACAAAAGTAATTATGAACAGATATATAATAACATGACAACTTAAAAATCTATGCTACAAAAACAAGGAATAGAAAGATATCTACAAGCTCTACATTCAAAATGAGGCATTTAAAGTTCATCAAAAACACTTGAGCTAAAGTGATATGAAATATATGTAGAAATGCTGGAATTTTTCACCAGTTGGATTTATTGCTGCAGCCAACTCTGTGCTTTCTTGGAATGTAATATATGGCAAGAATGTCACCATGTGATTTTTTGTACGTTGGCA
Organism: Todiramphus chloris collaris; assembly: GCA_025345505.1. Lineage (NCBI taxonomy): Eukaryota > Metazoa > Chordata > Aves > Coraciiformes > Alcedinidae > Todiramphus > Todiramphus chloris. The sequence goes on from JANVCC010010369.1 coordinate 19,051,810, forward strand.
AATCTTCAGCTCTGTGCTATCAAGAAGGATGCAATCTCATCTTACGCGTCTCTAGTGGCAACACTGGTTTTAAAGTTTCCTGTCCTCCTTCAGCCTTGACTATTTATTCCTGCCCCCGTGCAGCTGTTCAGCCCTGCCTGCGCTGAGTCGATGTTACAGTCTGTGACAGCAAAGGGAAAGAATATGAAAGCCCCCATCCCCTTAAAGAGGAAATACAGAGAGAGGAAGAAGGGAAGAAATAATGAAGTGCTGGTTGTGCTCTTTCCGCTCATATTTAATAAATTATTTGCTTCTCTAAACTCCATGTAAATATTGTCAATGCCTGTACGTTATCACTCTCTGAGTGATCATATGGCATGGTACTCTTCCCACTTGAAATCTAGACATCCAAGGGCTGAGAAGCCAGAGCAAACCCTAGGTTACTGTAACTAAACTGGATTCTTATCAGAATACTAAGATAAAGCCAAATTACTGCAAACTTTGTTGTTAGACTCTGTTGAACTAATGAACGAATGATTTGCATGAAGGTTACACCCACTTCTTCCAGGCAGCATTGGCTGAAGAAGACACTCGTCATTATAACATTAAAACAAAGAAAGTCTTCCAGAGGAGCAGAAGGAAAAGGAATCGAATCAGTTTTTTCTCAGCCACATCAATATTGCTATTTCTCCTGAGCCCAGGAGAGACAACAAAAAATACTGTCCTCCACCTCCAAGGTCTTTGTCTGGGAAACACTGTAGGAATCCCACATGGATTATCATTGATTCTCAACTTATTGTATGTTGTTACAAAGCCTACAATGAATACTTCACGTCAAAGAGGCTTATATAGTCCTGAGATTTCTAAGGCAAAGGTAAAAAGCTTAGAGCATTTTGCAGTATGTTTCTCAAATGAAGAAAGGGTGTAATGGATGGGTGTTTATTTTTCAGTTGAAATCACTGTAAGATAAAAGACTTTATCCCAATGCAGATATAACAGAGAACGGAAAATGTAAACCATGTGCGTGGAGAAAATGCAAAGGATTTATGGAGTGGTTGTGAGGACTTCTGCACAATGTGTAGGCCATAGTAAGTTTTTGCTTTTGATCAAGAGTCAGGATATGCTGAAACAGCCGCAGATGCTTTGCCAGCACATGGTAAGTAAAACACAGCAGTCACTGGAGACACAATTCTGACTTTACCATTTATTTGGAGATGTTTGGTTGCAGACCTATTCACTTCAGAAGTTTACCACTTTAGCAGTTACCATCTTAGCCTGTTTAACAGAGAGCACTTTATCCTAGTCTTCAATATAAATGAACCAGCTGCACACCCTAACTTCTCAGAAAGATTATACAGCATATACTGCTATAGGGGCATCAGAAGAAGGCCCACGATTTGGCTCTCGATGTATTAACTTGGTGTTGCTTCAAATGGATGTCAGACAGATGCAACGATTCAGAAAAACACCTACAAATTGCTCTGGTAAAATGTCTTATGTAATTATCGGATTCATTCAGCTGGAAAGACAAGAAGTCTCTCTAGGTTCAGTGATTCTACAGTTAACTCATTTGGTGAGAGTAAGACCATGGTCAGAGGCAGCAGGAGGTTTTGCAGACAGGAAATCACAGGAATAGAGAGACTTGGAGAGAAAGCTTCTTAGCCCAAGATTTATGTTCTGTTATTGTTACTCAGTAGCAAATAAACCCAAACTTCTCAAAGCATAGCTAAGCCATACAGTTATATGGCATACTGTATTTCACAGGCCAGCAAACATTTTCTATTGTCTGGGTTAATGGAAAAGCAGAGATAGAGATACTGTTGGAGGGCATATCAGCGTGCTCCACGTCCTGGAGCTGCACGAGGTTGCTGTCTTGAATTACCCTTTCACACCTCTCTCTGTATCTTCGCTTAGGAGATCCTTTTCATTTCCATTTTTTCTTGTGGCTTATCTGCCTTACCTTTGCACTTTTTAATGGATTGGTGAAGCTGAATCTCCCCAAGACTGGAGAAAAGAGACAAGAGATACTCTGGTACAACCAAGTAGCACAAATCTTCAGCCTGATGAGCAATTTGGCAATCTGTCTTGCACGAATCACAAAGCCTGGAAGACCTTGCAAAGGAATAATGTCCTGAGTTATGGTAAAATTCACCTGGTTCTGAAGAGAATCTTATGATGTGGACAGAGTAAGAGGCTGCCCCTATCCAGGCAGGTAAGGTAATACATTTGCCAAACAGAAAATATTTGGTACAAAAGGAAAGAGAAGGGCAGAAAACAGAAGGTCTGTGTATTAGAAAAAGCCATCAGATTTCTTTTCCATTGCACAGTGTAGTAGATTTTGCTGTACTCTCATTCACAGAATGAATTGAGTATCTTTGTTAGAACAGAGATTCTTATTTCTCTCCACAATAGACATGTAATTCTCCATAATTTGTAACCATTTTGATGGCAAAAGGCTATTAAGTAACTGTCATAAACATGTGACTGAATCAGAAATACATTTTGTCTTGTAACTGCTGTAACAGCCGTTATAAAGTTATTTTGTGAGCTGTAAGAAATGCATATACAATTTTGAATCTTTCAAGTTAGCTACTTTTACATTTCCATTATATCGTATTTACTTGTACTTTCAGATCTTGTTAAAAAAGCCACTTTTTAAAGCATACAGTCCTGCTTCTGGAGACTTGAATACAATTTCCCTAGCCACATGAAGAAACCTCTCCCAGTGTGATCAACATGAAAATACCTCTTGAGAGTAATCAAGTTACACCACTTACAGTGATGTGGATTGTATAAAACATAGAAGTCACATTGTAAATCCTAGCAAGAAATAGTAGAAAGGATTTCAAATGAACCATTTTCTTATATGAAGATCCATAGTGACAGCAAAAATTACAGAGAATGAGAGGAAACAAATTCATACAAGAATATGGAATTGTATTCATATAAGGGTTAAAACACTCCTCCTTCTCCTCTGTTGATGAAGATCTTATGGTAATAGTGTATGCAATGTGGCTATGACACTTCAACTTCTATAAACATAATCTATTAGATCCTTTTTAAAATGACTGCATATGTCAATTCATTAATATACAGTTGGCATGACTGGGTGATGGAAAACAGATAAAACCTTCCAAATCCCAAATAGATTTATCCAATCCTAAGCAATACTTCATCTGGGGAGTCAGTCTTTATTAAAGAGGGCAAAAAATTCAAGAAAAGGATCTGTAGATCTTGACTTTTGTTCATCGTGTAATTAAGATTAAGGAATGAAAAGCAGACACTGTCTCCATTTACTAGTTTACAAATGAACCCTCTACCTCAATGGCATAAGGGCAGCCTGTTGGTTTTTATGCTAAACTTCATTCATATCCATTGAATTACCCAAACCTAGTAGATTACTGATTGTTTTTATTTATCTGGGTTTCTATGCTATAGTCATTACATGCCACCCAAATGTCTCAGACAGCTTATACTCCGCCTATTAAGGCTAAATGTCAGATACTCTTACAGGTGTTATCAGCATAATTGTCCAAGGAAGAAAGCTTTTTTCAGTCTCTCTTCTCACTTTTGAACCTCTTGATCCGTTTCAGCCTGTGTGGCAAAATTAGGCATTTCAAAGATATTTAGTTATGCAGTTTTTACATAGCTACAGAGAGAAAAAATAAAATCTGGTATTCTTACTGAGGGCAAAGCTTGTGGAACAGCTATTTCTATGGCGGTGGGCCATTCATCTCCTGTGCATTGGTTGACCCTTCAGCACGTGGCACTGCTTAGCTCACTTGCTTGTTCCTGACTAGCTTGTGTTTCTTTTCTCACCTCAGAAATACGGGGGTGGGGAGGGGGGAATGTGTGTGGAAATAAATAAAAAAATACAAGAACATAGACACGAGTCCTAAACTGGAAACACTGACAGCACAGGAAAATCTCAAGTTACTGAGATGCAGATCTCGTGGGATACTGGCAAGGAAACTGGCTTATTGCAGGGAGAGGTGTTAGGTGACAGAGCATACAGATCTGGAGGAAATCAGGCTTCATGAGTTCTGCTGTCTTCCCTTTTGGTTTACTTACCATGTTTCTGCAAGCATATGGAACACACCTCTCCTAATAGCATCTACTGAACTGGTCAAATATTTAGGAACTGCATTCTAATACAGGGTCTCTTTTTCTAGTTGTTACACATTAGATGAAGGTGTCACGGAATACTGCTGCTCCAAAGTAATGCTTGGCTAAAGCTGTTTGGATAAGAAGGGGTGACCATTCTAATTCCAGGACACAACACACATGTCTATCTGTGAGGAAAGTAGGAGACAAATACATTTACAGGTTCCAAATAAGGAAGGCTTCAACTAAAAAAATGTCCCTGTTGCAACATCCATCTGCGTCCCCACCCTTAAAAACACACAGATGAGTTCTCCCTTTTGTAGTCACTCATTCACCTCTAACAGGAAATCTGAGAATATCATGCAGCTGTCTGCATTCCCCTTGCAGCTGGAATAAATTATTTTAGATTTATTTGGGTTTATTTAGGTCTAGAAATATTAGTACACCTTTACTCCTCTTAAAATTCACGTACTCATTTGACACTCTGAGCAACCTCTGTTTCGTTTGCCTTCACAAGCGCTAATTGTCTTGGCAATGGACAAAATCCCAAGACAGGATGCTCAGATGCATAGTGAACTCTAAAAAATAGCAAGTCAGTGAGTGCTTCAGGATATGCAGCACCTTCCAGAATCACCTGTTTTTGTGTCATACATGTTGACATCTTGTCATTGAGTGGTAAGCAAGGGTACACTTGACCACATGATATGCTCAGGATGACTCATCCACCCAGACATGGGTTGTTGGGTGTTTTTTTAACATTTACCCCTCATTTCTTCCCTCAGCATCTCTAGTGCTTATCTTCCTATGCATTACCATGCTTTGGTGGATAGTGTCTCAGAAGCCCAGCTCTCCAAACCCACTGGAGTATAAGTTGGGTTGTAAAATCAGGCAGCAGGAAGGCACTCCAATCCTTTATTCTTGTTCTAAATCTTGTTTAACATTTTGGGTTTTCTGAACTTGGGAAACTATTTCACAGAAGTATAGATGGAGACCTGCAACTCCTTATATTAAGGCAGAGCCTCTTGTTAGTACATTCATCTGCAGCTGGGCAGATGACAGACAGGGATTTTTTTGGTGTGAGAAGAGAACTTAAGACTGTTACTCTGAGAACTCTTACTATTTGGAAACATGACCTGCTGCCTAGAAAAAAAAGAACAGCAAAATGAGAGGCCCAAAGCTCCTTTATGAGCCTAGGCTTATGTCAGTAGCAGTTAGGTGTTCAAATGCTTTTTAAACATGACCTTATGAGCCTTTCCATACACAGACGGATTTTGAACCAATTAGGAATGTTATAATTTGTGGTTTGATATGGCCCGTGGTTTCAAAATGATGTTGAGCTTGTCACTGAGGTTACCCTGGGGAGACAGACGTACTTGTTCGGACACTCGAAAGCCTTTGCTAATCTTTGCACTTTTAGAGAAGCTTATGCAAACTGCATATAAAAGGCTTCCAGGTTACAGTGGTTCCAAAAGAATACGGAAGAGCATAAAAATCTTTAGGTTTAGGGTCAGGGCAGCCCCTTAGACCTATCACAGACACTCTCTGTTAACCCCCCTCCCTCCCCAAAGGGGAAGAGAAAGGGAATAAGGGAAACAGACTAAGCAATTAGAAAAGGAAACTAGAAGAGCTTGAATAAAAATGAAATTAACAGTAATAAAAACAGAATATATACAAATATACACAAAACCAGTATGGAACCCAACCCCCCTGATGGTAATTCCATCTCCATCACCACTGATGCTGTGGAGCAGGCACCAGGGGAGACCCAGCCTGGGCCCCGCAGCAGACGGGAGCTGTGTTCAGGGGCTGGATTCTGGTACCGGGTTCAGGAACACGCAGACCGGGATTGAAGGCAGAACAGACAGAGTCCTCCTTGAGTGCTCCAAGGAAGGAGCCAAAAAGGACCTGAGCCAAGCCAAGCAAAGCTGGCAAACTGGGCCAAGAGGGGCCCAAAGACCCTTCAGATCCCTCAGCTCTATGCTGAATATGCCATATCTGGGCTGGAATCCCTCGTTGGTCAGTTTAGAGTTACCCGTCCTGTCCGCTGCTCCCTGCAGGTGCAGCCTCTCACTTTCTGCACCCCCCAAAGTGGCACACAAGACCCAGCAGTGGCCTTGGTCTGCACACCAATCCTTGGTAGTAACTCTAACCATGGGGTGTTATCACTGCCAGAAGCAGACACTGTCTGTGAGAACAGGCTGCTAACTTCAGACAGTGCAGTTAATTAGAAGAACTGAGCTGATAAGTACAATCACTGAACAGAATTCATTCTGTTCTCACTTAAACCAAGACACCAATACAGGTGTGTGATTCAGGAAGCCTCCTGAACTCGTACAGTGCATGCAGCTTCATCAGCAAGCACTACAGCTACTCAGACTCCACAAGACCCCCCATGAGCTGCTAGTTAGAAGAGACTTAACTGAGAAGTAAAATCACTGAACAGAATTAGTTCTCTTCTCACTCAAACCAGGACAGTTTAGATCATTCCATGCCAGTCTTTGCTAATCTTTGCACTCTTTAGAGAAGCTCATGCAAACTGCATCTAAAAGGTTTCCAGATTAAAGTGGTCCCAAAAGAATACACAGGAGCATAAAAATGCATGGGGCAACAATGTCAAATTTGATTACAGCGTTCAGATCCCTATCCTTCTCTCAAGACCCTTTATAAAACATGCATAACCCCTCAATCCACTTAAATAAATAGTTAAATATAGCTACTCTAGCTTCACAGCAAAAGCTATCTTTCAGTTTCCACTGTTCTATGCACTGAGGTGCAAGTATGTCAAGGAAACTGGTTTGATCAGCATGGCTCGGTCTCAGAAATTTAAATTGTAGGCATATTGATTTTCCTCCCAGTGTGCATCAATACAGAGTTCATGCTCCCACTGATTCAGCATGGAGACTGAAATGGTTGGCACTGCTGAAAGTTCAACTCTGTATTTTGTTAAGACTAGCATGATTTTTTTTTGAAATCCACATTCTTTATGGTGACTGTTCTGGATTTCCTGATCCCATATCAGGAAATCATACATGACCTTCTTACATGAGTCTAATTCAGACTGGTCATTCAAAATGGCTACATTTGAAACGTTCTCTATTGCTAAACACCATTAACCTCCTCATGATCCAGGTTTTCATGATGCAGTTTTTTACCTTAATTCCCGTACTTGTGTATCTCAAGGAAAAGGTAAACTAACTAAACAACATATTGTACATCACCTTTAGTGAATACAACTTAGCAGGTAATTTATTATAAGTTTTACTAGCAAAATTAAAAAAGATGGTATCTTAAGACAATTAAAATTCAGAAGTGGTAAGGAGGAGTGTCTGGAAAGTTTTCAAAGTCTGAACATCATTCCTTTTCCATTCAGGGAGAAAACCAAGGTTCTTCACGATTTCCTGCAAAGAAACTGAGAATGAGAAGCTTAAAGTAGAGAACAATATTTTGTAACTGGAACTACTATTTGACTACAGAGCATCAGCTGTCCATGCACAGGTGCTGCTTTAGGAACTCCTTTGGCTTTAAGCAAAAATTGCATGAATACCCTCACCAAAATTTCCTATCAACTGTGATTAACAGCTGTGATTGACACTGATCATCATTTTCCAAAACTCTTTTGCAAAATTCCTAACCTGGTATGTCAATGCCTCCCTCCCAAAATAAACAGGCTTCTCTGTATTGGTTCATAAGTGGTTGCATTTGGGAATTACTACGTGGTAGGGAATTATGACATTTCTAAATAAAAAATTATGTTAAGCATGAAAACACTCTTTGTTATCCACTGAAAAACAAGATGTACCTCAATACTCCTAAATGAGGAGGAAGTTACACTCATTAGTTTTAGAGTTACAAATAAACAGTCTGTTTCTCATTATATCTGAGTCACAGCAGAGTGCAAATTAATAGGATACTTTCTTGAAGCTGAGGTCTGTCAACCTCTTCAAAACCCAGCGTGCTTGTCCCTCTTCCTTTCCCGAAGAACAGCTGGCCACCAAGCAGCGTTAGTCCATGATCACAGCCAGGACAGTTCAGGTCACAACCCTTCATCTCCTTTATACAGGGACACCTCCATCATACTGCCACTACCTAAGTGCTACACAACCTTTGCTGATTGTGCCAAGTGACAGGAGTGCTGTGTGTGGTGGAGATTAGGAAGTGTACTACTACATAAGCACATCTGAAAACATCCCAATCACACATAATCTAGACTACCTCAAACTCATTTAAAAATCCACTATAATAATAGGGACAGAAAAGAGAATGTATTTAAATAAAATCAAAACTGCACAACAGAGATTAAACTATGACGGTCTTCACAACTTCTTATGGATCAACATTTTGCAGGGTATTACTTCTTCATTAGGGGCAAATGATTTTTCAGATCAGAAGTGCACTTCAGACAGCTACAACTCTAACTTTCTTATTGCTTAACTTCTGTAAGAATCCATTCATTAAGAAAACACAGGAAAGACAACAGAGGTTACCTAAATTGAAAGTTTTATGTGGATATATATTTTGGGGAGTGTTTCAAACTGCAGAGACACCGTGATAAATTAAGTTTAATTATGACAGTTGTGATTAATCCTCAATTGCCACGTAACAGTAGAACATGTGTATGCTGCATAGTCATCTTGGCAGAATTATCATGTAAGTAAGGCTGTGGCTTATTCAGCTTTGACAAAGTACCTTCTCATGTTTAGAAAAAGAGTCTAGCAAAGTATAGTTATCTATCTATCTATCTATCTATCCTCCCTCCTGAGCCCACTCTTGCACACTATCTTAGAAATTTCAGAAGCTAAAGAATTTCCAGTAGATCTTTGATCCCATTTTCCTCCATAAGCAACAGCAGTAACCCCTAGATTCCTTCCTTGATTCACACTCCTCCCTCTGCTAGTTCCCTCTCCAAACAATATTACACCAGAAAGGCAATACCATTTAATGATAAGCTTATACTAAAACAATGCATTAATAAAAACAACATTACTTTTATTCATTCACTTCAAGGCAAAAAAGTTTTATAGCTCTCATTTAGACCCACATACTTCAGCAAATACGCCAGAGGAAATCATGCAAATTCTCTAGCATAAATAAAATAGATTTTATTCAGAAGCAGTTACTGTGTTCGCAAAAGAGAATAAATGTGGGTTTGTTATTAAGATTTCATTTATGGTGGAAAAGTTTGTCCACCTGGAGAAGACACTCCAGAGCAATGTCAAGAGAAAGTTTCCTCTGTAGTCCTCCCCATGGCTTGATAGGATCCATATTATTTAACCAGTCAAACAGCTCTGCAGCAAAGTGACAGCTCTTCCTGGTTTTGTCAGTCCTCCAGCAAACTTCACCCTGTGCAGCAGAGTCTCCCAGTAGCATCTTTATTCTTAGTCTCCCATCCTGTTTTTGTGAATTAACCTTCTGCTTTTTTTTTTACATAACTTCTTTTGTGTGCCCTCACTGTGCCTGTACTCCTTACTGTTACTTTTTCCACCAACTCTGTCTCAAATTGGTTTTCCCTAACTCTTCCCAGATCCCATTCTCTCCATGCCAAGAAATGCCCCCTTTCAGTTTCTACTCCCACCTGAAAGTTTTCTGTTTGCTTTCCATTAAATTAACAGACTTTGTCAAAACCAGACTCTTGGCTGGTGTAAGGCAAGGAAGCTAGATGGCCCCTCATGCAGAAAAGCTGGAGTTACAGTTGCCTCTCCAGCTAAATAGCAGGTCTGTAGCTCCCCATGTTGTGCTGTGAGCCAGTGGATTAAAGGATCTGCCTAAACATGAAGCCATAAGCCATGGCTGTCCATCAGACCACCTATAAAGCAGTGCTCCACTTGAACTGCCTCCCCAAAACTCTCACTCACTAAATCTTTACAAAGGAGAACAAGATCTCTACAAAAATTCTGAAGGTGGGGACAAATTTTTTTTTACACTGAAACCCAGAAACTCTAGGGAGAGAAAAAGAGAACGTAATAGAGTCATAGATTTGTTTTTGCCAGAAGAGACCTTCCAGATGATCAAGTCCAACTGTTAATCCAGCATTGTCAATTCCACCACTACTCCATATCCCTCAGCACCACATCTGTATGTCTTTTAAATACCTGCAGGAATGGTGACTCAACCACTTCCCCGAGCAGCCTGTTCCAGTGCTGTACATCCCTTTTGGTGAAGAAATTTTTTCCTAATATCCAATCTAAACCCCCTCTGTCAGAGGAAACTTGAGGCCATTTCCTCTTGTTCTATCACTTGATACCTGGTAAGAACAAACTGACCCCCACCTTGCTACAAACTCCTTCCAGGTAGTTGGACAGAGAGAAGGTCTCCCCTGAGTCTCCTTTTCTCCATGCTAAACAACCATTCCCTCAGCTGCTCCTCGTAAGACTTGTGCTGTAGACTCATCAGCTTTGTTTCTTTTCTTTGGACAAGCTCCAACACCTCAATGTCTTTCTGGGACCAAGGGTCTCAAAACTGAGCCCAATGTTCAAGGTGTGGTCACTACAGTGCTGACTGCAGGAGGACAATCCCTGCCCTAGTCCTGCTGACCACACTGTTTCTGACATAAGCCAGGATGTCATTGGCCTTCCTGGATACCTGAGCACACTGCTGGCTTATGTTCAGCCAGCTGTCAATCCCCTGGTCCTTTTCTGTCAGGCAGCTTTCCAGACACTCTGCCCTAAGCCTGCAGCATTGCATGGGGTTGTTGCGACCCAAATGCACCTGGCACTCGGCCTTGTTGAACCTCCTACCACTGGCCTCAGCCCATTGATCCAGACTGTCCAGATTACTCTGTAGAGCCTCCTTACCTTGATCAACACATCCAACTAACTTGGTGTCATCTACAAACTTCCTAAGTTTGCTGTCAATCCCCTCATCCAGATCATTGATAAAGATTTTCAAGTGAACAGGCCCCAATACTGAGTCCTGGGGAACACCACTCATGCCCAAATGCCAACTACATTCAACGCAATTCTTTGTGCCTGGCCATCCAGCAAGTTTCTCATTCAGCGTAGCATACACCCGTTCAAGCCATGAGCAGACAGGTTGTCCAGAATCCTGTGGGAAACAGTGTTAAAAGCTTTACTAAAGTTCAGCTAGACTTGTCTAGACCTCCAGTTCCTTCCTGATCAGGCCATGCTGTCACAGCATTCCTAATGCTCAAAGACTAAACTTCTGGAGATAAGCCATGTGGCTGCTAAGCTGATTTTGCAGTGTTGACTACCCCTGGAACAGATGTAATAATATTACCTGACCTGAGTAAGCATTTTTTGAGTAAACATTGAACACCAAAAACTGCAATGACAAATCACTTCCTTAAATGAAGGGACAAAGAGAGATTTATAAGTTTCCATGATAATTAAAAGTAAGTAACAAATAGATTTCTTTTTTGGTGAAATTTAACTGTTCACATTTAGTCAGTTTTGGCAGTACTTGTCTGCTTTCCTTGCTCCTAGTAAAATTAGGAATACCCTGTGAAGAAGTTGAGAAATACATTTTATGCAAGACTTAGGCTGTGGTTTTCTTTACAGATATTATTTCATTTGTGACATTTTAATTTCCAGTTCCTTCAGTGTTTCATGCCCTGCATCCACTATAGTTGAGTATCAAGGAGGAAGTTCCCAAGTTTGGCTGTCAGCATAGGCCTAAGTAAACTCAGGACTAATTTTAGCATTTATTGGCATGTGCTACTAGGAAAGATAAGGTCAAATGCACTCACAGGAAAGCAGCACCAATTTAAGTTTTTTGCTTGAACCTGTTTCTCCCTCTCAACAAGTGAAACTTTCCTCTGCCCACTCCGGTCAGGCAGAACAAATCACAGCAGCTACATCTGTATAAGAGGACAAATTTTGCGCAGACTGGTGTTTTCCCAAATGCAGTCAAAACAGCGTTTCACAATTCTAGAAGAGAATCCCCTCTAGAAGAGGGGATTGCACTGACATAGTACCTGGACTGTCTGTACTGCAAACAGCATTCTCAGCTGATTCTAACATGAGATACTTCTCTTTTAGCGAAGTCGTCCCAATATTTCTTTCAGCAGTAATGATTGCCCCTGCCCTGTGGAAAAACTAGCTGCTCTCTTTCAAGTCTACGGAGGAAGATGGGAATGCGCACTCACCCTGCAGAACTTTGATCCTTTCTGCCCTTTCGCCATTTGTTTAAAAGATTCCCATCTTGCAGTAAGGAAGAAAATAATCTGCTCCACAGAAGGCCTTCAGATAGTCTTTAGCTTCTGAAAGGAAAATACTTCTAGGACCTTTTCTCTCCATGCTTGAGAGGGAAAGAATTTTCCTTCTCAAAGACAAAAAATTACTTGCCAGAACTAGCAGTTGCTCTCAGGGGCTCATTAGACTTAATCCTCTCCCCCTTATTAAGTTTCACAATAAATATTTCTGAATTTGAAAGGCGTCATTCATGAGAGCCGGTCGTAGTTTGGAGACAAGCAATCTGAAGAGCCAGTACATCCAAACCTGAAAAGCTTGCTTTCTAAGGGCACTTCACTCTGCATCCCCAGAATACAAACACATGTGAAAAATACCTGTCTTATGGAATAGTGAGGTAAGTAACCACCTGTGATACAAGGGCCTTATGACAATAGAAAAACAGGACATGTGGGGAAATAAAGGAGAAATGGATCAGTTTGGATATCCTGAAGGCTTAATTACTAATTTGTATTATTAATGCTATACATACTTTTTTAAATTATCTCTGTGCATGATTTACCAAGGATTGAACTCACAAGGTCATGATCAGTGGCACAGAGTCGAATTGGCAAGTTGTAACTAGTAGTATTCCCCAGGGATCAGTACTGGGTCCAGTCTTAATCAACATCTTCAGTGACCTGGATGAAAGGACAAAGGGGACCCTCAGCAGGTTTGCTGATGATACTATACTGAGAGGAGTGGCTAACAGAAGGCTGTGCTGCCATCCAGCAAGATCTGGACAGACTGGAGAGCTAGGCAAAGGGGAACCTCAGGAAGTTCAGCATGGGCAAGTGCAGAGTCCTGGGGAGGAACAACCCCGTGCAGTAGTACAGGTTAGGGGTAGACCTGCTGGAAAGTGGAGAAGGACCTCGGAGTCCTGGTGGACAATAAGTTATCCATGAGACAGAAATGTGCCCTTGTGGCCAAGAAGGCCAATGGCATCCTGGAGTGCATAAGGAAGAATGTGGTCGACAGTTCCAGGGTGGTTCTCCTCCCCCTCTAATCTGCCCTACTGAAACCACATCTAGAGTATTGTGTCCAGTTCTGGGCTCCTCAGCTCAAGAGAGACAGGGAAATATTAGAGACAGTCCAAAGTTACAAAGATGATGAAGGGACTGGATCACCTCTCTTATCAGGAAATGCTGGGAGCCCTGGGGCTATTTATCCTGGAGAACAGAAGGCTGAGAGGGGATCTTATGAATGTTTACAAATATCTGAAGGGTGGGTGTCGTGTAGAAGGGGTCAGTCTTTTTTTGGTGGTGCCCTCTGATAGGAGGAGAGGTAATGGTCACAAGCTGGACCACGGGAAGTGCCACCTCAACATACGCAAAAACTTCTCTCCTGGGAGGGTGACAAAGCCCCGGAACAAGCTGCCCAGAGAGGTTGTGGAGTCTCCTTCTCTAGAGACTTTCAAAATCCACCTGGATCTGTTACTGTGTGGCCTGCCCTGGGTGATGCTGCTCTGCCAGGGGGGGATGAATTCTATGATCTCCTCTACCACTCTATGATTCTATGACAATCAAAAAGTAGTACAGATAATACTACAGTTAAATTGGTAAGATCACATGAAAAGGTCTCTCCCCCAGAGAATTTCACTAGGGGAGAAACTGAATGGAATAGGAAACAAAGCCTCATGTAGGAAACCAGCAAGTGACGAGTCTCAGATACAAAAGTATCAACTAGTCAAGTGTTTCATCTGCAGATCTAAGAAACCCCCAGAGTTATGAAAAATGGCTTTCAGAGATTGATTCATACATGGCAGCACCCTGATAAACATCACTTAAAAGGCAGGTACTGTGGATGTAGAGTATTGTAAATCAGTTCCCTGGACTCTGCAGATAAAGGATGACTCAGCATGACCTCTTCTCCGTTTTAACAAGAGCTAGGGCAACAGGCTGATGTGTTTTATATATAATATGTACATAAATACACACAGATGTATATGAGGGCTTCTTTTTATGCAATTACAAAAGCATTAAAAAATTTCAATTTATAATAAAAAGCTTAATCATTTAGAGCCCACAGTCTATTTCCATTTTAAATCCTAACCAGTATTTAAGAGGACACTGGTGAAACAGAATACAAAAGGCACATCATACTCATCAAGGTGATGAATACAAGCAGATCAGCATTGTGGAAAACCTCTGAATACCTGCAACATGAAGCAAGACATAGAAAGTCAAGAGTAATAATACCATTTCCATAATTTCTACCAATCAAGTATCCCATCTTCCTCTGACTGGTTTCAGTTAAAAGGCACGACAGCATCAAATGACATGGTAAGAGACTAACAGGTCTCCTAGCAAACTACAGACGCTCTTCTGTCAAAGAGGTGTGAAATGGACAGGTTCAGCTACCCTGAGGAAGCCCACATCGTCATGCCATCTGGTTCTATTTCACAAAAAAGTATTAACATTCAGGCTTTCTGTACAGTACCACTTCTCTGTTCAAGAGAGAATTTCTCTTTGAAAGGAATGAAATTTTACTGTGGAAACCTGATAAAAATTTCTTCCCATCCAAGGATTTTCTCTCCAGTTATTAGTCACAGCCTTGCATTAATATTTGCTGGCCACTCATAAAGAAGTTTCTTGAAAAGTCTGGTGTCTATGAAAGAGCTGTCCAGAGAAGAATCCTTTCCAGTAGAAGCCATGTTGTCAGGTAGAAGAAAGGTAAACAACAAAGCAAAACACAGAGATAAAAAGAAAAAAAAAGCTTTAAAATAATCATATGGTTATTAAAAGCCAAGATCTAATTCACTACAATATGAGCTCAATCTGAAATATGCTTCATGTCATGATGCACATTGGACATATTTCCTCTAAGGATCTGGAAAAAAAAGTCTGATTCAAAGAACTCAGAAAATATTTCTCTGTGAGGAAAGAAAAATATTTGAACTACATAAACTTACAAATCTGAAAGTGAACCAGAAGAAAAAAAAAGTGACACAAAAAATAGAGCACTTGGAAGAATTTCTGAAATTGTGAGCTCCTTTCATAAACAGCCAGAACCCCTCTCTGTAGGTCACAATACCAAATGTTTCAAAATTTTCTGTTTAGCCTTTGGCAGCAGCACTAACTGCATCTTCATGCAGGGAACAATGTGGAACATTTCCAGCATCTTTACGTTGCATGACACATAGCCTGTGCATTAAGCAGTAAAAAAAAGCTGACAAAAGCAGGCAAAATGATAACAGTTCTAGATTTGTGCTAGCTAAGCTAATTTGGGAATACTAAAGAATACACTATTTCATAGGGAAAAAATGCTGCATGTTTCATTTTCTCGGTTTCTTCAGTGGAAATGAGGAATCAGCAGTTTAAACCCCACCTAAAATTTCCTGAAGCTGCAAACTAAGAAAGTTGTTTAGAAAAATAAATAGTAATTTCAAGATGTATGGAGAGGGAAATTCTGTTTTCAAAACCATTTATAAAATAGTGTTACTTGATGCTTATTAAAGGTGACACAAACAATATACATAAAGTTTCTTTCCCCCCACTTAAGAAATATGTAAAAATTCCTTGGATTATATCAGGTTTTGTACTTCAAAAGTAATTTCTCTTTCTCCCTCTCAAGTGCTCTCAAGAGGCACCAACAATAGTTACTATGGATCAAAGAGAAAGTGATGTGATTCCAAGTTTATCCTATGGGCTATGTCTTAACAGTCAACTCAAAGGAAAAGAATGCTTGGTTTATATCAAATCCAATCTCAGAAGTAACACAGGGTCTCTCATAGTCTGAAATGTGTTGTCCTTGATACAATGTTATTGTATTTTCATATAAAGTATTAACTGCATTATTTTTTGGAGAAGAAAACTTTACAGGAATTCTTAAATATCCCAATGATATATTTATTATTCATTTAAACAGACTCGTACATCACACGGAGCTTAAGAGCATGATTATAAAAACCAATCACTATCCCCATTTTTTTTTTTTTTAAATCACAGAAGAATTTAAGAGCTGAGAAGCTTACACAGAGGTGATAGCACTTAGATTTTCTGAGGTCTCGACAATATTAAGAATCTCATAAATCTAATTCTCAAAGTTGAGAATCACAAATGCCACCAGGCACAGAGGCCCTATAACACATCCACATTTATCTTTCCAGAGTTCCCTTCTTTATCTTATTATTTGGTACGCTCACATTTACAGTTCTGAGCTGACAAATCTCCTCAGCCCATTTTGTACTTCTCACAACACATGCAGCAACTGCAGAGACCCCTTTTTCCAAAATAAAGTCAGACCATCAGAGAAAGTCTATCAGATTGTGCAAGTATCTTCTCAACACCTGCATGTAAACAGAAGTCATCAGAACTTCAGTAAAGGCAGTTTTTCCCTCAGAATAATAATGAACAGCTTTTGTGAGAAATGTAAAGAGCCAGTATGTTCAGCACAATATCCCCGTGTAATTCCTTCAGATTAAACTACAACATTAATGCTTGCTACAACAGCACTTAGATAGTCAATCGGCTCCATGAATAGGAAGTAACAAGTTATTGCAAAGAGTAGATTTCAGACAAACAGGTATTTAGAAGTCCAGTTTGCTATGGTTTTATTTAAACAAAACAGGAGTTTAATGTTTTCATGCAACATTTGCACTTAAGTCTTAAATAATAATGACAAACAGCAGAAGTAGTAAAGAAATGCACTAATTATAGACCTTAGTGAATATACAAAAAACTTCAGCGTTATAGGTTATACAAAGTAAAGAACATCTTAAATACTTTCCCAAAATACTGCAGCAGCCGAGACACAGTGATATGCCCTGCAAGGGCATAGGAATGTAATTTAGAAATCACACGGGAACTACCCATTTCCTTTAATTTCACAAACAAGACAAAAGCAACGTTCAACTCCACACACTGATTTTTCAAATTACGTCTATACAGTACCTTGAGTTTTATCCAAATAGTAAAAGTTAGACATGTCATTTATTTAGTAAACAATTATGCAGTAAATCTCTATTACATTTCTTCTTCCTTGGTTTTACCTGGAGTAGCCATGTTATTTAAAAGAGGGCAGGTTTGGCACTTTTATACTGATGTCGCCAATATTAATATTTCTTGGGATCTCTGGCAGATTCATATTCTTTACAGCTGAAACAGCCCGGGCTGGAGCTCCTGCTAAACCAGCCTGTGTATAAAGTGAGGAAAAATGCAAGTCAGGCAAATCTGGTCACAAGAAGATTCATTAGCAATACACACAGACCACTAACTTTCCAAGTCTTTTCATGGTTACACAATTAGAAAGACCAGATGGTAATTGTGTTTGGAATGAAATGAGTTATTTGGAAATATTAAATCAGAAAGAGAAAACAGTTCACACATTCCTTTTTATATGGTAAAACATGTAATGTCAACTTGATGAAAAGTATGCAGGGAGGAATTGGAGGCTTATCCAAGCATGTATAATGTGTAGGATATAGAACAGACAATCCTGAGGTATTTGAAGTCCAATGTGCTGTCTTTGCCTCCTACCTATTCTAAAAGTTCACATGGTTCACATTTGACTAACATCGATTACAGGTTCAGAGTATGTAACCTAAGTAACAAGCTGCTGAATGGCAGTTGAACCATATCACTTATCTAAATTAATTTGTATTTATATATATATAAAAGGCATTTCAAGGCAGTTTAGCCTAAAATGGAAAGGATAAACACCTTGCATTTGTGGGTGATAAAAATCATGCAGAGAGAGCATTTCTATAAACCAGCTGGAGTCATCTGTTGCCCCACAGCATGCTAACTCATCTGCAGCCCCTGGAGACACTGCAACATTACATAATAATCTGGTGATGCCAAATTAAACACTGAAGCACACATTTTGTATTAAAGTCCTCTACTGTATATAGCCTATCTTCATTTAAAGCCAAAACCCTTCTGTATAAGTATGCAAGTTTTACAATACAGAAATTCATTACAGACTTGCATTTAGTTCCGCCTTTTAGATAAAGTAACTGCTGAGTTTCGTATATTACTAAAATGCTAACAAAGGCAATTTACAGTTCAGAGGTCTGGAGGCCTACAGAACATGGTTTTTCTCTATTGCTTCTGAAGAACACCTCTTCAAAACCTTGTTACTTTAAGGAATATTTTTAAAAGGCCAACAACTCTTACTGTATTTGATGCTATGTAGAAAATTTACTATCCATTTTAAGTATGGAACTGTTTCTCATAAAAGCTCAGATTTTCTAGGTGCATTTAGAATTATCTGTATGGTTTAACTTCAGGCTTGACAGAAAACTTTTGTTCTTGCTGGGGGGGAAAAAAAAGCCTGAAAGAAATGCAGCAAAGCAAAAGAAGAAAAAATTCTGAAAAAGTTTATGTCCTATTTGATTATTAAATAGTGTTCGTAGGTGACTACTGCTCCAAGTATAATCTTTTCAGATTCTTGATTTTCACTGGAATTCATTGCAGTTACAGGGTATAATTACTGAGGAGTACACATCACTTATGTGGTGTCCACCTGAGCTACTGCAGAAAAGAAGACACACACTTCATACACTCCTCAGACAACAACTCGAACTTTTGAAGGCTGTCTAAAAAATATTTCCTCCCTTTTTCTCCTCTCTCATAAGAAATAAACATAAGGTCAAATTAACGTAAGATTTCTACTTAGAGTCCTACCTACTGTTCTCCTTCCTTCAAAACCATAACTCACAGTCAAAACCGATTAAGGTTTCTGATTTTGAACTAACTCATTTATACCATGTGGAAAGGCTAAAGCCTCATAAATCCCTGGATTTTAGTCACAGGAGGATTCCCAGTACCAGGAACAGAGACCAGAAAGGCATGAGTCATCTGTTATCCCTCCTGCCGAGCGTCACGTATGAGACATGCCAAAGTTGGGAAAGACATGTGGGGGTAGAGAAGAAAGTTCAGGAAATCTTAAATCTTTAATGAAAGTGAATAATTTGCCCTCACTTTGGCCCTGACACAACCCAAATTATTGGTTCTCAGAAGTACAGACTAAGTAAAACTGAAGAGGTTAAAAAAAAAATTAATTTAATAAAAAAATAAAATTTTTTTTGGTTTTTTTTCCAAAGCCTCTTTTTGCTTGGTTTCCGTTAACATCACCAAGCTTTATCAGGTCATTCGCTTCAGAGGCTGTTTGAATTGCAATACCTTCGTGAAGGGGAAAATCCGGACCTAACACTAATAGCATTAGAAATGCAAGTATTAAAAATCTGCACTATCTTAAAGGAGCAGTACTAGACACTGCAATTTTTTGGTATTATGTTATTTTTCTTAAAAAACAGTGCAGAAGATATGAAGCTACTCAACACTGTCCTCTTAGATTTGAGAGCTTAGAAATAATTATTTGGAATCAAGAGGTAACTACCTGTGGAGTTTTATCAGACAGAACAATAAATGCATTTCCTAATTGTTTGGTTCTATCCTTTAAATTTTATATTCAGTAACTGGAGAAAAATTCTTTAAGCAAAACCAGAAGTGGGTCAATGTAAACTGTTTTCCATAGAGAAGATGAAAATACTAATAAAGTAGTAACAAAAGCAATGAATTATACAATTTGTAACTGAAACAATGAGAAATCAGAAAAATATCATAAGTGATGGACATGGTCCACACAAACAGACATGGCTGGCAATTCAAAAGAGAGATGCCTTCTAGGTGACTAGGATGGAGATTCCTTACCCTAACTTAATGAAAGTTAATTATTCTTAATGGACAAATAAAAGTTTTAGTGTAACTGGTCATTATTTTTACCTACCTGCAGCTATCCTCTTTACACAGACTTACAGTCCCTGCCTCCCGCCCCAATGGCATAGGATACAATGGAGACACAATTGAGAATTATTTAAAATACCACAATTGACATGACCATTGCCCTTCCACCCCCCTAATACAATCACGACTTCCATCATTTCATGAGGACAACTCTAGATCAGGATCAGCAAAGAGCCCTGACAAAAGTACTGTGAATGTCTTATCACCTCTTTTTTTTTTTTTTTTCTCCCCCAGAGAGATTGTCTTGCACTATCATAGGCTGGAGTAGAGATTTTCAAACTATTATCTTCTCCTGTAATTTTTCTATATTAGGTGGATTTGTAATTCAACATATACATACTATGCATAACGGAATGCTATTTATCACAGTTACTGTCAACCCTATCAACAACAATACAGTCATACAGTACTTTGAAGAGAGAGCCAGCAGTTCGTAAAAAATATCTAATGGATAAAATAAGTACTTAAACTTCCAGACCAGATAATTAATACATTATTTCAAATGATATTATATCTGAATGCCTTAGTGCTCCCTTTTTAGCATGTCAGACAGTGAACTAGTAAGCAGACCTTCCATTTACTTTTGATTTCTTTTACAGAAAAGTGAACTCTATCTACAAATGAGAAGGTCCTAAAAGAAGTACTTCGAGACCAGTCTGCTTTTAGGGAGTTTTGCAAAGGTATCCCTTTAAAAGAGCCATCACTGTAACACTGGACTAGACAAGTTACAACTGCCTTTTTTATTAAATAATTCAGCACAGAAGTTGGTGAGGTGCAAATTAAAAAAAAAAAGTTTCCCTTGGGAAAACAAAAACCAAACACATAGCAGGCTTTAAACATGCAGTGAATGATGAATTGTTTGTCACAGCAAGCAAATGACTTAAGGAAGTGAAAATGAAACTTTAGACATATTAATGAATTTCAGAAATACGATACGAATTGCATACAGCTGGTATTACAGTAAGCCAATACACCACATTTTTGCCACAGCTGCTTTGTATTCTTAATGTCATTTGGTATTGAAGGTTGTGCTTTAATGTTGACATGCTGCATATTAAATTTTTAGGTTTAGTTACTGTAACATGCTTGTAAACACGTTCACATACTTTCAGAGTGAAAGAGCAATGCCACATAGGCAAAACAATAATGCTGTTTTCAAAGACTGACATAGACACATTCAGTAACAGAACTTTCATTCTACTGATCCTAGTCTATCAAGTGAGAAATGTGAGCTGTTGTTAGTTTTACTTAGGTCATATTTTTATCTCTGTAGAAATCAATTTTCTCCATTCTTACCACCCTTTCTCATAATGCCCCATTGATAACTTCATATGAAAGCCATCCCAGAAACACCGTTTTACTCTTTAGAAAGAAATTCAGGTCATTTGGAAAAAGCACTGAACATCATAAATGTAGTTAATATGCACATACAGATAGGAAAAAAAAGAAAAAGATTCAAACCGCCATCCCAAACAACTCTACAAAGAGCTAACTATCACTAAAATAAACATCTAAAAATATACAGCCTACTGGAAAACAAAATAATGAAGGCTAATGCTTTGCAAAATAAGCCACCCTTTTCCAGATATTTCAGAGGTATCAGGACCTCTCTGCTGCTGGTGTTTCACACCAATGCTTCTTTTTTGAACAAGTATGACTTCAAAGCAGCAGGGTTATGAAATCATGAATGGATGCAATACATAATATAAAGGAATGATCATGTCCCTTGCTTATGAAGTTAAATAAATGAACATAATTAGAGAAAAAACAAAATGAAGTCTGCAAGTATATCAAAATGAGGCCAAACAGATAAGAAGACTTAACACATACTCTTAGAAATTTTAAGCACTTGAATCACAAAGAGTAATGGATGGGAATGATTAATTATTTGTTTGTTTTTCATTGCCAGACCCAAAAATAAAAACAGAAGATGTGTGAGCATAACAGAGAAAAAGAAAAGTAGCTTTGCACAAATAAAAAAACCAAAACAAACAAAAAAAACCCTGAAATCTACCTCCCTACTGTTACAATGAAATGCCGATTTTATGTTACAAATGTTGACATATTAGGCAGAGGAAGGCAATTTCCTCGATTTTCTTAATGTGCTACAGCATACTTCAAATTTACATAAAATGTTTCATATTACCCAAAAGTATTTTTAGTTAATGCTTTACAACTTAGTGCTACTAAATCCAGTTACAGAATCGTATTTGTAAATCGTAAAAGTATTACATTACTTTATCCTAGAAAGATCATGTACAAAGAAGTGAAGAGCAAAGCTACTCATAAATTAAATAAACTTTGTCTGCTTAAGATTCCAGCTATTTAAAGTATCTGTGGTTTGAATACACAGATACTTAAAACGAGTAGAAATGAATTTTTAAGTACTGCAATTAACATTGACGGACACTGAAACTGTTGAGCTAAACTAAATGTTTGAAACAGCAAATGACGAGGGACAATGACCATAAACTGAACTTCAAACACACATTTTCCTCCTCCTTTTTCAGTTCCTTGTTAATAGTAATGTTGAGTGACTGCAGTTACCAAGGTATCTTAAAGCAAAATCCAGTGATTCAGAATGCAAGGGCAGCAAACGTACATCTGAACTTTGAGTACATGCTCACAGCCCTTCGCATTTTACACTTCACGTTGAAAGATCAACTTTGGTAATTCTGCATCATCCTGACAAATTGCACTGATATTCAAGTTTGTAGGTTTGGGTGGATTTTTTTGTTTTTGTTTTTAACATTTTGTTCACACGAAACTTACTCTGAAAACTCTCTTTCAAGCAAGTTAAAATTCTTTGCTTTCCTGTGGACTGAACAGTCAGCAAGAGAGTTCACATTACCTATTTTAGATTATCAGGTACAAAATTCTGCCAATAAGGAAGTAATATCTATTACATCATCACAACATATTTTGTTATCTGTGTGTTCAGTTTTTGTTTGGATTAATTTTGCAGGGTTTTTTTGATAATACTAATACAAGTCCATATTCCTTTGTTTCTTAAACAATGATACAAAGAAAAGATAAATTCTAAAATGCAGGAAGAGAAATAAAATAAAAAATATGATGTCAATGGAAAGCTAGTAAAATACACTATAGCCAATAAAAAGATGAGGGAACTACAAGAAGAAACTAGCACAAAAAGTAGGCTACAAGGACTAGTATGGGTATTTTTACACAAAATTTTTGAGTCTGGCCTACATAATTTATTGCCTTTGACATCATTTTGCTTTCCCTTTTGGTTAAAAGTACATTTTTTCTAAAAGTCAGCAATACCTTTGTCTACCTGTCCTGTCTGGGAGACTGAAAGATAAAGGTCTGTAAGAGAGAAGAATGGAAAGAGCTAGAAAAGATCAGGAGGTTCAGAAAAAATGAGGTCCAACTTAAAAGTCTAAATCACACACTGTTGAACACTCCAAATAGAGAAGAGGTAGCCCAGGTTTACCTACAATACTTCCAGAGGCTCTGCATAAAATCCAAATGACCCCTTCCCCAAAAATTCCCTCCCTTAATCACAATGATCCTTTGGCTTTAGGATAATTGACCAGAATTTCATTCACAGGTGAACACTAAACTGAAAGGTAGGGAAATGCATTTAAGACAACATTTCGCAGGGTTGAAATAGAATTTCCTTTGTAACCCACCCAAGAAACATAAAAGTTGAATCAGAAATCAAAGCTAGGGACTCCCTCACAGTGGTTTAAATAATTCATCTCTCTTGAAAGCATTAACAAATTCTTCTGAGTGATAATTTCGCTCAAATATTTGTGAATTTAATACATGCATTTGATCTTGTCAATAAATTATAACTGAAAGCCTGTTTAGAAACCTAATACATAACAAATGCCTAATGTCAAATGCCTAAATTTTTTATATTAAGGGAAGCCAGGGCACAATACAAAGTTTAAAGCATTTCTGAAAACATACCTCAGTTAAAACATTAGCAGCTTCATCATTTCAGCAATATAAGAAAAGGCACTTAAACCTTAAAGAAGATATTTTATGGATGCAAGAACTATAATGGAGGTCTAACAAGCCAAACAGACAAGCAAGAGAGCTATGGCATAGGTGGCAGTCCAATGAACTACAGACTATACCAGTAATTTCTAAGTTGTTTTTTTTTTATTAAAGAAAACTAAGAAGATCCACTAGTTTTGATTTCTTATTGGCCAGCATTCAAATACATTATTAAGTTATTACTAATTTTTATTTACATGAACTGGATTTGCTTCTATCTTGAAAATACACGTTCAGGAAAGACAGGTTAAAAGATTTACCATCTTGATCAAAAAGACTAAAGGAAAAGAAATAGCAATCAGGAAACTTCTGTGGATATATATGAAACAAATGATTAATGATCTGAGGAAATAGGTACCAGGTATTTTGAAGTATCTCAGAATTACAGTAACTGTTAAATTTGAAAAGAAACAGTCACTGAACAAAAAAAAAAAACAAACAAAAAAAACACAAAACAAAAATGAAAATAAATAAAATTTTAAAAGCATTTATGGTGAGCAGTCTGTGAAATGATCTACTCCATCCCAGTCACCAAGTGTTTTAATTTATCACTGCTACTTCTTTACCTTCTATAATTCATTGCTGAATGTAAAGGAACAAGTTGCAATTTGCCTTGCACATGCTCTGAGTTCTACATGGATTCTTACATCTTCCACCACCTATTTGTGTACTAAAAGCATCATAAAAAGCACAAATGACTTACTAATGAATAATGGAAAACAGCAAGTATTGCAGCTGGCTGCACTGAATTGATGTGTTTCAGATGACTAGTCAGGGACTGGTCTACAGTTGATTTGGTAACAGAATTCTCACAAGAATAAATACCTTAATTAAAAGCTTTTAGGTAAAACTGATATGCACATAAAACATGGTAGAACACAGCTGCTCAGTACATTCAACTTTTGGGACACTTTTCAATAAATAAAGAAAAATGTATGCATACAGAATTTATTCAACTGTTGTAAAAATGTATGAGAATAATTCCAAATATTCATCTCTGTGATCAATAGTTCATTCTGAGTTTCAGAATAATGTTAGAATGAATATTCTGGGCATCTTCATAATCTACAACACAATCTGTGTTTTTCACACAGCACTGTCCTGTTCTTGTATACAGTTTGGAAGTTGTGCAAAACAATTAAGTATGTTAAAAAACTTGGGGTGGTGCAGCGTAAGACTGCAGAATTAAAAGAACACTATACTCTGTACCACAAAAAAAGCTGAATAATTAATTTCTCTCTTTGTTACACTTAACTTAAAACTAGGAGGATCACTGGGTCTTGTCCTAAAATCTTATTTAGTTCATATTTATGCCACCTGCAATATTTTAGTCTACTCAGCTTCTGCTTCAACTTTAAAAACATTCTCCAGTTCAAGCAAAGATATGTTCAGAAATTTGAGCATTACACTTTGAAAATCATATGTGTTCTTCTGTGGAATTACTCTTGTCAATAAAAAATCAATGACAGACTCAGCTAAGATGTTCTAGTGGTATTGTAGCTTACAAGGCATGCCTGGTGATGTTGAAGTAATATTCTGTGTCATAGCTAAAGTAATTCTAAAAACCTTTCTTAGTCCTAACAATTGTTGAATTGAAAAGGGATTCCAACAACTTACGCAAGTATCCCTCACTCAGACTGTTACGGGTATATACAAAACACAATTTTCTCATTTGAATCTACCCAACTGGAGATCAAGTGTTCAGATTATCAAAATGGCAGTATTTGTATTTACTTCAAAGGGTCTAACTCTGGGCTTTAAAGTCTGCCTAGCCTATTCTAGTCCAAATTATTATTTGCATTGCAGTATTGCTGTGACACTAAATATGCTGCCATGTATTTCAGGTGCGAGAAACATACCACCAGACAGGAATATGTAGTCTTCATATATATATACTTTGGGTTTTTTATCTAATTTCATTTAAATGCTAATAGTCACTAGTTCAGCATAATAAATACACCAGAAAGAAAATGCCTTCTGCAGGAGAAGCTTAGAGAACTACAGAAATATCCCAATAGCAATGACACAATTCTATTAGATACAAACAGCAAAAACTCAGCAGCAGCAACTCTAGCAATTATTACTTATGATGAAAGGTATGACATCCTGGCCTAATGACACACTGTCAGTTTTTAGCATCATAAGCAAGCAGCTGTATATAGTTTACTACTGAAAGACAAACAGCATTATACTGAATGCATTTACTACAAACATGTTTTTAGCTGAGGAACTACACAGTGCATTGCTCTTACCTCTGATTTCTCCAGTTTATTCTGAGCATCAATCTGAGTGACAATTTCATTCATGTTGGTCTCCAAAACCATTCCACCCATGACCATTTCAGCCAATATATTATGGACCTAAAAGAGGCCAAAAGAAAATTTAAAAATGCAAAATGTCCTACACACATCTACACAGATGATACATAGATTCATTAATGATGGAACATATATATTCTGTACGACACAATGTTAGCAATTTATTTAAAGCCACTTAGGAACAAAGCTTGTAACTTGATACTCATTTCTCCAGTATCTTCCTTGCTGTTACAAACTCAGCAGCTATATCACTTTGCTTACCAGTGTTAGAATAAACTCTCATGTTCATTTTTCTTTCAGAAGAGGTTTCTATGCAAGGATTATGGACAAAAGTCCTAATTAGCATAAGTACCTCTAAGGAGCAGGTTCTACAAGATTAAACAAACTCGACTACTTCTATGAAGAAAGAAATATGGTGATGTCCGCCCACCCACCACGGGTACCAAGACTAGGCTTAGAAGTAGAATTAACATACCTGAGCCACACCATGAACAGGGTGTTGTGAGCATTGCAGACTAAGATTGACAGCTAGGACTCAAACTGAAGGACTACATAAGCCAGACAGGGTCATTAATGAAATGGGTATGTCTAAATACCCTTCTTCCTTGCAACCCTGATTTGGCAATGCGAGCCTTCATTCACAAATCTGTGCTTCACAGTCTGTACTTCCATGCTAACATAAGACTTTTTTTTTTTTTTTTTTAAAAAGACCTGTTTCTGCATGCTCTCTATTTAAAATCCAGAGTTAGTATGCAATGCTTAATGTTCTAATCCCATTACTATTCTGAAGACATGGGCTATTTTATTACTTTTCTGAAATAAACACAGTGTACAGTCTGATACTTCAAAGCATAACTCTGTTAGTATTTTTTATATTCTTGGATTTCCCTGTGGATCAAGGATAGCAGTACATCTCTAAAGCAAACAAGTCTAAAGATGACTTGCAAGTAGTGTATCAAAAAGCACTACGCTTCTCATTTTTGATCTCTAAAATGAAATTGAAGAGTTTTTCCCTGATCAATAATTAGTATATTTAAATAAAAACTTAACAATGAATATGTTTAGAGAGGCTGAAGACAGCTCTTCCTACTGCTTCCTAGTAGAGATTTCAGAATCAAACACTTATGAGAAAGATTAACAGTCCTTAATGAGGCACTCTCTTACTCCTGGCATATATGTCCCTCGTAACATATCTAGCTAAAAAGCATAATATAAAAACAGTGACAAATAATTAATTCTTCTGTCTTGTTATTAGGTGAATTCAAAAGCTTTTTCTAACATTCATTTACTCAACACTGACAACACAAATGCACTGAAAGATGTCACGAATATGTACTACTTGTTACTGAAAACTGAATTTAACTCATAGCATTAGGAAATGGTTTGTAGATGTACAAAAACAGGACCTAGTAAATACATTATATGGGATAATTGAACCATGAACCCAAAAAAACTTACAGAAATCCACATTTGGTTACAAATTTGCAAAGACTTATTGCACATACACGTGATGAAAGATCTAATGTCTTCAATGGAATCAACTGAAAAAAATACTGTTTTTTCAGGGACTGCTCAATTTTACTCATATGAAAGGCATGATAATATAAGCTGATGATGCAAAAAGTTGACTTACAATGTTATTATCAAAAAGAAAGTATCAGAGAATTTAATATGGAAACTACCACAAAAAGAGTATTACAATAAGACGTGAAAATGGTGCTTTTTTTTTAACCATGCAGTTAGTAATAACTAACAGCAGTTAGATGATGACATATCTCTACCTCTGGTGATGGTCATAGAGATTGCAACTTTAAAGAGGTCTGGCTAAGTATGTTGTAGAATTGGAGTTTAAGCAAGTCAGCACAATATTAGGTTTGATAATTCCATAGGGAGGAGATGGTACAAGAGACGAGTTTTAGAAGTAGATCAATTTGCAGCTTCAGTCACAATCACATGCCATTCCAAAATCAGCAATGATTTAAGCTTCTGCACTGGTTTATCCTGCCTTCTTGAGTACTCCACAGCTTTTAAGCCATGTGGGATTCTCCTCACAATGTAAAAAGACTGCATATGCATAGCCACACAAACAAAACAAAAACTACAAAGGTCTTCATAATACAGTATTTATCTGTCAATTTTGGCTATGTTTTAGTTTATCAAGAATTTACTAAACAAGTATTTTTCACATGGTAAGAAATTCAAGTTTTTTTTCTTTTCTAGTTTCTGAATGGGCATTATGCAGACTTACAGAAGGATTACTAAGTAATTCATGTCTCCCTAAACAAGTGGAACATTTTCTGGCTAATCTTATCTAAACCTGAGTGTTTACTATAAAGTAGCTTTTTCCACCTCTCAATAAAAATACAGAATAACAATGCAAATACCATCACTTGCTACTGCAGATTATGGATTTGTATTTTATTTTCTTCTTAAAAATGCACCTGGCTCCAGAAAAGCAAGCACAGTCATCATCCAGATTTTAGGGGATTATTTCTCAGTTTTCTCTTTTTGGCAGAGCTGATGACATCAAGGAAGAAATTCCACCTGTAACTTTAGCCTCAACTAATAGACCTAGGAACTATTCACTTTGAGTCAAAAGAATATTTTCATTGTTGAAGAATACATTTTTTTTGTGGAGGATACCTGAAACTGTATTGATAAGTACATGAGAGACTAAATTCCAGCCTACATTCTAAGAAATAAAAGGAATTTAATTACAGTTCTTCCTAATATTCTTGAACACTTGCTGAGTTTTAGAACTTGGTCTTTGTTTTAATGCACTGGAATAGTTCAGAGGCAAGAAATTACATCTCTCTGACTTCTTCTTACTTCATTCTTATTCAGCAGAGAACTTCGCAGAACAAGATGTGGAAGTCTAGCAGAACATAAAAAAAAGCCAAAAGAGCAGACCTTGATCTTTACAGATTGTTCATTTCTGTTTTAAAATAAAATTAAAAAAAAAAAAGTGATGTTTTTACAAAGCAAAAAAAAAGAGACCTCTTTTCTCAAGTAATCTCTTGCTAACAGCTTCCTGATATGAAATACTGAGATGCTAAAGCTCTAAGATAACAGGGTGAACTCCCTACGAAACCTACACCAAAACAACTGAAGAAACTGTGTGCGTGATTAGGTTTTCACAAGAGTTCTGATTTCTCTGAAATTGATTACAAGCTGTATTTTTTGAAAAGTGTAAAATTATGCCAAGTTTTGGTACCTATTTTTCTTGCCTAAAAGGTAAAGGTAAGCAATTGCAGTCCTGTCAACACCACTAGTAACATATTTTCTCCTTTAGAGAGCTACTGACATGGTATATACATCATGTATTAGACTACATCTAGAACAGTGTGTCCAGTTTAGGGCCTCCAATTGCAAGAAAGATATACAATAAATTGGAGCCAATTCAGCAGAGGATCATCAAAACGGTTAGGGCCAGGTTTGTCTGGGCAGAGAGGCTGGAGCAATAGGGCTGGTTCAGCCCTTAGTGCCTGGGAGGGGCTGTAACGGAGCCTCTTTCAGATGTCCCATCTTTCAGAGGAACACAGTGGGCAGGTGAGGGACAGGAAAGGCTGAGACCGGCCACAAGGAAACCTTTCTCCAGGAGGACAGAGAAACAGTGGCACAGGCTGCCTGGGTGCTGTGGAGTTTCCTTCCCTCTCTGGGCAGTCTGGTCTGACTCCATGGCTGACACTGCAGGGAGCAACACCTTGCACCAGGCACCTCACAAGGTATATAACTGAATTATCTTTAAGTACTTCATGATGGGGAGAGAGTTTCACTAGTCAAACAAAACACTTCAGAGACAGAAACTTGCTCTGTCCACTATAGGCAGGAAATCCAAGTTTCTGGAAAAGGCTAGATGCAATTTAAGTGTAATGCCTGTCAGCAATATTAACTGTAACAAAAGTGCTTGTATATAAGAATGAGAAAGAAAAGAATACTCAAAAATATTAAATCAGAAAGAACAATTCATTGCAATTCTAAATACAATGGTTTTGCACCAGTTGATCCTATAAAAGCCTCATCATTACACTGGTTAGGAATATGCTAACACTAACTTCTCACATGTGGTAACTGCTTTAACCTGTGGACAGATCACAGTTATACATCTGCACAAAAAAATCCCCAAAAGTTTTAGAAAAGAGTATCATTAATATTAGTGTTCTCTGTCATCATTTGGCTTGAAAGAAACACTAGACATCTCTGGACATATGACTGAATGACACATGCCTTCAACTGTGAATTCACAGCTTTGAATTCACTACACATATGGTTTCAAAACAGCGGAAGCATGCATAAATGCCTGTGGACTGGGTTTGGGATTTGGTTTTTGGTGGTGGTAGTTTGGTTGGTTTTGGTTGTGTTGTGGGTTTGGTGTTTTTGTTGTTTTTGTTTGGTTTTTTTATGGGGGTGGGGGGGGGTGGGGTGGTGGTGAGAGTTGTGGGGTTTTTTTACAACCTGGTAGAAGATGCAGGGATATTGCTTAATAGATTCCAGTAAGAGGCCCAGTTGGTAACATCACCTTAAAACAGTAGCAGTGCAAGATCTCTACAGTAAGTGTACATTATGTATGACAGTTTAGGGAGCAACTGTATAATGTGACTATCGGATGCATTCTGTGTAATATGAAGACAGGCATAAATTCAAGAAGTGGACAAGTTTGAGCAGAGGAACTAAATTGCATGGTCTCCAGAGGCCCCTTCCAGTGTAAATTTTTCCGTGATTCTAAGAACAAAGATGCTGAACTGTTTTACTATTTTATAAATTAAAAAGGGAGGGGGAAGAAAAATGGAGAAAAAAAGGCAAAGGCTACTGGAGCACATAAAATACTGATTCCAAAGGTAAGGTTGTAGCCCAGCCACAAGAAGGAAACAAGGCAACCACTACATGACTGCACAATACCAACACAAAGAATCTGGTTTACAAGTTCAAAGAATGCATCACACCAAGGCATCAGTTCCCCTTGACAGCAAGCTACAGATTAAGAAGCAACTGAAAAGGGAGCACTGTCTGCAAATAAAAAAGGGCAGAAGGCAAACTTGAGGTTTCTGGCCAGCTGTGGCACTGGTGCCATAACTGTACAGAAGAGCAGTTTACTCGTACAACTGATGTCAATATCCAGCCTTTGGCAGTTACTGCCATTATCCTTATTAAGATGGATGCAGTGAGGGCGGGGAATGAAAACAGTTCTTAATATAGCTTCTCACAAATAAAACTGCTTATAATCAAGACTGTATAGGCAGATTTACATATATTACAATAAGCTTTACAGATAGAAAGAACAGCAGGGATGTATTTTTTTTTTTCCTAAAGCATGCTAGACCAGAGGAAATCTTACTATTCTATATCAAAACATTAAGAAAGTATCTTCCTTAATCTTTTTTGTCATAAACAAACTATTTCATTACTCCAGCTGTGGTGTTTTAAAGGATTGGTTTATTACCATTTTGTTCTCAGAGAGTCCTCTAGTAAGTATACAGTACAGAAATTACTGCTGAGCAGTTGTTTTGTTATTTCATGTTCAGTGTTTCATGTTACAGAAGATGAACATCCTAATATTTACCTTGCCATCATGCAGCCTGCTTCAAAAAACATGAAAATTTAAATTTCTACTTATGCTCAACCACACTTAAAAAGCAGTAGTAAGCCAGAGACAAATTCCACCTACTATATTATTTAGGTTCAAAAATTCACCTGTTAGCACTTAAAAAAAATTATGCAAGAAATCTTCAAGAGTACTATTTATCTTGATATAAATTCTCTTGCTTTCAAGTATCTACAACTTAAGGACTCCTAAACACAGATTGTTTGCTGTTTCTTTCTTCATTATTGAATTTTACAGTCCCTCCCTGTCAGATTTTACTTTGCTTAATATGTCTAATCACTTTTGAACCTATTTACAATATTCTTGATATCTATGATAAATGGGACAATGGCATTCCATAATTTAATTATCAATCATAAAAAAATACACTTTATTTGTTTCAAACTCACTTCATGAAATCTTATGTGATATCCAACTGTTCTATTATTTCTGAGAAACACAGTTGTTCATTTTCTTCAGGCTCTTCAACACCTTTTTTCAAATATACTTCCTACTTCCAGTATCTTCAGGACTTTACTACTTCTTACATGCAAGCTATTCCATGCCTTGGATCACACTTCTTAACTTTCTCTTTACTTTTTTCCTACTTTCAGTATGCAATATGCAAGTAGGCCAGTATTTAAAGTTGTTTATAAAGCATGGATTAGCACAACAGCTTAATAATTTTTTTTTTTCTTTACCTACATTTCATCTAAAGGGATAATTTTCTAAATAACAGAACACAATTAATTTTACTTATTAATCTGTAATGAAAGGAAATCACAACTATGACCAATAATATTAAGTATTGTAATTCATTTACTCCTTTCTCTTAAGTACATTCTAAGAACAAAACAGTTTGCCAAGATATGAGCAGTAGTAAGACATACATTTTTAATATTAACTATTTGAAGGAAATGACCTCAAGCTGCACATGGGGAGATTAAGGTTGGGTATTACAAAAATTTTCTTCACAGAAGGTGTTGTCAAGCCCTGGAACCAGCTGCCCAGGGAATCACGGAATCATTAGGATGGAAAAGACTCCCAACATCATGAAGTCCAACCATCTACCTAACATTATCATGACCAATAAACCATGTCCTGAAGTGCCATGCCTACACAGTTTTTGAACACCTCCTGGGATGGTGACTCCACCACCTCCCTGGGCAGCCTGTTCCAGTGCTTCACCACCTCTTCAGTTTAGAAATTTTTCCTAATGACCAACCTAAACCTCCCCTGGTGCAATTTAAGCCTATTACCTCTCATCCTATCACTCGTTACTTGGGAGAAGAAACGAACACCCACCTCACTACAACCTCCTTTCAGGCAATAAGGACAGGGTGGAGTCACTATTCCTAGAAGTATTTAAAAGATGTGTAGATGTGGCACTGAGAGACATGGTTTACTGGTGGACTTGGCTGTGTTTGGTTAAGGGTTGGACATGATGATCTTGAACGTTTCTTTCATGCAGAATAATTCTAATTTTTTTCATTCTTTTTCACTGCAAGTATGTATTAAATTAACAAATACACATATTTTACCTACTTTTTCTAATTAAATTTTCACTAATTATTTTCCTAAAGAAGCAGAAAATTTTCTGAATCAAAAAAAGAAGTATTAAGCTGCAACAAAGTGCAAAATAGCAAGAGTGTATTCAAAAGTATTCAAAATAGTGTTCATGTGAAAGACTGAAGGCTCATGGAATATACCACTTACACTTTTACTCCAAACAAGATCAGACTGTTGAGAATATCAACTCTCCAAAACGTGAAATTGCCATTTTGCAATAGTACTTTTGAGGTGGTGTTACAAAAACCAAGAGTGTTCCTACTCTTGTTCCATGCAGTGTCTAAAAGCATGAATGCAGGCTTTAACAAATGTGGAGAAAGAATGCACGAAGAAAAAACACTCCCAGGAAAAACTGGCAAGCACATTTACTTGTTTTCAAACTGCAATCTGACTCTGGAGGGTTCGCTGTTCTGGACAGATAATAATCTCTTGGAAGAAATCATGATACTCCCAGGGATATTTCAGTGGGTGCCAATAACTTGTGGAAAAATAAAAGTATCTTCTTACATCCGTAACTGAATGTATTCTAGTATGTCATTTGTAAAAGATGCTTATGATAGCTTTCTGTGACGTCTTTTCCATCAGAAAGTCTTACACTCCTGGACTCAGTGTAGGAATCAGTAGGACTGAAATAAACCTCCTCATCTGGAAAATGTTTGCTTCAGCTACAGCAAGTCTGTTTCGTTTTAATACAGATGATCTGCAAATAAGAAAATCAATTCTCCTCCCTAAAAAAACTACGCTCCCTGACACCCCACGTCCTCATCTCCTGTGGCACATAAGAAACACTACCTCATTCCACCTATATTCTATTCTCCAAAGCAATTTCTAGACCAATATCCTTCTTGAACAAGCATCTCTCTTGGCTCCAGCTTAGCATAAGACATCACTGGGTCCTGTGTAATTACAACTGCCTGATGAAAGTGAATGCTTCCTTACAAAAATGTCACATAAAATACTACTAGAAGGGCAAAAACTATTGAGATCACATAGTTTAACACTTTCACATGCTACACCACTTTTTATAAGTACAGTATTTCTTGGGTTTTTTACGCAGTTCTAGCAAGAGGATTGAAAAAAAGTCACCTATTGCAACTCCATCAAGAATTGAAGACAGAGATCCACTCTCATCCAGATCAATGAGTCAATCCTCACTTTCCTCAACAAAAGACCACTCAAAATACATTTAAAAGGTTTCATCCCAAACAGCTCCCACGTGTGAGTATCCACTATAACTAAGACTCTTGTCTAGACCAAATACCCAGCAGCACTTGATGTTTTTCCCTATTGCCCACTTGAAATCTATTTAAAAGATAGGCCATAAATATCTGACAAGACAAAGTCAATGTGTTTTAAATCACAAGTCTCAATGCATTTTCCTTCTTGAACAGAAGGAACAGAACATTTTCCTTGTCTTGAAAACAAATAGTTTTCAAGAAGAAAATCTCATATCTGTAACAAATTAAAATATTATTCCGAAATGTAACATTTTGAAGTACTTATCTACATTTTATTAGAAAGATGTTTCTCCTATAAAGTGTAAAAGACTACTTATGTTACAAAATGCTACTGAACGGAACATGCTACAGAGCGACAGCTTACGACTGTGTAGCAGCAAAGTATTCTGCAGCTAAAGATCAAACTCCCTGACAAAAAAAGATTACAGTATTTAGATTCTTTAAGCTCATAGCCCGTACATGAACCACTTGTAAATTTTTTTGTACTTTAATGCCACATTTTGGAAACAGCCAGCGTGTTCCAGTCAGGCTAGAAATTCTCATGACTTGCCATGAACATGGTATCAGTACTTAAGGTCATTTGCATGTCACTGTCTGGTCAGGATATAAGTGTTTCTTCCAAAAGAACCTCCTGATTTCGAAACAGAGTCAGTTTCAAACAGTTATTTCAGGTACTGAACTTACTACTATTTTTAGTCCACTTTTAGTGATTTTTGTCATATTTTCCTTCTGCTTCCTTTGCTGTTAATGAAAAAAGATGTTCACAGACATGGACAGGTGACTGCACAGAAAGCAACAGTAAGCACAAAATGCAACTGAAGGAATATTCTGTATATTCAATTCTCAGCATTTCGGTATTAAACTAAGAGCTGCCAACATCCTTTTAAGTGAAACATTACTATAGTAATAGCATTTCTCAAAACTATATTAATAAATAAGACCCTTGCTTCTGATAGCTGTGAGTATTCAAGCAAGATTGTTTCTAAATGTTTTAAAGAAGTCATAATTATGTTTGTTTGAGATTTAGAAGAAAGATACAGCAGTTAAATCATATAATCACATCATTTTAAAGGCAACTGTTATCCTTAAATGGAAAGCCCCATAACAACTTTGGTTATGAGTAATACAACACCTAATCATAAACAATACAGAACAAATTGTATCTTGAAATTAAGTCCTGCTCTGAGAATATTCAGATGTCTCCAATATGACAATTAACTATGCAACAACACTATGCAAATCTCCCACATTATTTTATTTTTCCTCAAAAAGACATGTTCCACTATACCTTTCAGGTCCTGAAAATAATATGTTGATACAAACTGTCTAGATTTCACCAGCAATGAACAGTAATGACTGCAGAGTTTAACACCAAGTAAGAGTTGAAACAAACATTTTACAAGAAACATTAGAGAAGCTCGTCACAGTACCTTGTCTACGTGGAAAATTAAGTCCAATTCACAGACATTTTCAAAACATTTGTCTAACGTTTCCACAAATACCTGCAAAGAGGAAAAAAAAACAGAGGTCAAGCTTTAACAGAAACTCAACAGTTCCATCAGGTGTGAAGTTTAACAAAAGCAAATACAGAAAATAAACATGGAGCAGACTTTAAGGCATTAAAAGCATCTATAGAAATTATGTGGTTAACATTATTATGTCAACAGTATGTTATCTGTAAAGTGAAAACCGTATGCACAAGTCAGCTTAAGTTATAACTGCTATAAATCACACACTTTTAAACAATAGTTGCATCCTGAAAAAACAGTAACATCATCTATGCTACAATTTTCTCAGCTTGATTGGAAGTGTTTCTTCCCATTTCATTAAAACCCAATTATTAAGCAAAAATCAGCTAGCTTTCTTCATTAGTATCATACCTTTAGCAATTACCACATTGCAGGCATCTCCCAGTTAATCAGACTACTATTAACTTTACCACACAGAGACACAGGTGTAATGCAAACTGTCAGCATCATGCAAGTTTATCAGCATTATGGCTTCCAGCAACAGCACAGCAGCTTTCACCTGGATTAAACCTGCTAAATTCAGGACTGACCAAAGAAAAATGTAGCTGTTCAATGTCACACCTGCTGATCCTGTTCCTTTATGCAAGTGGTAACTCCTACTGACCTATATGTGTTAAGACCTCCAAGTTAAATGAGTTTGAGAGCTTAGGGTCTTCAAAATTAAACAGAATTTCCGTAAAAATGTGCACCTCGTTTACTAATGACTAGTAAATGAGATGCAACTTGTTGGAAATTTTAATCTAAGTTTCATATTTGAAGGCCTTTTTTTCACAATATGCGTTTAATATTATTAAATTGTCACATTTTTGGTGGGGTTTTTTTAGAGCAGTTATAAACTCAAGCCCTAAAACCATCGTGGAAGAAGTTAAAGATCTGGTTTTCATTCTCTCTTTTCAACACGGTTTATTAATCTTACCTTAGTCTTTGAGAGGAACCAGATTTCACACTGACTATGACCAGAGAAGCAGGAACAACAAGCCCTAATCTGCTGTCAAAAATAAGAGTGGGCAAAAGACTTGCTCTTTTATAGGCATTTTTTGATATCTACAGAGCCAGTGGAACAGGTCTACCTTACATGATCAGCCATTTCCAGCTGTCTACCCTCTGTATCAAGAAAGATTATTTTTACATCTGAATCCCTGGTCTCAGATCCTGCTCACACTATACAAGAGAAGATCACACTCTTCTGTTGCTATTACTACTATTAGCAATCTCAATTTTAAAATCAAACTGCCTTTAACTGATGTTCCGTGCATTTAGAACAAAGATAATTCTTTAATACCAAATTACCAACTCGTAACTTAAGCTGGGAACACAGAGCATTTCCACAGGCTCAAGACAGTAAGGTTCATTGACAACAGTTACTAAGTAAATGAATATGCTTTTATTAAATTATACTGAAGCTAAGCAAAGCACGGCGTTTTTATTCTTCAAGTAGTTGTTAATTTGTTTTGACAGTAACAGTCTGCTCGCATCCCTTCTTTATAGGAAACAAAAAAATCTTCTATGTTAAGCAGAACAAACTACACACTTCACAACTATGTGGAGGAAGACAAATGACCAGTGATGTTCTCTTACTTTCCTTGTACCTTGGGAGCATGTGGTTACAAGTACAGTGCTGTTTGATATAAGCTGCAGGAAGAAGATGGGAAATAGAGTGTAAACACAACCTTTATTCGAAGGTTTTAGTTAAAAGAGCTAAGAGTTTGGCACTACTTTTGCAAGAAAATATTCCTCACATATATCACAAAATTTGCACATGAATTTATATACTCTGACATCCATCCACTTCATTGGAAAATAAAGGAACACAATAAAACCAAAACCAACTCAAAAAATCATCAAAAAAGGCCCCCACAGATCTGTGTATTTGGTAGCAGTATGTATGCCCACACATTGATAACAGGGGTTTCTGTGGCCACCTCCAAGTAGCTAGGGCTTCTGCTGTAACAACACTTGATTGATAGTTACCATGGTTACTTTCAAACCTTTACCTAATACATCAGGACAACACTACACAGATCTCTGCTAGCAATTCAACACCAGTAATGCACACCAGACAGGTTTTAATCTAAGGGAAATCAGCTGGCACAGTGTAGTTTTCAGAGATGTTTTTCCTTGGCTAAGGATTTCTTATGGTAACTTTAGAAACTTCCTCAACCTTCCATTTGTGATGGGGACTTTGCTCAAAGTAATGGCAGCACTAACAAGGTATTTATCTTGTATCTGGTCTTTAAAAGCCTTAGTCTACAAGCTAAACTACCTTTTTTACACTAACATTCCTTGACCTATTTTAAGGCACATCCAAATAATCAATACGGTAAATAAAATTAGAGACACTTTCACTGCAATTTTAGTTGAGAGTCAAATGAATTGCAAGTGCTAGAATTTAAGTATTTCAGATGCTGCATATTTGTTGATCAAAATAACCAGAACACACACCAGTTGTTTCAGAACACACACACACACCCCCCCCATACATCAGTTCAAATGCACTTTGTGATACTACTGGAAAAGAAACATAAATGAGTCAAATACCAGAAAAAGGATGAACGCACAATGAATTACTAGCTCCCCCTTGTGTTTCACTTCTGAAATCATGCTCTTTAACAGATCAAAGAAAAACCCATGCTCATTTCCACGCAAGTACATGGAGGGGTGTGGGTGTGTTTTAAAAAGAAATAAGGAAAGCCCCCACGCTTTTAAAAGAAAAAATGCTTTCATAAAGCCAGCTACACATCAGGAGAGTAAAGTATATAACTTAAACCACCAAATTGTTATTGGATACATACAAGCCTGGAACTCTGTACACTCAGCAATATGTCAAAACATAAAGCTTCACCTTTACCATGAAGGGTTCATTTTCTAGTTAGACAAATAAGATAACAAAGGAATAAAATATATATTCATATTGGGAAGATAACAAGGCTAGTATAAAAATCAAAACACCTAATCAATTAAATGGATTAAATCCATTTAAAGAGTTAAATCAATCTGTGCATGGACTGTCCTCTCCTCAAACGCTTTTAACTGTGCAGATGGTACTTGAGACTCCAACTAGTTTAGGACATGATACTCTGATATTACCAGTTCTCCATACACAATTGGCTTCTGCTTTAAGAGTTACCTTTAGTAAGTCACTACCCACATATCATGGCAAGCGCATGAAGTCATCTACACTGCTTCCACAGCCTTTCTAACTGGGAAGTCCTTGGAGCAGCCCCTGCATTTCCCCCACACTTACACTGACATGTGTGCCTATTTTCTTTCAGTATTTTTTTTTTTTTAAACTATTGATAGATTATACAGAGACTGTCAAGAACACAGTGTATGGGAAAGACAGAAGTGTGACAGGTCTTTCAAGCAGACCTACCAAAAGACTTAATGTATTTCCAATATGGCTTTTTTGGGTCAAAAAAACCCTTTTTGTTCTTAATTCCTGCTCTTTACTTTCCACCCAACTTTAAAATCAACTATAAGAACTAGCTAGGGAATTTTCTGACGAAAAGGAATCCTAGTCATATGCCTCTCCCTTTTTTATTTAATTAGGATAAAAGCATCTCTCATCAGGATGATTTATCTTTAAGAACTGAGAAAAACATTTTTCATGAACTGCACTGCAATTCCCATATGCATCTTACTGAAATTGCAAGGTTATATACAGCTTTCCATGGAAAACTGATCTCACAAATTTAGTTGCTTCCAACATGTCACAGAAGTACAGCAATGGGCTAAAATCTTAAAAAATGCTTAAATGACAGAGGCTTTTAGGTCTATAACATACATAGGTACCACTGTAATTGTGACTCAATTTTTCCTCATGGCGGTCTACAGCTAGTTATATTTTCTTATGTACTATTATTTCTATGTGCTATAACCCTAGACTTCAAGGGCAAATAAGTGTAACATAGAGTGCATTCATTAAGCATGAGCCAAGA
Organism: Todiramphus chloris collaris; assembly: GCA_025345505.1. Lineage (NCBI taxonomy): Eukaryota > Metazoa > Chordata > Aves > Coraciiformes > Alcedinidae > Todiramphus > Todiramphus chloris. The sequence goes on from JANVCC010010369.1 coordinate 19,092,023, forward strand.
AGACTTACTTGTGAAACAGCTCTGACCTAATGGTTAAGTAAGTGGCCCTCACAGAAATATCTTAAGTATTACAACAAAAACCTTTATGCTGAAAAGAAATGCCAACTGCCATACGTAATCTAATGTACTGTAGGTTTATTCAGTTTGCAAGACAAACCATACTTATCTGCTAGTCTGAGGCCTAGGTTCATTTCACCAGTTTATTTTCATGAGATCATAAATTGGCCCTCTATATAACTATTTACTTAAACAATTCAGTATATGCATGACTCATTGCAAACTCCAGCCATCTTACTCTTACCCATCTTGTTTCTGAACTACAGTAAACAAAGATATATGAAAATGGTTCAACACTTCTCAATAAAAACAGACAAAGCTTATTTGCTTCAGCAGATGCATATATGTATATACTGCCAGCCTGTGTTGCACATGGGGTTGAGATGTACTAACAAACTTCCTGAATGCACTTTTCCAGTGTAATATACACTGATTGCTGTTACTAAGAGGATTAAACAAATCCTTCTTGTGAGCTGGACTGGAAATTAAGTGTGTTTATTAATCTCTGTACGTGTTCTACTATAATCAAATGGTTGAATTACGATGATCTAGAGAAACAAGAATACCGAACAGCTGCAGATATTGTGGCGAGACTTGAAACAAAATCATGTGGGTCACAAAAAAACTAAGTATTTCTTTAAGTAGAAATAGCAGTTCTATTATTTCTGCTTCCTTCTGAAGTGATTAGACTTGCATGGGATTAAATAAGGACATAATGGAAAAGATGTGAAATATAAAGACAGATACTAAAATCCATAAAAGTACTGCTGGCACAAGAGACAGCACAATTTAGAGAAAAGTTTAACATCTCCCTAATTCAGAGAGTTGAAGTGATATGCAAATATAGCAGCAGTAAGCTCAAGCAATTTGATTTAATGCCTTAAAGTAAAATTTAGGTTACACTGTGTAACCAGAAATATCTGGAAACTACTGATGTGACATTTTTAATATAACATAATGAATAAAATCCTAGTTGAATTTGCATAGCTGCCCTGCAAAATATAACATCAGACTAACTGACCTAGATAGTCTATCCTATTCATAGTATCTAATTAAATGTAAGATATTTATAATAGCCACTTTATCTGAAAAACATCTGTAAGTCACATGAAATATTAACATGCTTCTTTTCTCAGTTCATAAATACTTTAGCACTGCCAAGTAAGATGACACACTGTGCCACAAGCAGCTAAACAACTGTGTGAAACAAACAGCTAAGAACAGGTAAGGCCACTGTGTACCTCACTCAGTAACGTGAACTGCTCCGATACTGCAGAATGTTTCTATGACCAATGATGTCAGAATAATCTAGAAAAAGTTTCCTCCCCTGCTACCCACACAGCCACTCAGAAAGACAATTTGGATCTACTGCCCAGAGGGGCATGAAACAGCAAAGAGGTGTTCTGAACACTAATAGGTGACTATGAGAAGATATTCAGCTCCAAGAAAGGGCTGTAGAGAATTTCAGGCCTTTAAGGCTCACAGTGCTATCTGTAGTTAAATAAACAATAGATACAGGCCCACGTCTTAGGATATCACAGACGTTATTTATGTAATAATCAGTTCTCTTTGACATGCAAACTTTTGAAAAGTTTCACAGTAAGAGAAGCATACATATGTATCTATATATATATATCCAAGAGCTATTTTATGTAATGACATACATCACTTCATGGAATCAAACTTTTTTTTTCCCCCACATCTGACTACACAATCACCAGTGAAATTGTTTATGTGCAAATATTAAGTTGAAAAATCACTGGTGTAGTCAGCGTTCTCTTAAGTGTTCATATTACGAGAGATGATTTTTGCTGCTGAGTTGATACAGACATATTCAACAGTTTAAACCACAAAAGCTGTATTGGGAGCCTTGCATAAGACACTGCATTTGAGGTGCTGAGTCACCTTGAACAGTCTGCTCTACTGGGCTTGAGAAGACTGTATCTTACAAATGTAATCTATAACTCGTAATGTGTTTGGGAAAGGTAAACTGTAGGTGGATCAAGGACTGGAATGTAATTGATCCTGACAGAGAGACTGTTGCATGTTTAGGAGTTAATGAGCCACACAACACTTAGCCTGAGTAGGCACAAGCCTGTGCCATACAAATTCCTTGGCTGCAGAATAAACTTGGCCAGCTCACTGTAACAGAGGAGCATGCAGGCAGCTCCCACTTGGTTAAGCCACCTGCATGGCCTTGCTTGCACCTCAGAGTGCAACAATAAGTTCTCATGAGAACACCCTTCAGGAAGAGTTGTTTTCTTGTTAGGAAATTATATAAAAGCTCGACCGTCAAAAAAAAAAGGGGAGAACTTCACTCCATGAACAGAGCAGCACAGCAGGAAAATCCACCTGGGATGCATTAGATGCAGCATGAACATGGGATGCCCAGTATTTGAAGGGGTGTTAAGATTTACTACCTACATTCATCTTCTTATTCCATTAAAGAGTTATCTTATTAAGCTATTTTTTTGTCAAGTCTTTGTTACTGAGATCCAGAAAGAACCTGTACCAGCTCTCTTCTCCTCATCACTCTCCATGCACCCTGACCCCCCAGGGAAGAACACAGGCAAAGAGCAGCATTTGCACTCATTTTCTAAGGTGTATCTGACCAAAAGCTCATAAGCCACAAGGAAAGTTTCATGCAAAAAGGTTTTGTATGTACTAAACCCTCATATACATACACACACACACAGAGCTTTATGCATCAAGGTTCTCAATCTAAACTTGTCTAGTGAATGTTTTAATTGCACCATTTTTGCCCACAGACCTTGAAAAGCAGCAGCAAAAAACAGCTGCTGAAGATAAGTCCAGAAAACTGCACACAATCTAAAAGTAATAGCACTTCGGGTGTGTTCAGTCGAAGTCACCACAACTTCCAAATATTACAGAAAAAAACACAGATAAATATTGACATTTTTAGGTACTGAGAAGTAAAGTTTCACTTCTTAATTAAAAAAAAAAACAAAAAACACAGCAACAAAAAAAAAATATCTTACTTGTATGAGGTCTAAAATGCCAAGCTCGCTTTCTGAGGAATCCACACAGAAGACAAAATATAAGGTAGCATAGTGCCGGTATATCAGTTTGTTATCAGATCCACCTATAAGTCTAAAAAAGACAGAAAACAGGAAAGCTTAGTAGGCATCTCAGGATAAGCCAGGCAAAATCTCAGTTATTTGCCTTAATAGGAGACCTACTGTTAGTAGCTGGCTGGAGCTTTCCCAAATCCAGACATACCACAGCTTTTTTTGTTTTTGCTATGTAATAACAGAAAAAGTACCATGACGGTCCAAGTTACAGTTACAAGCACAGTTATTGTTATCCATATAGATAATAATTACATCAACGCATGCACCTGTTTACTAAGATCAATTCAAACAAGTCACGCAGTTTCACAAAAATCACAAAAACATGGGTATTAAATGTACTTCCATTACACACTAGTGAGTACTGTACAAGGATTAATCTGCTTTAGAGATTAACAGAGTGTATGCCCAAGAATCCTTCCCTGCCCTTCCCAAAGGAACATGAACAGAAGAAGAAAACTATAATGCTGATTGGCATTTGGATTACAGAGAAAGCCTTAAATCACATTTATGGTCCACTTAATAACCAAGAACATGTACTTAACAACCAAGAACGTTTAACACTCTAGTGCTACAAAATGTTTGGTATGTTGAGAAATAAGACTGTACTAAAACTATCAATTTGTGATGCAATGTTAAAGGCACAGAAGCAATTATTTTTTTATGGATTCACTAGTCATCACATTACTGAGCAAAAAGAGAAAGGTCTGAACAGGTATTTCCTTCCACTCTTCTACTACAGCCTTCCCAAAGAAGGTGCATAAATCATACGGAAAAATGTTCTTCAGACCACTGACATTTGTTTTAAGCAGTAGAAGGCCCACCCAAACAGAAATGAAAATATCTTCTATCCTGAAACTAGATAGCTATGAACATCGTAACTCTCCCTTAAGTCTGTACTACAACTAAATCACCTGTTTGGTGTATCACAACTCACCCCTTTATTTTCTGCCTTTATCAAAGGAGGAGAATATGTAAATAAATAGAGTAAGTAATCTTTAAGCTTAAGCACCTTGCTTTGCATTAATGCTTGAGGGGGAGATGGGGGGTGGGGGTGTGTAGGCAGAGTTGGGGAATACTTTTTTCCTGAAGAGCAGGAACTATGTTTAAAAAGAATATTAGAAATAAATGTGAAAGTGGAAAGAAATGGCAATTAAATTTTTCTCTTCTGTACTTTATCTATCAAATTATTTCAAACCCTTCAGTATACAGAGTTAGTACAAATAAAATGCTGAGGCCTTTGGGCAAAGTGCAAACAATTTTTTTTTCCTCAGAACAAGGATAATTTTATACTGGAAAATACTGAAATGGTAACTCTGGAATTGAGCAGTAGGAGGAAATCCAAAATAGCGTCTTCTGTCTTAAGTTTCTTTTTGCTGCACAGCTGTGGATTTTTTAAAAGGCTCCAAATGGCTTCTGTTTTCACTTCCAGAATTCAAGCCAGCATGTTTCCAGCTTGACATCTTAGAGATCCAAGAACTTATAACAATAGAATCACCAGTTGAGTAGTTCAAAGAGAATGACTTTAATTTTAAAAATAATAATAATAACAAAAAACAACGAAAACCCAAAACAAAAACAAAACCAGCAATAATCTTGATTGGGAAAAAGACATCGTCACTGACATGGTAGAGCTAAGCATTTAACTGACTGCACACAAGAAATCCAGGCATTAACACACTAACTTTGAATAATCAGAAATTTCCATAATTAGAATATTTAACAGGCTGTGAGAATATGTTTAGACCAGAGATCACGAGCTTACTCCATCAGTTAAGACCCCTTTTTCTAGAAGGTGGCTTTATAACTATTTACTCATGATGATTAATACCTGAATGCTGATAAAAGGGCTGCGGAATACTATCAGAGGCTGTCCATTCGAATTTTAAGAGCTCAAGCCAAAGCACCAGCTACAAAATATTTTAAGTTACCTCACCGAGTATGGCAAATGCCACCGCCTCTTCAAATGAGACCAGAAATACTTAGCTTAATTACAGGGAAACTGGTTAGGTATCATCTGCCTGTTTCCTCCCCATCTTGTGTCTGAAACAATTATAGCATGAGATACAGCACTATGTCAGTTACAGCCCTAGAAAAAAAACAGATTTAATGGCTAACTCCTTTTTATATGTGTGTCTATATATACATACACACACATCTTCATGCTTCAGTTAGTAAAGAATATGTATACTTGGTGCAACGTGATATTATTCTTTGTGCATTAAATATCTCAAGTGACATGGATTTTACTTACAGCTGTAAAAACAGTTATATTTTACAATCAGCAGTAATAATATTTGCTAGCCAGTAAGTATTGGGCATTTGTTTCAACCTTGATACTTACAATCCTCCTTCTAGGAAATTACAGACATTTTCATCACGTTTCGATACTAAATGGAAGGTTTCTCTGATAATTTGTTGCTGTGTATCTTCACTCTATGAAAGAAAACATATTTTGCTATCAAGCTAAAATGGATTAATTAACAATGCAAGCACACACAGATAAAAATAAACACAGAGTATATCAGCACACCCAAACTATGTACTTCTGAAGCCTTAAATCTGCCAATTAACAAGCTGCATACTGTTTTAGTCATTTCAACACAAAAAGACATTTTTACAAGCTGTAAAATAATATATTCTTGAGAAACAACTGTGAAAAAAAGTAATTGTTTTAAAGAAACTACCTATCTAAAAATAGTTTATTCAAGTAACCAAGAAGAATCCTCAAGTATTCTGAATTTTTTTGTATCTCCACCACAGCCTGAAGAGCTGCAGATATGCTTTGAAACTACTTTTCATCCATGAACAGGAAGGAAAAAGTCTCAAAAGCTTGAAGGCAGTGGGGAATCTGAAACTCCCGCAATAACATACATCTTTGCAAAAGAGTTTAGCATACAATGGCATCAGAAGCAACAGGTTCTCCCAAGCCACTAACTTTCTCTCTAGCACATGAGAATTCCTTCTGAGTTTGAATTCACTTGACTCTCTCTCAGTCCCCACTGCAACTCCATCATGCCACCCTTCCGTAAGAGTGGGCTTATTTTAACAAGTCTGGACTTCTATAGTCAAAAAATTGAGATACAGCTCCTAAAATCCTGCATTTCTTTTACAGCACAGAGCACTAAACTTATCAAGCACAGATGGCCCTTATCCCTGCCCGAGCACGGTCTGCATTTTAAACCATTATATGAACAAATACTATGAACAAAATCTGTATCTTAAAAGTGATTTCAGCTCTAACAGTGCAGTACGCTGCACGACTAAGCAAACAAAGCCTGCCATTGGTGTGGTTTGCATTCATCCCCTTAAATTCATGTGCTGTCTCACAAATAACCTCTAGAATGCATAAAGACATCAGCAAAAAGCCCCAGCAGAAGTAAACGGCTCCAGAAAACATAGTACAAAAAAGTTCAGGTTCCTCTAGTTCTATAGTTTGTGTTCTTTAAATCGTGCCTGCCTTACTCCACTGCCGTTACCTCAGTTACTTCCCCCTTATTTTCTATGGCAGAAGGAAATAGGCAACATCATCTTCTTTCCTCAAGAAACTGAGATACTGAGTATTGAAAATAACTTTTGTTTTCAGAATCTGCCCTTATTCACAATGTTGTTCAGAAACTTATTTGTAACTTTGTAATTACGGCCACAGGTCTATAATGTGAAACATAAAAAACACAGCATGTATGTCTTCCTGTTTAATTACCATGAATTATTACTTTGCTACCCAATTGCAGCGTATTATTAACTTCATTTTAAGCAGTATAAACTCTTTCCATTCTCATAAATATCAGAGAAAAAAGTTACACAGATTACAAATTTTGGTATCGTGAAGCAAACAAATACCTCTTTCACAGATCTCACCGAATTAATCTCTTAGAAAGCAGGAGGTGCTTCCACTTGCAAAAAAGCTTTACCTTCGGTACCAGTTCAGTTAATATAAAAGCATGCCTAGGTTTCAGAAATACCATATATAAACCTGTCTTACTGAATTACACACAAAAAGATAATCAAGAAAACAATCAACAGAGCTTTAGGGAAATCAACAAATCACATGATTTCTTAGTTTCGTTTGCTATTCCTGTTTTCAAAATTTCAAAGTGTGCTGTTTATACAGGCATATTACCCTACTTTAAACACTGAGGATTTTTTCTAACTCCAGGTATGGAAGTAGCAGAGCAGAATGGAGCTGACAAGAAAAATGTGGCATCCTCCTGCCATTTCTTCCTCTCCTTTTTCTCCCTCCCAGGACTTTGATTATACAACAGTAACAGAAGATACAAAAAGATAATTACATTTTAATGGAAAATGAGAATAGAAGTTAATTGTTTTGCATTAATGCATGTTTTGTATACCTTTCCAAAGTCTTTC
>JANVCC010010369.1:19099636-19139862 GCA_025345505.1 Todiramphus chloris collaris
TGCATTAATGCATGTTTTGTATACCTTTCCAAAGTCTTTCATGTTCCTACTTAGTAAGTTGTTAGTGATACGGGGAAAAAAAAAAAAAATTCTTTAGCAAGTTACTGCAACTCTGCAATGGAAGTTCACAAGAACAGAGCAGGGACGCACACAAAAAGAATACTTATCAAGATGTGTAGGTGAGACTAATATATCTTAATTTTAAAATCAGAAATGGTAAATTAAAGACATTTGCTTGGTAACCCAGAACTGATAAGAAAGAAGAAAATGGGTTCACAAACATCTATTAGAATTTCCCAGTACTGCTCTTCTAAGGAGACGGGATCAAATTCAGTCTCCACAGCAATGACCTGTATCAATTACACTCCTTGCCAACAGTGCAATCTGAAGTGTCAGAGTCATCATTTCTGCTCTGAGATGCAGAAGTAAGACACATCCCATCCAGTAAAGGTAAATATGACTTCTGGAATAGCCAGAATTGCAAATAAGTGGCCACAAATCCAAGTAAGTAATAATACTACAGAAAAGTAGTATCTTTTGTACATAACTCTGTAAAGAATTAGTCATCTTCTTGTGGCTTAATACCCAAGGTCAGCCCAAGCAGAGCTTAGCCTATTTGCTAGAAAATACAGTACATGAACAAAACAGTACCTTAAAATCTCTTATCCCTGAATGAAATCAACAATTTCAACACTGTTTCTTAATTTCCTGTGGCTGCCCTTTCTCTTCCTTCAGGTTAAATGCTCATGCTGCACTTGCAAGAGCTGTTCTGCTACTTGCCTTCTCAAGTCTAAAAAAAAAATGTACTTTCCTATTTCATTATATTTCTTTTTCATATCAACTGTATTTTTATAAGTTTCCAAAGGAAAAGGCTCTCCGTAATGCACTTTCGAGTTCACAGAACTCTCCTTCCCAATTCTAACAGCTCTGCTCCAGAGGGGAGAGACGCAGCACTGCACCAGCGACGCTAAAACTCCGGCAGAGTTCAGAGCAGCGCTTCCACGAATAAGCTCAGGGGACCGAGTCTGCCGTTGAAGAAGACTCTCTTTCTTCACTCTCAGTACCAGTAAAGGGCTACTGCCCACGGAAAGGACAGCCCTCTGAAATCTCACTTTGCTTCCCGGCGGCTCCGAGGCGGCCCCAGCACCCTCCACCTCCCCAGGCCCTCGGCCCACGCCGCCCCGCAGCGGGGGCAGCACGGGGCCGACAGGTTCCCGAGCACAAACCTTCCCCCCGCGTCGCACCCCAGCGCCGCCAGCCCTGGGAGAAACTCCAGGCTGCGCGGCAGAGCCGCTCGCCGCCTCCGGAGGACGGACGGACGGACGGCCGCCCTCCCTCACCCCCTGCCCCCGCCCCGGCAGCCAGGCCCCGTCCCGCCCGTACATAGCGCTGGTAGAACTTGGAGAGCCGCGGCTTGCCGTGGTTGTTGAAGATGAGGATGGCTTTGATCATGGTGAGGCTGGGGGCGGCGGCGGCCGCCAGGCTCGCTGTGCTGCGCCCCTGCTGCCCCTGCCGCCGCTGCTCCTGCCGCTCCTCCCCCGCCCCTCCCCCCCCCCCCCGCTCTCGGGGCGGCGGCGACAGCCGGGCGCGCGCACCACGTCGCCGGCGACCAGCGGCCGTCAGCGGCGGAATGGCTCCTGCCGCAAGCGACGCGCCCTCCCCGCCACCTGACAGGAAGGCGGCGTTCCGCGAGGGACAAACCGCCTGGCGCAGCGACTGCGTGTGGCGTCACTTCCGCCGCCCGGGGAGCAGCATGGCGGAAGCAGAGGAGCAGCCGCCGGCCGCCTCGCCTCAGAGCGAGGGCCGAAGCGAGGGCGGGGAGGAAGCCCCGGAAGGCGCAGCTGCACCGGGGGCCGCTGACCCGGCCCCACCTCCGGCCGGGTCGCCGGGTACCGAGGAGCCCGCCGGCGACGCCAAAAAGAAAAGTAATGGGTCGAGAAGTCGGGGCGGGCGCCTGGGCTCGTGCGGTGACGGGCAGCTGCGTTGGCCAATCGGTGGTGGGAGCGGATGGTTGCAGCCAGTGGCGGGTGGGGGGCGGGTTCGCTGCCGCGGCGCTAACGCGCGCCCTTCCCCCGCAGTTGACGTCCTGCTGAAGGCCGTGGGCGACACTCCCATCATGAAGACCAAGAAGTGGGCCGTGGAGCGGACCCGGACCATCCAGGGCCTCGTGGACTTCATCAAGAAGTTTCTCAAGCTGATGGCCTCCGAGCAGCTGGTAGGGGCAGGCTCCTGGCGGCCCGGCCCGGATCGCCCTGCGCGTCGTGGGGCGGCTGGGAGCCAGCCATGGCAGCAGTTCCGCTCAAGCTGTCATACCTTGCAGGGAGACTGCATCCAGACTGCGACTTTTAGCAGGACGCTTGGCAGAGGGGCACCGGTAAAACTCTTCCAAGTCCACACCACAGTGTAACATTGAGCTGAGCTGTAGTGGTGCAGTTCAGATGTGCTTGTGTGCTCAGCTCCAACCCTTGGGCTTTTTGCAGAGTCTCCGTTTCTTCCTGTCTGGTGCCAACATGCGGCGCTGTGTGCATATTGCACAGTGATGCATTTCAGTGAAAGGGTCATGTGCACAATGTAAGTGTAGAAGTCAGGCATATGAAAGGAGTATTTGTGGAAAAGTCTGAAGCATTCAGGATTGGCTTTCTGAATATTGGTGTCTGTTTCCTTCAGAAGTTACATCTCAAGCAGTTTAATTACTGTCATAGGACTGATTTCTCTTTTAAAACCAGTAGCTTGGAAATACTTTCAGTTTGGCAGCATGTTACCAGTACTGTTTACATGTTCCTTCCTGTGAAGCCCAAGTGCCCTTCTGATAACTTTGGAAGAGCTGGAACAGATTCAAAAATATTGCTATACTAATTTTGTAATTAACACATAATTCTTAACATCCATACACTTCAGAGTTTTCATTTAAGACACCAAGTTAAAGCTACTCTCATTAAAATAGTCAAAAGTGTAGCTAAAGTGTTGATGAAATCATGCAGTTCTTGGTCTGGAGGCCCTTAGTTAAGCATACACACGTGAACAGCTTCACTAGCCACCTCTTTCACCTGGAAATCATGAAGGGTTTCTTTTTCCCAAGGTTCAGTATTTCAGAGAAGAGTAATAGTTCAGGTATTTCCTGTTCACAGATATTCTCAACAGTTTAATTCATTGACTGCCATCTCGTTGTCTCAGGAGAAAAATACAGGAGTATGGAGTCTTCCAGTGTGGTTTAAGCTTAAGGCTATACTTCAGGAACAAAGCCCTAGGAACTCTATAACTCTTCTTTGGAAATGGCATGTGGATACCCTTCTACATGTTGGCATCTCACACTGCAGTTCCCAAGGTCCTTTTTGACATAGACTAGCTACGGCATGTGTATATACCTTTGGAGCAGAAAGTGAGAAGGGTGACTTTAAAAAAAAGAACAGTAATTTTCATTTCTGTGACTGTTGTTTTAACAGCAAATCTGCAATGTCAGGAATAGTTTGGATTCTTGAAATAAAGAACAGTGACTTCTCTGAGTGCTGCCATATGGGAGACTAATGGGTCAGCTTGTAGGAGAAGGAGGTCAGCATGCTCACTTTGGCATGGTCTGGTTGGTCAGTCAGAGCTAACTTCTGGAAGTCATGTTGCCCCTCCACACTGAACTAAAAGTACTAATTCATGGCATTTTGGTGTGAACTGTAAAGAAAAAAATACATGGGGAACATAGGATAGATTTACCCACCTCTGGCTGCAGAATGTTTCTTCTGTGTGATCTGTAGGAGATCTCCATCTTTTGTTTTCTTTTCTTGCAGTTCATATATGTAAACCAGTCTTTTGCTCCATCTCCAGACCAAGAAGTTGGGACCCTCTATGAGGTGACTTTGATCTTAAATACCCTTTCCAAATGTGCTTTGCAGAATTTGGCAGTATACTTCTGGCACTTGAAATCCATTTCTGCCTCTAGCTGTGCTGGTAATACCTTGCATTTAATGTAATGTAAGGTACTCTCTATGAATATGAAAGAGATGTGACTTCATAAAATCTCTGGAAATGCATTCCTTCACATGCAGTATGTTGTCATGCCTCCCATTGTGATGGAGAGCTTTGTTATCAGTATTCTATGACACAGATATCTGATTGGGGGGGGTGCTTTTTTGTTTGTTTGTGCGTGTATATGCTAGACCATGAATAATCTAATGGCTCTTCGTTTCTTTTTTTTTCCTTGCAGTGTTTTGGAAGTGATGGCAAGCTTGTACTGCATTATTGCAAAACTCAGGCATGGGGATGAATGACAAGTGATACAGTTGTTTGGATGTTGCCTTCAAAAATGGAAAAGGGACTAACTTTCTTAAACTCAACCTGTAAACATGCAGGAAGAAGGATTTTTATGTTTCTGCTTATGGATGTACATTTTTAAAAGCAATGCAGATGAATAGCATAAAAGAACAGCTACCTAAGATCTCTGATGTCATATAGCTTTTCTCTGACATACATCTGAGGTACAGAAAAAAAACCTGCATGTGGCATCTATAGAACAGAGCCAGCTGTCTTGCTGCTGAGTTCTCAATTGCTGTATCTGAAAGGAAACTATTTCATAGTTGTCTAAAGGACTGGGGTCACAGCTCTGTCACTCTGTGCTGTACTGAAGATAAAAGTTCCTTTTTATTAAAAGGGATGTTTATTGTACATGTAGCCTGGGATTCTGTTTACTTCTGACATGTTGTACCTCTGTTATGCACGTGTTATTCTTTATGACGTCTTCATCTTGAATATGCATTATCTCATGTCATCTCAAGACATTATATTGGGGTTTTTTCTGTTAATTAATATGTAGGTATTGGTATATAATGTAATTACTTCATCCTGTGCCTCCACCCTGATGGTAGTGTACCTACCTCATTTATATGGCACAGCACAATGACAGGCCTCAGAAGTGTAGTGATTGTGTGCCTAAACTGTGTAGTGATTTGTTGAAGGCTGAACACATCAGCAGTTCCCAAGATGTTTCTTTTGGCGCTACTTTAATGACTAGGTCCATTAGTTGAATGATGCAACTAGCTGTTGCATCTTCAGTGAATGAAGTGCTAAAAACCTACCTTATATATTCTCCTGTTTCACAAGCTGCATATTCCATCTAGAAAACAGAATGCACTTGATACCTTTTTGCTAAGTCATAACATAATGAGGATTGTTTTTTTTTCATTCTGGAGAGGACTTGGTACCTTGTCTAGAGTACTGACCTTTACTTTTATTTATTGGAGGGTTTGGCTGTGGGGGTGGGGTTTTTTGGGTTTATTTTAAATGTGTTGTTGTACAATCTTTTATGTTTGTTTAAGCTGAACTAAATTAAATGTTAGCTGTTTGCTTGCAGAGTGTTCTTACACTGGATGAGAGTTTTGGTCCCTGATGTAATCATGTCTTCAGCGCATACAGGCAAAACAGCCTGTTCTAGTTTAAAACATGCTTGTATGACAGTCTTGAGCTTTTTGTTGCTGTTTCATGTGTAAGTGACTCTCAGTGGTCTCTGCAACCTGTGTCCACTGAGGACTTCCATTGAGGACTTCTAGAGGACTAATAGCTTAAGTTACTGATATTGCTGCCATTTGCACACAGCCTGCATCTCTGGCACAGTAAACACAGGCACATGCCCTGAATTCCTGCTGTGTGAATAGCCTGATATATTTTACCACTTACTAAATGGAAAACTTGGATTTATTGGATTAAACTAACAAGAATTGGTTGTAAACTTAAACACCTCAAATAATCCATATTTTTGCCTGGTTAGAAAATTGTTCTCCCGAATCTTCACCTATTTAAGAGAACTGTTACAGAGGGAAGCACTCTTGAGTTGTCTTCTGAAGGAAATTGCCTGCTACATTACTCTGAGGCTAGGCAGACTGTGCACGGCCACTAGAGGGTACACAAGGACAAAGGAATTTGCACGGCTCTTCCTAGATGGTTTTTTTTTTTAATCAGTCTTTTTCGTAATATGTTCACTTGCCGTCCTAACAAATATAAGTAGTTTGTTCTCCTGTATGGCAGTATGCTTACCTAAGATAAGCTACTGGTCTGTCTCTAAAGAATGTTTTATTGGTGCCTTTCACCTCATTTGATCTTTACAAATGAAACTACTGATATACTGCAAATGTGCTCTTCAGAAGTGATGCAAGATTGTGTGGGTGTTTTGGGGGGAGCTTATGCTGTTTTTTAAAACAAAACAAAATGAGCAAAACCAAACCAAAAGTCCACTAGGATCTCAAGGTGAAGGAGAACTGTAGGTCATGTTATCTTGCCAGCTAATGGTAGATGGTTGTCGTTCATGTTGCATCTATAGATAATTTTTATTCTCTGAGGAAAAAAAAAAAAAATGTTTGCCTTGATCCCTTCAAAGGTAATAGTCCAGTAACATCAAATCCACAGTAACAGTTTGGATTTGTTTTTTTTACCACAAGTTTTTTTTTAAATTGGATAACTTACTCATACCGATTTTAAATACTTAAATATTTAAGATTCAGATTGTTCCATAAACAATATTTATTACTGTTTGCTTCAGCATTATTCTGCTTGTAATTTTTCTCCAACCCCTACTAATTATTTCTTGGCCTCTGGTTTGCCAGCATACAGTAACTACTCACCTGATCCAGCTCATGCTGTTTCCTGAGTGCTCTAAGTGTTTCCCTTTATTTTGTTCTTTCCTTCTAACTGTTGCCAGTTTCAAGTCTACTAATTCACCCATGTAGCGTCTGTGCCTTCCTTACAGATACAGTCTTTGACACTTTTCCCTGTAGTTTTCCACCTTCCTGCATCAGGGAGGTAGTCAGTGCTTGTTTATCTCTGTAACTCCTTAAGGACCATGGTCTCTGTCTGGAGTTAGGGTGTGACTGCTTTAAGTGGCAGAAACTTTTCCATGTGTATATTGTTAAATGGTAGACTAGACTACAAACATGTCAAGTAGAGAATGTATCAGGTGAACAAATAAATGATTAGTAGCACATTGTTTATGGAATTTGCAAAAGACAAAGTTAACAATCACTTTTTAAAATACTGAATTTATAGAATCTAAAATAATAGGTGATCCTGAAATGCTTTGAAATGTATGTACTTAACCTCTTTAAAAAGAATAATTCAAATAAACTAAATTTTAAAGATTGAGAAATAAGGAATCAAAGGAATCAAAAATCATTATACTGATTTTGTGAAAGACTTAGTACTTCAAAACAACCTGATACTAAAAAATAGTGCTATGCAAATTTCAGTAACAATCACCAAGTGCAAACCCTCTAAACCAGGAGGCATTTGGTATTTGAATTATTGTTCAGATAATGGTTTAGAAACTAGCATTAACTATACATTTTATTTTGTAGTACATGGAAAACATGAAGCTAAGTGAAACTCCTTGAGAGTGAAATGATAAAATGCATAGTCATGTCACCTATGTGCATATTGAGCAAGTGCCACATTTAAGTCTTGAAGAATTACTGCTAAGACGTTAACAAAATATGTGTCTGTGTTAATTATCCCCACAAAATAAACTTGAATATACTGATCTAAAGTAAATTCAAGGCTGGAGGGTGGAAATTTGCATGTCCATTCAGCTAGCTCTTTCTCAATTCTAAAGCAGCTTCTGTTTATCCATTGATATTCTTCATGCTCATTTTGCAGATAAAATTCTGGTTTTAGTTGCACAAGCTTTTGGCTTACACTGTTTCTGGCTATCTGAAGTCTTAATTGCTCATGTGGGATGTACAAAGGTTACTCAAGGCATTATCACACTACAACATCCTCATACTTTTTTATGGGGGAAAAAATACCTGTAACTCTGGGGTTTTCCTGCTGATTATGATTCTATTACAGCCTTGTATAAAACAACATGTGCGCTCAAGAAAACTGGTTTCAGCCTTGTTTGGTATTGGACCATCAAGAGAAGAAAAACATTTGACAAGAAAGCATGTTAAATGTTTGCTCTTATTTGTGGAGGCTGTGCTCCAGCTTTGCTAGCATCATTGATAATATGCTCCCAAGGCTAAACATAAGAAAAGTCCACATGTTTTTATTGTTCCTGCTTTGCATTTGCTGCAGTAACTGTAGCACCCTGAGGTGTCAGGTGCATCTCACTGTATTTTAGCCAGAAAGCTTTTGACTTGATGCCATCTAGAGGGACAAAAACTCATTTAGAGATTGTTTCATGTTAAAAGGGTGGTTAGGAAATGTTGAATGAATCACATTATTGAATAGAGACCAAAATAAGTACTTTAAAAACTTGAACATTAAGCCAGTCACACTATGTCTATGCCACTACACTTAGTAGTGCCAGGAGATTTTATGGGACACTAACTCAGTCATCTGCACACTTAGTTGGTAGAACAACTGCTGTCAGAGATTCTGGCCTGTGCACAATTCAGGAGTTGGCAAGGTACTATTTCTGGTGGGCACTTTGGACATGACCAGCCTGTTCTAGAGGTTATAAAGGTAAATAACATGCATGCAAGCTGTTCTTTGCAAGTTGGCCTCTGTGCCAGACGGCAGTCCTTGAGATATTTGTTAGTAGATGCACAGTCCCAATTTCAGGCAAGATTTGATCCCTTGTATGCATACTGAGAAGAATTTAACACTGGGAGGGAAAACACTGTCCCCCTTTGAACTTTAGGAGCCATCTCAGAACATTTTTTAGATGGTTCTCTAGCTTTCCCTCCATGTAATCAACACATACATGCTTGCTCTAAATGCCTACCAATAGCTAGATTCTGCACCATTTTTCTTACAGATGCTAAGGAAGTACTACTTAAATATCTCAATTTGCTCATACCTTTCCTTATTAAAAGTAGATGACGAACATTAATTAGTAAGATTTAGGAACAAGAAAAAAAGTCTCAGTGTTGTTTCTCTGTGGAATAATTCCACATGAAAATTATATTTAAATTTATATATATATATATAAAAATTCATGTGTATATATAAAAAATATTAAAACCTATCAATTACATTGAGTGAATATAATTACATGGAGAGCTTAAGCATTAAAAAAAAAAAAAATTCAGTTACACGTTCCAGTTGCAAAAAGCAGGATATGACATTAAAGCAGACAAAAATGCCTTTCCTTCAAACCCAGTTTGGTAACAGAACTACTAACCCTAGCAACTCTTGGGAACTAAAATGCATTAAGAGCTCTTCAGCTCTGAAACAGGAAACCTCAGAGAACAGCAGGGCTCCAAACTACACAGTAAATATTGTCACTGCAGGGAAGACTGGCCAGCACTTTAGCTTTCTCATATAAATACCACAAATTGAAAAAAATGGAAACTTATTTTAAAGTGTTTTTCTCACAGAAAGAAATGTCAATATTTTATATTTTATTTATAACACATGCATAGTGTACTAACCTTCCTCCAAAAGTGGATCAAACTGATTCCTTCCACAAGTCTTTTCTGTGCTGTGTGGTTTAATGCCTCACAGCTCTTCAGTGCATTTTTTTTTCTTCAGCAGTGCATGTGCCATTTTGTTAGCGTTTTCAAGGTATGGCTTAACCTAGTCCGTGGCGCCCTCATTTCACTCATTGATTACCGCATTTTCTAGTCTGTTTATGTTTCACTGCAAAATCTATGATTTAATTTGTTCTCAGGCTTGTTTTGTGAATCACTGTGCAAGGAGCAGGTTTGCATGCAAAATCTGTTGTGTACTGAAGGATCAATCTCACTTTCCTGGTTATATGACAAAGAAACACCTGCACTGCTCCTTTCACAGCCCCAGAAGGAGTCATTCCACTTGGATGTAGGGCTCCTAGTAACCATTTATCTTAATCTTCCAGATCAGAGTTGGGAACTACTTTAGATGGTGCATTGCTTCCAAGCAGCAATCTGCGTGACGTCTGCAACAAACATTTACTTATGTTTCCTCCTGATTACAACCTGAAAGTTCTCGTCTGTGCAATTGGTATCCTTCCAAGAGTTCAAAGATCTTCATGTGAAATAAAAGGAACAGAACTCTAGGTGCTACAGACTGAGGTGCTTCAGGATTTCCAATGTTGGATGCAGTCCCTCTTAAATCATACAAAGCTTAAAGGAAAAGGCAGTAACCCTTTTGTAATGCTTTGGGACTGCACAGCACAATGTTATATTTCAGTAAGGTGAGGTTCCTTGGTGCAGGTTATTAACGTTTAATCTGTATTATGTGTGACAAAATGCTTTCTTCTCTTACGCCTCCTTAATGAGGTATTGCCTGCCATTGAGTCATGTTAGTCCCCCAGACTTGCACTACAGCTTCAGATCCAGATTTTCTCTTTAAAAAGCCCCCTCTACAAACAATGAAACTTAGGTCAATAGAGACTTCAGTAAAAGGGTGAAAATCATAGTATCTGGAGAAGGAGTTGTAAATGCTCATTATTAGGTTGAATTGCTATTATTTGTCCAGGTTAACAAACCAAAGAGATACCATGTAGTTGTTGCCACAACACTCTGAAGATTCAGATACTTTGGATCCCACTTTTGATTTGCCCACAATTTTCACTTGGGATGACAAGATGCATCATAAAGTCTTCAGTCCCAAGCTATGTATTCAGGCCCAGTATCTGGTGCAAAGTGTCTAACAATTATTAATTCTCTCAATCATAATTGAACATTTTCCTCAAGTCAGGAGAAAACCCCTGTGAGTGGCACTCCAATGGGAGATAATGTGGCAATATATACTTGAGTACTTCAGCTGTTAAGTCTCTCTTGGAATTAGATGTCACGTCCAATGATTTCTTGAAGTGCTTACACCTGTCTTTTGAGTGGTTGGGCATTTGTTCGTAAAGCAAAGTTTCTATGATTAAAGCCCAAACTCCCATTTTTCTGTTTTAACAGTCAGGGTCTCAGTAAAAATGGTTTATTCATTTCCTCCCTGCCTCTCAATGAAGTTGTGTAATGAAGAATTCAAGAACGATTCACTTTCTGTGTGAACCCTCAGAGGTTCTGTGCTTTCCACAAGGGCTGCATAACGTGAGATACAGGAAAATCTTTAGACCTTTAGGTTTCTTCCCTGTGAAGCTACCTAATTGCTCTTTCCCTGTAGCACAAAGAATATGTATCCACTTTTGAACATGAAGTACCCATGGTCATCCTACGGATGTCATAGCATCATCCCGGTTGAGAAGAATAAAACAAGATTACATATCTACTCCAAGAAACACCAAGGTGTGCCCTCATTAAGCAAAAATAGCTAATTTATCAGACAAACAAGATACAAGACCCTGATTACAGTACCTAGCAAATGTAATTCTTGCAGAATTATTCAGTTGGAATATAGTACTAGGTACCTGCTAATTATGGAAAACCAAGGACTGACAGAACTGGTGCTACTCAAAGACAGGGTGAGAGACCTAATTTGTGAGGCACATTGGTACAGTAGCGTTCTGATCAAAAAATTACTGTTTTTAACTTTCATTGGTGTGTGACTATCTATGATACCATTACTGGTATGCAGTCCAGCTCCCGAGGAACTGAACACCTGGTGCAGGGTTGCACCCTGCATTGTACATTACCTAGATGTGAATCACTGTGCCATTTGCCTTAACTTTGGACTTAGTTTTTGAATACGTATTATGTAATTGCTGTTGAAAGACATCTCAGGTTTTTGCTATAAAATTGAAAGCAACAACACCCTTACACTTGGAATAAAGCCTTTCACAGACTATTATCCTATAATAATAGGACAGTTGAGAAATGTGTGCAATAGGTAATTTCTACAGGGGTATAAATATATGATTTTCAGAAATAAAAAAGAAATGTGTAAAATGCTGTATACTCCTTTGTAAGAAACACAACTGAGAATGTGAAGACAGTTCCCATGCTGTGTGGATTACAATGCTGTCTTTTCTTTTTTAAAATTTTTATCCGCAGATACCCTCAGTGACTGAGGCTAGAGTCTGTTAACTGCTATATGTTCTGAGATCCTTGCACTGTTTCTGTAAATGGGGTATTAGCAAAAACACAAGCTGGAGAACCATAAGTACTGTTCCTAGTGATTTTCACGCAATGAAGCAATCAACTTCTATAGAAGTTTTCAGGATCAACAAGCAATGCTGAACAATTCAAAATGATGAAACTTGTGAACACTTTTGAATAGGAGCAAATACAAATAGAAGGTTTTGCTACGACTACTAGAGAAATTAAAGTTTTTTGTAACCAAGGAAAAAGCTTTGACAAACTGGTACAGCAATATAGGTGAGCTATAATAAACAACAGCAGTCTGAAACTGCAATAGGTAGATCAATCCTGATCTCTTAGCTCTAACAGAGGAAGGTATAAAATGTCATTTTGCTTTTACAAGCATTATTTAAAGGCATCACTAATGATTCTGAGGTTCCTGGTATTAACAACAGAATCTTAATTCAAAATTTTTTTTTCCTGGATTTAAATACCAGAACACCAAACATATAGGTGTATGAATAAGCAGAGAGACATTATAGCTGATGGAAAATAATTAAAATCAGATCCTGGGAATATCAGAATAAAACAGTGTTTGAAAGCCTATCTCATTTCACAACCCACTTTGGTGATCCTTAAAACTTCTTCTTGTAATATATTTTATTCCTTTGGGTGGTGTTTCTGACAGCCTCTAAAATAATAATTCTGCCTTTGAAAGAAATGACACAGCATTTTTCACATTCATTCTAGCTCTTTGCAACCTACAGCAGTTTTAATGATGCCCATGTGGGAACAGCACTGGAAACAAGTGCTACTCACCCATACAATCTTTTGACACCAACCAAGAGCTAAAATGGACCTGAGGTGAATTTCACTGAGAAATAAGGCACTTGTTCTTTAGTGTGATTTTGAACAAGTTACCAAGCATGGTGATATGTTTGTTCATTACCTGCACTTATCCCAGGAAGACTGGATGTTTTCTTCATTAACCACACAATGACTATTGATATCAGTGCTGGGGTATCCTGGTTGCATTTCAGAGGTCTTAGGTTCTTTCAGACCTTAAAAAGTCTGCGCGAGTCATCGCAGTTCTTTCTCACACACATGCATGTGCAAACACAACTTGTTATAAAGGTAGTGATAAGGCTGGGTCTGCTTTCTGTGTGCCAGGAGAGGTTCTGAGCTGATAGCTGACAATGTACCTATTCAGTATGTTCATTTGTATTTCACTTCAATGCACTAGATCCCAGCTCCATTTAAATCAGTGGGAATGTATTCCTGACTGCAGTGGAGCCAGAAATTCACCAGGCTCTCCAGTTTTAGTTTCTGTGTTAATGGTACTTCTTTTTCTAACACCTATTTGATGTGTACAGGTCAAGCAGAGGGAAGAGAAAGCAGGCATGATAGGAATTCCTCAGTGTAACTGCCTCTCTATAAGGGAATTTGCAAACTGACAGTGCTGTGAGCACCCTTAAGCCTCAGAGCTAGTGCAGACCACACCACACAGCTGCTTGTTTCCAGCCCCACAATCATTAGGCAGAACTAAACAGCAGAACTCTTTTCCTTTTTCTTCTTTTTTTTTTCTCTTTACAAACAAAAGATGTATTTTTAAAGCATAACTCTATGATGTATAGTGAGTTCCATTGCCAGAATCCATAAATAAACATGCTATTAACTGTTGAGCTGGAAATGAAAATGGCTGGCACGGCATCTGCTTGCTCTGCAGCCAGCATAGAGGTTTGACAGACTAAGGAGTGCGAGGATGGTTGTCGTCTTAGCCTGGCCTCCTTTGTCCCATTCATTACATCTCTAGGCGTCGCGCTGAGGGCTAATGGTCACAGGCAGCCCTGAATGTGACGGCAGAGCGCATGCTTTTCATGAAGAGCACTTTCAACAAGCAGGCTGTATTAGCGTAACCTCGAGCAGCAATTTTCCGTGTGACTTAGACACCAGTGTGTTCTGTTTTGCTTCTAAACTGAGCTTATAGATGTAGTTTTAGAAGTCCAGCCTCAAATTAACACTGCTTTGCTGCAGTTTATCAGCCTGGAAGCTTCTTCCTCTGCGATAGAAGTAACGTCGGCAGCGGGCTGCTTTGTAAGCCGCGGACCTCGTCCACAGGGGATGAAGATGCGTGCACAAAGAGGCCTGGCAGGGAGAGGGAATGCTGCGCGGAGACTGCTGCCGGGAGAGGTGCTTTCCACCCGGCAGCGACAGACACTTGTCTTCGTATTCCCGTGGCCGGGGCTATCAGTGAGCCAAACCCCTGCCTGCCTGCCGGCCCCCGCCGGTGCAGCCAGACCGGCCCTGGACGGGATGACGGCGGCCAGCGGCGAGGCAGAGGAGGGCGGTGCGAGGTTCTGGCCGCCCCCGCCCGCCGGGGTCGGTGGCGCCGCTCTCGGGGACGGGCACGGCTGGCCGCGGGCCCGCCCGCCGCCGCCCGGCCCCTCCGCCCGCCGGGGCGGTGTAGGCTCCCGCCGTGCCTCCCGGCGCATAAAGGGAGGCGGTGGGGGCCGGCCGGGGGCAGGGGCTGGTGGCGATGATGGAGCAGCCGGTGCAGACGGAGACGTGGAAGGCGCAGAGCCTGGAGGAGCTGGTCCGCATCCTCCATCGGATATTCTCTGAGGACAAAGTCAGCGTGGAGGAAGTGCAGGCGCTGATGGAGTCGTACGAGAGCAACCCCGAGGAGTGGCTGCAGTACGCCAAATTCGACCAGTACAGGTACAAAACACCCCGGAGCAGGAAGACCACCCCCCCGCCGCCGCGACCCTCCTCCGCGGCCGGCGGCGGGGAAGACCCGCGGCCGGGGAGCGGGAACGGCCGGGGTACACACACCCCTGCCCCAAACCCGGCCGGCAGCGAGCCGAGGGGCACGAAGGGCAAAGGACCCCGGGGGCGCCCGCGGAGCCCCGCGGCGGGGCCGGGCGGGGGCGGGGAGCGGGCGGGGCGGCGGCGGCCAATGGCGGGACCGGCGGGCATCGGCGGTCCCTCGGCGGCCGTTCTGCGGGACGGCCCCGCCGGGGTGGGGACCAACCCACAGGACCGCGGCCGGGGGCCGCTGGGGCGTGGTGCTGCTCTGGCCCGGGGGTTGAGCCGCAGAGGAAACTCAATCGTGCTGAAGCAACCAAAACCAAAAATTAAAATCGGAAGAAAAACGTCCAAGAGGATATCGGCAGCAGAAACCCTCGCGCGGGGCTGGGCGGCGTGTTGGGATGGGGGAGCAGACCGCTCCAAAGGGGGTGTTTGGTGCCTGTATTCCCGGCCCTACCAGTGACTCGGGGGCCATCTGACCCCCGCGCTTCAGTCGATTCCTCCCCCGGGGTAGTGCAGGTCGAGGGTTTTTGCTGCTGCCCAAGAGGAAAGAAGATACTTGATAGTGTTTTGAGTCGTTCCTACTTTGCCAGCAGCTGATTAAAACATGCCACCGGTGCCTTCCCTGGCTTAAATGTCAGTATAAATATATTTTATTGAGCACTTCCTTTAAAAAACCAATCAAAAAAACAAACCGAACAAACAAAAAGCCCCCCCCCCCCCCAAAAAAACCCTCAAAAACCCCAAACCACACAATTTCTCCATTTATTCTTGCTATCATGAAAGCATGGCTTCACTGTGTTTTAGCCTCCTTTCATCTCAACTATCCTCCATTCAGTAAAAATCACAAAATTTGTAATACAACATAAGAGTATTAGGAACTGGAAAAACAAAGTGTGCTAACATTAGAAGTATGCATGGCAGCTTTTCTTTTTTTTTCTTTGGCTAGGCAGACCAGCTGTACAGAAATAACAGCACTTGAAATGTTCAGTCAAATGCCAGCATTGATTGCTTATATTCTGACATCATAGTAAAAGTATGTCTACCTATTGTATGCACAAATTGCAGATGAAGTGAGAGGCAGCACATAGATACACATGCTATGCTTTGAAAGTAATTCATTATAAGCATCCAGTCTTGAGTAAAATAGAGTAGCAGTATGAGAAAACAAATTAAAAAGCTTGCAGTTGACATCAGTGCACTTTCTGTGTGCTTGAGTCTTTTAGGTGAGAGTGAGGTGTCCTGTCATAAGTACTTGCTTAACTTGGCAAAGTGCAAATAGTCATGACAAAAGCTAAAATGAAATCAGAAGGTTGCACTGGGTTACTCGCACCATCACAGCTAGAAGCACCAGCTCCAGATCGGAACAGCATCACTGTGGAAAGTTATGTATAGACCAAGATCCCAGTCCCTTCTCTAATGAACTTTTCAATAGAAAGAGAGAAGCAGCAGCTCAGGGGAGGCTTGTGGAAGAGTACAAGGAAACTAACTTTAAGTCATTGCTCTTAAAGATTTTTTTCAAGCCCTTAGAGTAAATCAGTCTAGAACACACGTGTTGATAAAAAGCTTTTAGAAGCAAGCTTATTCTGTGCCACCTATAAGTTAGCACATGAAAAATCTTCTTAAAAATTTTGCTCTGGCAAACTTTGTTTAGAAGTAGATGCTATCAGAAATTACTCCACAGGTGTTTTATTCACACACAAATGCTACAGTACAAGACATAGAACTTTCAGGAACAGGGTCAGAGGACCATGTACAGAAAGTCTCACATCTTATTTCTTTGGTTTTTTGGCTTTGTACAAATGAGTGCTGTGTAACAGAAGGAAAGCCAAGAATATCTGAAAAGGAGCTGCAGAAGAATGTAACCATGTATTTTTCTTGTTTCATTGCAATCCTCTGTTTCTAATTATAAGCCAGCTGCTGAAGTGACTTCATTCAGTAACTATTTTGATTTGATCCTGTCTACCACTCCAGTCTCACTCACTGCTCCCAAACTTCAGTCACTGAAGTTATTCAAAAGTCATACAATCATAAAATATTAAATATGTCCATTTTTTTGATTCCCAGAAAAAGAAATACCCAAAAAAAGAAGCTTAAAAATACAATTTAATTTTTTCCAAGTAAAACTTGGCTTTCAAGTAAAAGAACAAAAAGGGGTTTTATATATCACAATCTTCCTTCATAAACATGTTTTTATAATTTTGTCTTTTATATGCATATCAGTACAGTAAAAAGAAAACACCTTGTATTTCAGGTATACAAGAAATCTTGTGGACAATGGAAATGGAAAGTTCAACTTGATGATCTTGTGCTGGGGTGAAGGTCATGGCAGGTTTGTATCCAAAGTCTATGCTTTTAGCAAACAGTTATAAAGGCACTGTATTTTATCTGTCATACAAAACCAGAAAAAATAGTAAGGCCTATGTGTGCTATCAGAAAGAGTCTGGAAACTCAACAGTGCAGAGCTCCTATTGGTATACCAGTTTGAATATTTGCTGTGTCTTTTGCACCTCTTCCAGTTTGTACCTCATGGATATTTTTAGAGCGCCTGTTCAAAAATGCTCTGTTGTTCTACCAAATCTAGGCTTGTCTGTCAGAGGAAGTTTTTATTCCAGGAGATACTGTGGGTCCTGTGGGCAGGACAGGAGACAGACCCAAACAACACTTGATTGCAGAAGCAGGACTTGGTGAAGTTTAAATAGTTTTTGTTTAAATTTATGTGTTTAAATCCCACCTCTGTGGCAATATAAGAAAAGTAGGTTTGGGTTAGGACTTGCAGGCTGTGAGGAGGAGGGAGCCCCTTTCCAGGAGTACATGGCTTTCTTCAGGTTCACACATCCCATCTTCTCCCTCAAAATGGACCACACTGCTGAAGTGGCCTCCTGCACTGTGTACCCAGACGCTACACTGGGTTGTGTAGTACTACAAGTATGAGGGCAGGATCTGTCCCTTGGAAGGTCTTTTGCAAAATGTTGGCTAAAACAAAATAAGGAATAGAAAAACTTGCATGTTTTGACTGATTATTCTTTCATATAAATAGAAAACCTGTGATGTCAGAGCAGTTTTCTGTTTGTTTTAATTGATCACGCAACTGAACATTTACAGTGGTCTCTATAACATCACGTTATACTCAGAGGGATATAAGAACCAGGCCCACCACCTCTACTTCTTCCAGGCTACACTCACAAAGCCTGTCATTTATGTCAAACTATGTTTGAGTGGATGACCATTAGCTAGAGCTGGACTGAGACCACAAATTGTTTTCTCTTCCTTCTTGAGGAGGATCGGATTGTTCTCACAGCTTGTGGAAGAAGCATGACAACGTGGCATTTGTGAACTTGCCTGAAGCAAGCTCTGCTCTCTTGGCATCTCAGTTTGTAAGAAACAGTGACATTTGCTTACTGAACACAGTAGTGTGCAAGTACCAGTGATTGATACTCATTAGCACTGGACTTTGGGATGGTCAAATTCTCCCTTCTCCCTTGCCTCCAGTGAGTGGAGAGCTCTCCCTTTGTTCTATTCCCATTGACTTCTGTAACAGTTAAGTCCTTTGTTGAAAAAACTAAACGGAACTAAACATCTAGCACATATATCTCCAAATGTATCAATTAAAACATACTTCAGGGCAAGGAAAGAGATCAAGCAAACGGACAGATCATACCAGGTCCTACTCTTCTGTTCATGTTTTGCCAAACTAGGGAAATTAGCAGCTTCCTGTAGCTGTCATACTTAGTACTGTCAGAGTGAGAGATACAATACTTTTAATTCAGCAAATGCCTGTGCACCCCAGCAGTAAAGAAATAATAGAAATTAAGCAGAAGTAGCTCATTTCTCCCATGTTTCAGGAGCGAGCATGGTGGATCTACAAATATCAGATACTCTTGCAAGTTTATACCAGCCTCTGCGTGGGGTTACTGTGGAAAGCATTATTTTCTTTCTTGGACCACAAAAGGTTTTGTGTTCTGAGGAATTTTTCTGTCTTCCACTCTCCTCCAGACCACTTTCATATTTCTCTGTGGCGAAGTCATAGGTTGATCAATAGCTGACTTTTCTTCAAGTTCTGCTGTATGTGAGCTTATCTTAACACATTACTAAAGTAGCAGTTTTCTGTAGGCATACCTTAGTCACTGTGAATGTTTTTTTTCCTAACGCTTTTGTGCATGACCCATGTGCAATGGCATTTCATTACTGGGCTATGTCCAGATACAATAGGCTATGCTATCAGTCTTGTTTGCTGTACTGTAAATATGTGTATCACACTGAGTTTGGTTATTCTTTTTACATATATAGCAGCATCCATGATCACACTGACTCACATTGCTTTATGAAGATCCTCCAGGGAAATCTAAAGGAGACTCTGTTTGAATGGCCTGAGAAAAAAGGGAATGGTGAAATGACTAAGAAATCGGAACGAGTTTTGAGGGAAAATCAATGTGCCTACATTAATGGTAAGCTATTAAGCTTATTTTGACAACTATCCAGCCCTGAGTCTTATTTCTAACAGAAGAGTTCATCTGTTCTCTTGTCTCCTACCTTTAACAGTATAATACTCATGGATTTATGCACTGTTTAAGAATGTGGCTCTCTGTACAAACATGTATTAAATTTAGTAAAACAAACAACCAGAAATGTGCTTTTAACTCACTCTTAAGACACAACAGCAATTGCTTGATACTTATATATGATGGGTATCTCCTCTAGACCAAGCAGCCTTCAGTATTGTGTTCCTCATGACTGTCCGAAATGGCTTGTAAACACAGACTTTGAATAGTACTTTGTGAAAAGTCAGAGAACCATAGTTTAATTAGCTTAATCACCTTGATTTTTTTCAAGTAAATTATCTTAATCCTAGGTAAAAAATGCACAGTAAAAACTGTCTATGGTATAAACTGACCAGCCAGTAGCAGAGGCCCTGATCCTCAGTGCTACTTCTTGTCCAAATCAACAAAAGACTGTAGTGATGAAGTGTAGCATTAGCAGAATTGAAACAGTCAAGTCTACCCAATCTCTGAAAATATTGCCTGACTCCACAGATGCCAAGGGGTGACTAAGTCTGTACCAGTAAGGCTCCCTAGGTACCCAAATTCATGCCATTATGGGTATCTGTAACAATCACCACCTTGTGCTATTCTGGATGCCATCCAAGAGTGGCCAGCTGGGTGTAACATATTCTCATACTGTGAAAGACATTGCACATCATGCTGTCCTGCAGTAAGTTCAGTAGAACAAAGGCAAGGTGTCAGAGAAGGTGCCCATCTGCCTTTTATATGATAAGGTAAAAAGAGGAGTCCACCATATAGGCTTGAGCTTCAGAACACCCCAGCTGGAGGGATCCTCATGTTTGTTTATAGACTAAGCCAGGGTGAGGGCATTGGAGGAGAAAGACGAGTGCTCTGCAGCCCTCTGTTGAAGGTATGCCACTGTAAGTGAAAACACAAAATCCATAGGACAGGTAATGCAGGGGAGCTTGACATGTCTGCTGATGATCCTATACCAGGGACATGTGTTTTCACACTCAGTCATGTTTTCCTACCTATGTGGTTCTTTCTGATGGAAGCAATTGCACCCGGTGTATATCTGATCCAAGGCTTCCTTCATTGGTTAAAACAAATTTGGTATCCATTTCTCTGAGGCAGTTTGAATCTCTGCCATGTTTTGTAACAGATGGTTTGTTTTAAAACACGTAGAAGGAAATCACTGATGGTGTGGTGATTGCCCTAACTGCTTCAATAGTGAGTGACCTTCATGTTCCTATTGCATGCTTCTTGGTTGCTCCTGTATTTTATTTTTAAGGTTAGAAGCCACTAAACAGTGTTTATTTAAGGCTTCCATTAGGAGAGCACAGATTTAGGACTTCTTTTCGCCTATATCCTCTATTTAGATAAACTATGTTAACCACACTTAGAGCTTGCACTTCAAATATATCAGAGTTAAGAGTGTACACATGATTTTCAGGGTAGCATGCCTACATTACACAATACAGGTCTCAGTATTATATAACTTATTAATTCAAGTACAAAGGCCTGAGTTGTTTTTACAGCAGGGCCATAAATTTAAAACACAAGGTCTCTTTTAAGCAACTCAAAAACTCCACTTCAGTGTAGAATGCAAATGGCTTGTTTTGTGGATGTGATTCTTCATACCCTACATTTTTAAGTAATAGCTTGATTTCTACTCCACTGTTGCAGAAAGTGCCATTACTTCATTAGTAACTACACAACAGACAGTGCCTTGTTTGATTACATGTTCGGTTATGCTTACTATTCAGTTAAGGTTGAAAGTATGCCAGTCACTACTAATTTGTTACCTTAGTCAAGAGAGCAGACAAATGAAAAGCCTATTCTCCAAACTAATAAACTGGAAGGATTAATTGGGAAACAGATGTCTGCAGTAGAAGACAACTGTATCTCTGTCCATTTGCCAAATACGCATAGCTGACTTTTAATGTGATTAATATTCTTGTTACCAGGCTAAGAATTAGCAATACAAAAACTTTTCCCTTGTAAAATGTCTTGATAATTTTTAGAAACACCAACCTTCCTGCTTCTGAAGCATCTGTAATGATAGCATCTCATAGGAAAGTAAATAACCTTGAAGTTCTTTGGGAATGATTAGAAAAATAATTAGAAAATACAATTAGAATATTTCTATTAGAATAGAAAATCAGAAATATTAATTCTAATAATTAGAAAATTACTGACAGCATACCCTTCCTGAAATTTCTCTGGATTTCTATTGGCCTTTATCCTGTGGCAGATAATCCAAAAGTCATGTGACGGATGGAAGGCAGTAAAGTATTTTGAATTACCGGTATATTTAGGAATCCATGCTAGAGAACAGCAATCAAATCCCTGTACCAAGCTACTCATTGCCCATAAAAGTGTGTGCATGCCTAACTAGTTTGCCTGGTAGTTTTGATTTAGGATGCATTTTTCTAGGCATTTGAGATCTCATTTAATCTTCCCACTAACACAACCTCTCATTTCATGCCCTCACTGGTGTAGACTCCATTGGCCTGCACCGTGTGGAGAACATAAGCCACACAGAGACTGCTGTTAGCCTGCATTTGTACAGCCCACCCTTCGACAGCTGTAACACCTTTGATCAGAGGACTGGACATAAGCACAAAGTCAAGATGACCTTCTACAGCCAGTTTGGAGAAAGGACTCACTGTGTAAGTACGAGATAATGCACTCCCAATCTGGCTCTGGGCTCTGAGCCCCCGTGGGGATGGGCACGAGGGTCTGTCCTTTTGCCTGTGCAGGTTCCAGCAGCCCCACCTTTCCCAGGACATCCCTGTATAGGAACAGCATAAAACCTGTTTCCTGTTTACTCGATTTGTTCTTCCCTTGCATGGAATTCCCTGCTTTGTAAGTTGCCTCTTCTTCATCAGCCGGACATCAGGTCAGAGCAGGGAGGAGGATTAGTGAGAATTTTCCTACTAGCTAAGCGTCTTCAGGCATCAAATGATCGTAAAAGCAACACAGTCAATGGAAAACTGTGAAGCAGATACATTGTTTTGGCCAACTTAAGTCATGTGTAACAATTCCAGCCTAAACTGTTCTGCCAAAAAGCATCACATTTCAAGTCAGTTGTTTTAAAACTTGTAGCTTACTGTAAAGAATTCTTCAACAGATTTAATTTCATTCTTTAAAATCAAAACTTTTACACAGAAGGACTTACTCTGAAAGTGAGAGTAGACTGCTTGGCTATTGTCTGCATTCCTGAGCAATGGCATGAGATTTCATTTGGATAGAAGAGAAATCTATAATCAGCTATGGGGTACTGAGCTAGGACATCTGGGAGAGTTTAATAGGGTTCCTTTTAGCACTATTCCATGCATTGGGAAACATAACTACTTACATGGGGAGAAAAGACAGATTCTTGATGTTCAGCCACAAAGACTATTTGGTTTTGTTAGATACAGAACATTTTCACCTTTCACTGAAGCCAGAAATTCAGTGCTCAGGAGTTTCCCGGGGTGAGTCCTTAATAAGATTCAGCTAAAGTTACATAATCAACAAGTACCATGTAAATTATTTCTTTGAAGCTTGTCACATTACATGATTGCAACTTTACTAAACAGCTTAAACACAAACTTTGACCTTCCTGAGTTTGAGAGATCCTTGAGAAAGTATATCTGTAATTGAGACTTTAAAGGGAAATCAACATGGAAAAATTTTGAACAAAATTCATACAACAATTCAGTGTTTGCTGACCTTTTTGTTTTAAGTATTTATTGAATATGAAATGTATAAGATAATAAGAAAGACTAGATGTTTTGACTTGGACTATTTTCCTACCCTTGATCTGTAACCATCTGGCAGTGTTTGTAACTTTTGTGGGAAACTGGATCTGGCTTACAGGAGAGAGGTAAATCTTAATCACTGGGTCTCTTTCATGAATTCCTGTAAATGGAATTCCACTAAGGGGGAAGGTGGTAGTGAGTCTGGGCTATCCAGCTGCCTGAAATGACTTCACGCTGCAGAAACCTTCTGGTCTCAGTTAGGGTTTCTGGAAATCTGAGTGGAAAATAAAACTTTATTCTGCTTACCAGATCTCAAAATGACATAGGAAGAAAAGAGCTATAAGTTAAAAATACCAAGACAGGAATGTAATATATACTTGTGTATCTTTTATGAGTGAGATCTGCCTAGCCAAAGGACATTTAGTGCTTCCTCTTTGTCTTAATTTTTTTTGCTGCATGTAAAACACACAGGTAAATCCCTAGTGGCTTCTGGCCAACTAACTCTCCAGTAAATACATAAGTTATATAGGGCTAATAACTAAAATAGTATGTAGTAAGTACAAGGACTTGCCTGTGGAAGTAACTGTTTACACCTGTTACACCTGTTTACAGCTGTTTCAGGTGCAAACCATGAGAATACAGATATGAAAATTCACTAAGGGAAAACTGATTTTATCTTGGGTGTCACAGCACAGCACTTCCTGTTGCTAGGCCTTTTGCTGGGGGAGAGGTTTTCTCTTTGCAGCAGTTCCTCCAGGCTGAACTTTCAAGCAGTTTCTGTCAAAATGAAGTAGAGCAGAGTATCAGATTGAGAAGACAGCCTGAAGGAGGAAGCATTCCTCATCTGTCTCTTCTGCTGCAAGCTTGCTTGTGGTCACACAGAGCCAATGTCCAGGATGATTTTGTCGGGTGCACAGTGCCCTCTGTAAAACTCTGGCAAGGAGTAATAAAAATAAATGCAGTAGGTATTCTAAGGTGCTCAACTACTCTGGGAATAAAGGCCCACGCCGAGAACATGAAGTAGGTGGTGACTGTCTCTTTCCATACAACTGCAGCCTCTCCTCTTTTCTTTTAGGCGACAGCAGTGCTGCAGGAGAACAACTGAGAAGCATGTGTTTGCATAAGACCTGCTGAATGTTTAACCAGGGACAGAAGACTTGCATGACTAAGGCCAAGAGCCAGCTATATTTCTATACCTTGTACATAGGAGTACACTAGGGCAGCTTCCAGGCCACCCGCAGTTCCCCCGAGCAAATGCTGATTATGGGACACTAAGCTAACTAGTGCCATAAACTACTTCAGAGGTTAGATGCCTTTTCTTAGGCTCCTGTCAGAATTAAGTAGTTTGTTTTCTGATTCTAGCCTCCTTTTAATTCCACTTCTGATACCACACTGAGAATATCAGAAATAGGGTTTTTAAACGTCATATGATACTACTTAGTAGGCCTACATGTATGTATACTCTCAATGTAATTAATAACTATAAACTTCTAAGCTTCCAG
This sequence comes from Todiramphus chloris collaris, assembly GCA_025345505.1. Classification (NCBI taxonomy): domain Eukaryota; kingdom Metazoa; phylum Chordata; class Aves; order Coraciiformes; family Alcedinidae; genus Todiramphus; species Todiramphus chloris. Next base: position 19,124,062 of record JANVCC010010369.1, read on the forward strand.
TCACTTGTACCTATGGGTAGTACACTAGATACAACTAACAGCAGCTTGTTTTTTTAATAAGTCTTTTAGGTTTTAATGCTTTAGGCCATTTTGATAGTTTTGTGCATTTTTTACTTTTTGTTTTTTACGATTTCATTTGTCAGATCTTGTTTTAAATAGGAGCAGAGAAACGCTTCATGCATAATGATGTTCAAAACTGATTGGGAAGAAATTTGGGGTTTTAATAAGACTAATCATACTTAATTCAGCTAATGTCCAGTTTCCAAAGTATTCTATGTAGCTACTGAAGAAGGTAACTGAAATAAAACTGAATTTGTGCACAGATTTCACAGTTTCCAGCCTTTTTCTCCTAGTAACTAAAATATGCATCACACTACCAAAATCCACATTCCTCATAAACATCTATGACTTTTCCAAGCAATACGCTATTAGAAAAGGCTTTAAAAAGTTGAAAGTATTTCAAATATGCAAAGAATCTTGATCCCAATTAAGTTGGTGGGAGTTCTGCCGCTGAGTTCACTGATCCTTAGTTTTATGCTCCAGATATAGTTCCAAGGAAAGAACCATCTTGAAAAAAGTTAACTCTAATTACAAATATCAAAATCAGCAAAGCTGCTCATAATGAAGCCATCCCATTCATTTAATGTGTCTAATAACATAAGACAAGTAGAGAATGTGTGGCAAGTCTCCTAGTCTTGTAGGTGACTGCTGGTTACTCAGGCAGCAGTTTAACAGTATCCTTATTAGGTGAGTCACATATTTCCCTCCTTATTGACAAGCCCTGAAAATCTACTTTATGACACCCTGTTTTCCAGGGAGGCTGTGTCAATTTTCCTAAAATGTTTGAGCAGCTTTTAAATGAACCAGTGCCCTTGGGCTGCAATTACTCCTTGAAGGCCAGTGAGAAAGCAGTAGGTGCTTTGCAATCCAATCTTCTTTTATTGTTGTTGTTATTTTGGTTTTGTTTTGTTTCTTTGTTGTGGGGTGGGGGAAGGAAGGGGCCATGGAAGGAGAAGAATAAAAATTAAAAGTTAAAGGAGGCCTAAAGGCAAAAGAGCACATATAACCATCAGCAGTAAGTGGGGACTGTCCACATGAGATGGACCTGGAGGGTATGCCAAAGAGGGGACAAGAGAACGTACAACCCAAGACCAGAAGAAGCATTAGGTGCAATGACACCACAGCTATAAAGAATCTCCTGTGCTTCTTCTGGGCTGCAGCATACCCCAGCATTTAGCATGTGTCTTTTTCATTCACTGTCAACCCATTCCTGAAGAATCTTGTCAGGACAGATGTTGGGCTTAAGCATCTTAATTTGGCATGGCTCAAGTTTTTTGTGAGAGTGCCACAGCACCAGAGATGAGCTGAGGCTGTCAGTCCAGCTATCCTGCTCTTGCAGTCAACTAGAGCAGGTAGCTCAGGACAACATCCATTTTAGTTTTGAGTATTTCCAAGAATGGAGGCACCATACCATCTCTGGGAAAACTTCCAATGTTTGTCCACCCTCACAGTAAAAAAGCCTTATGTTTAGACAAAATGTCCTCCCCCTTCTCACAGGAAGTGGGCAGTTTTACTTAACTAACTTCAAATACAGTATATTCTTCATGCTTTTGCTTACTATATAAAATTAAAGGACAAACCCAATCAGATCACAGGTTTAGTCAGGTCAGGGAAACAGGTAAAATGACAGAGACAGCCAGGAAGTGCAGCAGCAATGACAGCAGCTAGCTGTAACAAGATTCATCGATAGAGAAACTTAAGCAGTACTCCAGCTAGCCACACATACGCTTAGCAAGTAAGGCACAGGAAATATAAGCAGAAAAGATAACTATCTACCCGAATTGTCCTAAACACTGTTTGGCCGTGGTAAATATGCTATTACACATTGCACAGAATAATACAGGAATTTCAGTGTTTCAGAACAAGGTATTTACCAGGTACTAATACCTGCTATGTCAGAAACATAATGGGGGTAGCCTATCCAACATAAAGGACACAAATGCAAGAAACCTCAAGAGAAATGATCGATTGGGTCCAGAGTCCTTAGAATACATACCACAGACACCACCTTTGCTACTTCCTAAGCACTAGTTATGCATCCTGTGCTCTGTACAGTATAAACATAAAACTAATACCTTCTGAAAGCAATATTTAATAAATAAATATCAAGCAATATAATGAGAAATAGAATAATCTTTTCACTTACATAAATATGGTCACATGACCTGCACTAGTTTAAAACACAGAAACCAGTAGCAACAAAATAGTATTTGCACATTATTATGGTTGAACAGCTAAGGTATTAAACCTTCTAGCATATGAAAGTACACGAGCTTTGGAGTAGTGCTAACTGGCCAGTTGACAAGGTAGCAATATGCTGTAGGCTGGCAATTAGCTTTCACTGGGCAATGAACAGATGTTTAGTGTTTCATGCTATTGAACAGTGTCACTGTAAATTGAAGAGAGTTTAACATCTACCCAGGTTACAGCCAAGATCCTTAAGTGGTAACAGGTACTGCCCTAAACCTACTACTAAATAGTTCAGGTTGGCAACAGCAGGAGGAACTCAGTCTAACTGTGATTGGATACATTAACTAGGATTTCAGTGAAGGAGATGCAACAGAAAGGCATAGGGATGCAAAGTAATGCCAGGAGTGGAGTGAAGTGCAATACTTACATGAATTCAGCAATTTGCAACAGCTTGGTGGTTTTCTTTTTGTTTTGGAGAGTCATTTTTAGAAATTTTATAAGAACAGGAGTTGTTTATCAAAGGAAAGCTCTGTAGCAAAGAGTCCCCAGGAAGGTTATCTGTCATCTACAAAGGAAAAGCTGACAACAGGGACTCTTCTAGGAATGGAAGTGCTATCCCTGTCAGTGTGCCTGTGGCTGGTGAGGACTAGATTCACAGAAACTCAGGATATGGGATCTAGGGGTTTTCACCTGTGTACAACCAGCAGGTGAGCAAGCAGGTCTTTTTCTCCTTGTGATGAGGTGTGGGAGCCTCAATTCTTTAACAGGAATTGTTGCTTCAAGAAAGTCCCTGCTTCATGAACACAGTTTATTAATATTCTTCTGGATAACTGAGCCTAGAGTTTCTATCTACCTACAAAACCTTAGCATACACAAATTAGTTCAGTTTGTTATTTAAGCCTGGGTGACACTTAGTTAAATCTCTTGATGTTTGAGCATTATTCATCTTCTTCCATTGTTGATGTACAGAGGAACATAGCAGAATCAAAATCTACCCTATATGTAATCCTATGTCCACTAAAAAGTTTTTTCCTCTAAAACACAGAAACACAAGATGTGCTATTCACTGGCTAATCCATATAGTTATTATTTCATGCTCCTCTTCTGGCAAAGAGAAACCTGTGTTGCAAGAATATAGCCTTGCCAAGGTTAAAAGAGGTGACCTGCCTACAGTCACTCTGTTTGCAGAGACAAGCAGAATGACATGAAGACCAGTACTTTCAACCATACTATAAATTCTGCTCTTGCCAATTTAGCTCATGAAAGACTTAGCTGTCCTTAAATGTCAGATTCTTACGTTCTGGGCATGGGCAGTAGCTCCAGCCTCTCTGGGTGGTAGAGGAAGCAAAACCACCATGGACTAATTGTGCAGGCCTTCAAGACTAGTTCTGACTCTTGTTGCTCATATTAAGCTTTAGTCAATAATTAGATCTCAACTCTTTGAATCTTGTGGGTACTTTACACTACACTGTATCTCTTCAGGGAGGAATGACCCCCAAAATAGGGATAGATGAACTCTTCTAACCTAGTTGATCATTCCCACATGCTACACAAGAAACACTTGGTATTTTTTTAACAAATAATGAAGCACCATGTCTTTTCCAGATCTGTTTTCTCTTTGCTTTTACTCTCCAATTAACTGAAAATCTTTGGTACAGACAGATGAGTGCTAAAGCCTAACTTCTGGACATCTGAGGTATGACTCCTTCCTCTCATTGTAGGTTCAGTGCAACACATAATGTCAAAATCAACTCCAATTGCACTTCACTTCCCAGTAGGGAAAAAAGTCATTTTCTGACCCATGATGGTAAAATGTCTACACTGTTCACTGGCTCATGCTTTGGGTTGTTTTTCATGCCCATTCTGCTCTGCTTTTTACATTTACGTTCTTTCAGAGCTTTGTGCTTTCCCTGGTGCTCTCTCTACTATGGCCATCAGTGTTGAAGAACATTCAATAATAAAATGATTAAATGTGAATTAATGTATTTCTTAGGGGATGAAACTTCATTAGCCTGCTTCCTTAATTCATAATAATTAGAGAAACAACATAAGAGGATTGTGTGGCACATGCTACTCTGATCTGGCCAGTTTCCCTGAGATCCACATGAGTCACAAAGCTACCATGAGCAAAACATGTTCCCTGACCAGAAAGCAAAACTTCTGTTCCAAAAGACAGCTACATCCTGTTCTCTGCTCCTACTCAGTATTCAGATTCAGATCCTTGGTATCTCTGGTTTTTCATTTTTGTTTGGTTTATAAATCACATTGTGAATGCAGTGCTTGATTTTAAGTCACTGTCTCAGGAAGCTCTGAGAGTGGCAGTTGGAAAAATGAACTTCCTCTTCACTCCCTAGCAGGAAAAGATGCCCCTACAACACATCACCCATTTGCAATGAGCACTCTGATCAAATAAGCATACGGAAAAATGTTTCTTCCCTTGCTTCTATCTGCAAGCTGGTACAAAGCTTTGCCCAAAAAAGCACTGCAAACCAGCTGTGTGAGTGTTTGGTGCAAGGTGCAGAGACCTCCTGTCAATCACTCTCTTGGAGGATGGCCCTAAAAGTGCATGTCCTAAGCATAAGGACAGGTAATCCTGGGAAGCAGGAAGAGCTCTAGAGATTAGAGAACTACTCTGTAAATGCTGAGGGTCTGTTGCTACTGCAAAGACCAAGTTCATTTGAGGTCTGATTACTTAAGGTTATAGAAGCCGTGGTTTGAACCTTTCACTGAAATATTGGAAAACCTTCTGGGAGGCAGACTGGTGACATATATCCAAAGCAGGGCAATGAAGACAGTGTAGGATTGAGAGCACAAGTCGTATGAGGAGCTGCTGAGGGAACTGGGGTTGATCAGCTTGGGAAAAAGGAGGCTCAGGGGAGACCTTATCACTCTGTACAACTACCTGGAAGGAGGTTGTAGCAAGATAGGGATTGGTCTGTTCTCCCATTTAACATGCAATAGGACAAGAGGAAGTGGCCTCAAGTTGCACCAAGGTAGGTTTAGATTGGATATTAGGATAAGATTCTTCACTGACAGTGTTGTTAAGCATTGGAACAGGCTGCCCAGAGAAGTGGTGGAGTCACCATCCTTGGAGGTATATAAAAGATGTGTAGATGTGGCACTGAGGGATATGGTTTAGTGGTGACCTGAAAGAGCTAGGTTAACAGTTGGACTTGATGATCTGAAAGGCCTCTTCCAACCAAAACAATTCTATGATTCTATATAGCTAGGGCTCTGAATGGGCCTGGCATTGCTGGTATGACAATATTTTCTGAGCATATTTGTAGGGAAGAAAACAGCATTTGTAAAAGCTTGCTTCAAAGGAAATGTGCAAAATAGCTTTGTTTAAACTCAGAGGGTGGAAGCCTTATCACATTTTTGGGCTAGATCTTTGTTCAATATAGGTTGGAATAACAAAGCCGTCAGCAACTGACTTAACAATGTTTTACAGTGGTTGAACCCATGGTTCTTATTTTAAGTCTTACTGGGACTGAGTGGTTAATTCTGGTTACATTATTACCTGGGACTTCAAAGTGTGGCCTTCCCTGAACATGGTTAGTTATAAGTGAAAAGGCACTACTTGGAAAAAGCTTTAACATCCAGTGTTTCATGTTGGCCAGGAGCATGTAGAGTTAGAGTCTCTGGACAAAAGGCAAGTGTGAGAGAAAAAGCTTCCTCCTATGTCACTGCATCAGTCAAAACAAATAGCACACCTCTCTGCTTTTGCATTTCACTTCATTGCTTCATTGCAACGTGACTCAGATTGAGGAGGTCCTTTCATTTCTTGCACCTACTTTGGGGTTCTGATATCTTGGAAAAAATAAAACTCTTGGGTTAATGTTCGTGTTCTGAATTCCGGCCCCTGCTCTGTTGGCACAAAGCACTTCTAAAAAAAGCTTAAGCCATCTGCCAACTCCCCAGATTTAGAATTTTTAACACAGTGGTTAGGGCATTTTGCAGAGCAGTGCAATATTCCAAATGTAAACCTTCTTAAACCAGGCCAGAAAAGTACTCAAAATTCTCAATGAAAACAAAAGCATAAGGTAAGAGAATGTAAATTATTGTTGCCTCCATACATGCAATGTGATATCACTAGTGCCATTCCTTCATGGATTGTGGAAATATGTTATAGGTATTGGAGAATTAGACTGTCATCACCAAATGAGCTAAATGATACCTAAGTAACTTGTATAGTCTCCACTGCTGCAGCAACTGAGCTCCTAAAATATCACTGCAGGTGAGTAATACTAAATTCTTTTTTTTTATTGTAACACTAAAAAGATTAACTAAGACCTAGAAATATCAAATGATCCTTTACAGGGAAATCCCACTCTCAAAGGAAATAACATTAGATACCTTGTTATAGTCTTGGACACTGAAATCACAATCATAACATTCAATAAAAGCATCTTTCATAATCAAAAAGTCCCAAACTCTTGTGAAGGTCTTTTCCACAGAGCTGAAAATGATTCAAAACAAATGGAAAAATCTTTCCATAGACTCATACTAAAATAAAGGTGGGGTTTTGGAAACCAGTTAGTTCTAAACAAAACAAGACCCAAATACGGACTTGCCTTTGGAATTCCCTTATTTGCACCTGTGGAACAGCTAGTAAGAGGAACCCAAGTAAATGAGTGAGTCACAGAGTCAATGCAACAGTAAATGCTTACCTTAATTACAACCCATTTATTTGAAATAGTTGCTTCTCTTTATTTGAATAGCTGTCATGGATATCTCACTGTCACTTGAAAAAAACAAAGTGATTGCAAATGATTGTGTATTCACAGCACCACTAGCTTGGGCTTCCCTGTTGAAAGCTAACTATACTGTATGACAGAGAGATTCCAAAGCCTGAGCTTTGCCACAGGCTGCAGGGATTAACTGCGTGAAGACATTTGTTCAGTTCAGTGAGGAACAACTAGGACCAGGACTCACCAGTGATTTAAAATGGACAGGCCAAGCAGTGGCTACCTCCAGCTTTCTATCTGCCCATCCATTTTCCAAGGGCTGGAGCCTCACAGCAAGCTGAATCTGCCTTTGAGCCACCACAGTCTGCAGCTTTGCATACTGAGACACACTGAAATTGTGCCAGAATTGTTACATATGGAACGGTAAATCGCCAGAGTTCATGAGGAGCCACACATGCTTTTGTCTGTCCTCTGTGCAAGGTGGAAAGGAAAATGCGGCAGTCAGGTGACATTCAATAAATAGTGAAGCAGCAACCACTTCAAATGTCAACTACCTCCTTCAGATTTATCATGGGAAGAAAGAAAATATTTTGGTGTTGTACCAGGTCTACTCACTGACGTGACAGCTTGGAACTACTAGATGTTGCTTTAACCCTTTACACAGATGCTCTAACATTGTTGTTAAAGAAATATAGTGACCTGAAGCAGTTTCAGCTTGCTCTCTCTCATGGTACTAATGAAAAGCAGCAGCACATTAAGTTAGAACACAGATACACCTACATACTGCCCCATGCTCTGGTTTCATGGAAGAGATCCCAAGTTCAAATAAACAGAATTTAAACAGCCATGTATAAGAAACTATACATCAAAGAAGGAAAGATGATGACCTTGGATCAAGCAGTCCTACTGTCAGTAATCATGAGGTTCTAAGACCAGAGTTGCCTACACAAACCAGATCTCAAATTTTTTTTATAGAAGTCTTCTATCAACTCACAGTCTTTGCTTCCTAAGATCGTATAAAATCTCCCCACATTAAGTTTCTCTTGAGGACTCTGGGGAAAGCATTCCCTTAGAAAAGATCTGGAATTATTGATTTGTGGAAGGGCAATGACTCAGCAGTTGAAAGCAGTGCTGATTTCTCAATATTATCGCTACCAATGTTATTGTGATGCAAATAGCTTATACCAAGCATTAGGAGTGCTGAGAAGAGATTTATTTTCGTTTAGTAAGTACACGAAGTTCCTATTAGGGGCCAAAGTACATGGCCTTGTCTAAAGGGTACGGACATCATGGGTTATAGGAAACAGTATCACCATCTCATTTGAATTAATCATGGGTATATGTGGACTTGTTCTTTTTTTGCTGATTAATAGAGAACTGCTGTAGCACACTCACCAAACCACTATTCTGGGATACACACCGGGCTCTTAAATGCTTTTGGGATGGTGTGGCTCTGTTGGGATTTCTCCTAAGCACAGATTCTTTTCTATCTACATGTGTGTTGACACCAGACTCAAAGGCCAGCTGCCTTCTCAGGTTCCTTCTCAGGTAACTTCTTTTATTACCACTAGCTCTTCCAGATTCAACAGTTTCCATGCCTTCGTCCTTTGGCATTGTATTTCCAAACAAGGACAGTAACTGGTCTTTGTGATAGGGTGGGCCTTGTAACTCATTTTTGTAATTCATAAATAAGTAATAATAATGTTCCAGAGACATATAAAAATAAAACATTACTTCTTGCTACAAAAGTCATTCCATCAGCCAGTACAATTAGGAAAGATGAACAAGTTTCAGGAACATACAAAGTTTTTTTGCTTGGAGACAACGACCACATAGGATTTAACCTCAGAAGAAATTTCTGTCTAAGATAGCAATCTTCTGTTTTACAGGAAAATTCCTGGTGGACCTGGGATTCTTTAATAGAAGGGTAGTATCAGCCCCCTCATGTCCCCTCCCTGCCCCCTTTCACCCCAAACAAAAAGCAGCATTAAAGTGTGATTGACAGGAAACATGCAAGATAAGGCAATGGTTATGTTCAGAAAAGCTTTTCAGGCAAATGCTTTTGTAAAAATCTTGAGTTTTACCATTAACTCCCACAGAAGTAAAACCGGATTTAGTGGTGTTGGTCTCTCTACCCTAATGATGTAACAGTGAGTTTTTGCGATGGTAGGTTTGGAAAGGGCAACACCAATGCAGTCATGTTCTTCATACCTGTTACATCCCCTTCAGAAGAGGCAGCTGTCATTTACAAATTCCTGTGAAGTCTCCTGAGTCAAACAGGAGACAGACTGTTCTTCCAAGAGGTGCCTAGCACCAGAAGTGTGTGGGCTAGCTGGGATCTGAGACTCTGTGATGGTTTTTGTCATATTCTGTCTCTTCAAAACATCTTGTTTTCTTTACTTTCCAATTACTTTTCATTGCAAGGCACAACGTTATCTCATCTCACAGGAATTTGTTTACTGTTTTCCATTATTTCAAGACTCTTTCATGCTTAGTTTTTAACTCAGAAATTACCTTTTTCCACACAGACACATTTTTTCCCATATCTGATTAGATACCTTTTTTCCCCCCCTCACTTTTTGACTTTTCATACTCACTTACTAGCTTAAGTGGCATTACTACTCACTGAAGAACACTGGTTGGTCTGAAGCTGTATTTTTCAGTATGGATGAACATCTTCTCAAGTTAAGAGGGTGTCTTCTTTGCTGGATGCTGACCAGTATTTCTTCACTGGAGTAAATAAGTGAAAAGAGCCAGGCATTTTAAACTGCAGTCTTGATGTGGTTTGTACCTCATTTTTCACTGCCTTGAGCCTTTGGGAATCTAGTATTAATTCACAAACTGTTCTTATTTCCTCCTTTTTTTTTTTTTTTTTTCACCTTATTTTTTTTTTTCCCCCCCCCCCCCCCCCGACTTTCTAGCCTAGTTTCTTCACCATGACGTCCTTCATCTTATTTTGTGTGCATCACAGGCTACAACCAGGACAGGGTATTTGATTATGCGCAGAAGCTCTGACAAAGCAGAGTGGATGGTTTAAATTGATAGGATAAGCAAACATCTAAATTGGAAGCTGTATAGATATTTATTCTACTCTTCTACCATACTCTTTTCAAACCCCTTTAAACAGCATCTTATTTCATGGCTTGAAGCTGCTAAATAAACGAACCAAACTGACAGGATTGTGTCTTGCTTCTCTCCCTCCTCGCCAGTGGTGGCTATATGAAGGCTAACAGGCGTTTGCCCACTAGAGGTTTCTGTTTCCTTAGGAACCTCATATCCACTAGTGTTAAGGCTTCTTGCTTTAAGTCAAATAGCTAGGATGCTGCAGTCACAATTAGGGAATTGAAGGAGAAGGATATTGAAAAAAAAAAAAAAAAAAAAAGAAAAAAGGAATTGTTGTTTTGGAATGAGAAATAGCCATAATCTGCAAGACGTTTTCTTGGGAGTCCTTTTACTGCTTAAGATCAAACTCTCAAAGGTTGTATATGGCTATGGGCAGCAAGAAGAGAGAAGTCAAGTGTCAGACCTGTTGCCTGTGCAAACAAAATGCTCAGTACCTTCGGGGGAGCCCTGGTAGACATCTTCATTGCTGTGCCATGTTGATGATGTATCATCACACTAGTGTCACCATGATGGAGTAAGGAAGTGGAACCATGCCCCATGTTACTAGAACAGCTCTAGGTTGAATGTAATGTCAACCCTAGCAACCAACAGAAAAGACTTTGCTGGTATGATGCACAGTAGCAGTTGGAATACATTATAATTATATGTGGATCTTACTCTAAGCCTGGCTTATATAGGATCTCAGTGCTTCTCCTTTAGTAGTAAAATATTTTAAATCACAATACAGTTACATATGTAAGTAGTGCACATACTATGCCACATCATAATACACAATCTCCACTTTCACTTGGGAACACAGAAAATCAAAACCTGTTTCATAACATGCAAACACTTTCAAATTTTTAAACATTTTATACTTTCCTTTGCTATATTAATTTTCTACTTTCTGAATATATAAACTCAGACAAACTGAATATTAACAGAAAAACAAATTCAGGAAGTCTCAATGAGTAATTTTTCCTGTTCTAAGAATGTAAATTGAATAGTTCATCCCAAAACTTTCTCAGATTTTTTTTTTTTTAAATAAAAATAATTATAATGAGAGATGTGCCAGTTTAGGACAGGCTGTCATACACAACCAACTGTATCTGTGTATATAACAAACCAGCCTACCACCCAACTCTAAACAACTATATCTATACCTTTACATACATATTCTATATGTGCTTATTTATAAATAAGGAAATAGGAATTATTAATTCACAAACTAAATTTAAATAGCAGTTCCTGCCTGGCTGCCTTCACAGGATGTACAGATGTGTGACCAGAGCTAGACAAGGTGTCCTGCATGGCTTCTGCTGGAATGGAGTTAGAACTGCCCAGTTCTTCAGACCCTGCAGTACTAAGAGCAGGCAGCCTGGGGGTTTAACTTGTGCTGTACATCAGAGCTTGCACTTCATACAGTCATCTTCCTAAGGGACAGCCAAGAGAGAGCGTGGAATGAAAACTGTGATGTTCTGTAAGGAGAAGATTTATTGTAGTCTGACGCCATTGTGAGCACAGGTGAAACTGGCAATGCAAAATTTTTTCAGGGCAGTAGGAGTCTCAAAATGGAGAATACTCCTCTCAGCAGTGTACTCTCCAGAAGAACAGGAGAAAAGATTGTGTACTTTCCTCTTGCATCCAACTGGAAGTATCCAGTTCTCATAAGCACTTAAGGATAAATATTTCTTGCTGTACTTCAAATTTGTGCACTGTAGTTGAGGTGACACGTTTGACTTAAATCCAGCTATCAGTTGCCTCTACTTCTAGAGCTTCAATGTATAGTTTCTTAGCATGTCTCTTGTTCCTTCAGATTTACTCTCTTGCACTCAAAATTATTCAGCTACACTCTGATAAATGACTGGGGTTGTTACATTTTGTACAGAAAGGCATTAATTTGGTTTACGCTGACTTTCATGTCCCTGGGTTTCTGTTTATTTAAATAAAGTTCTCTATCTTTACATAAACATGAAATGCATTAATCAGTTGTGTGATGCCTTAAGTTCTACTTTATTACACTTAGGTGGAGCTGGTGAAATCATGTGGTTCTATTCACCTGAGCTCAAATTAAGGGTCAGTTCTGACCTTCAATATAGTCACATTGAGTTCCTGCTGATTACAATGAGAGCCAAGCATAGGCAGACAAGGCTCACCATGTGGCCTTTGGTCATAACATGTATTAGTTTTTGCATTTCTCTATATGTAGGGGATATGTCAAGAACGTGGCCGATTTTAGACTTGTTTTTCTTTTCTTTTGCTTGTCTAAATTGATGTGTCAGTTCCCATGACCTGACCCCAAGTGAAAGTCATAAAGATAACTTCTAACTTTTCCAACTGTAGTTCTCCAGACTTGCCAGAACTTTTGCATCAATGAAGAGGACAGATCACATCACTCTGTTGACACAAACATATGTCACTGCAACGCAGCCCAAGGATGACACAGGTGACCCTGCCTGTCTGTTTCACAAGCAGATGTATTACGTCAGTTATTATTGGAAATTTCCCCTAGGCAGACACCCTGTGAAAAGTGGTGCTTTAGTTGTTTAGATCATAACTAGTTATGTTTATACACAAACTGTTAAACTGATTTAGCAATAACATATTTAGAACTACCATCTTGCACAATGAGAAAAAGCTGAAAATAGCCAAAAGTAACATTAGTTTGAATGGCCTCAACAGCACTGCACAGATATTTTTAGCACTTATTTTAGTGTCATTCCAACAAAGTGCACAAGAAGTTGAAGGTGAGACAGAGTTTCCTCATTCTGGTTCCAGTCGAAGGCACAGTAACATTTTCCTGCATCAGGAGCTTACAGTGTCTGATGATAAAAACAGGAAGAGTTTTAGGGGATAGGAAGTATTACTACACAGATTCTGAGACAAAAGCTGTAGGCAAAGAAAGAAGAGTGGTTTGCCCAAAGCTGCCAGAGGTTGTGGTGTTCTGAGGAACTGCAGTCACTGCTCCTTAATAAGACACTGGAGTATTTTTCCACTCCATTTTGCTCCTCGGAGTAATATTTAACAATGTGCATGGCAGGGTATAAATACACATATAAAAAATAAAAGCAGTCCAGATCACCTGGTGGTTTATGTCTACACACAGTGCATCTATGTCTTCCATAATGCAGCTGAAAAAAGCTGTCCAGAAGGATGACCTGGGTCAAACTTCTAGATAGTTCTAGAAGCAGATTTTGGACAGGGAAGAGGGGAATCAATTTTACTGGCAAGAAGAGACTATAAGGGTTTAGATTAAGTTCTAAACAGCCTTGCCCACCTGACCACAGCTATTCTGGGGTGAAAGCACCTCAGAACAGGGCTATTTAAAATACTCTAATGCTTGTGACTAGAGCCCACATTATGCTGATAAAGCAGGCAAGCATTTCTGAAGCCATTTTGTGCAGTTTACTATGATTTTTTTTTAAGGCTCTTGTAGTGAATTTGTCAGTGTGTATCTGATGTTAGAATACTCGTTTCCTGCAGCAGCCTGAGAGTCTAGTTTTGGAATAGTCTCAATTTCAAGTGTCACGGTTTAGGGTCAGGGCAGCCCCTTAGACCTATCAACAGACGCTCTCTGTCAACATCCCCTCCCTCCCCAAAGGGGAAGAGAAAGGGAATAAGGGAGAGAGACTGAGCGATTAGAAAAGGAACCTAGAGCAGCTTTAAGGAAAATTAAAATAATAACAATAATAAATGGAATATATGCAAATATATACAAAACCAGTATCCAACAAAATCACCTTGATGGTAATTCCATCACTGTCACCACTGATGCTGTGGAGCAGGCACCAGGGCAGTCCCAGCCTGGGCCCTGCAGCAGACGGGAGCTGTGTTCAGGAGCTGGATTCTGGTACCGGGTTCAGGAACACACAGACCGGGATCAAAGGCAGAACGGACAGAGTCCTCCTTGGATGCTCCAAGGAAGGAACTGAAAGAGGACCTGAGCCAAGCCAAGCAAAGCTGGCAAACTGGGCCAAGAGGGGAGAAGAGCCCAGAGACCCTTCTGATCCCTCAGCTCTATACCGAATATGCTGTCTATGGGATGGAATACCTTGTTGGTCAGTTTAGGGTTCACTCCTCCCCGCAGGTGCAGCCTCTCACTTTTCTGCACCCCCCAATGTGGTACACAAGATCCAGCAGTGGCCTTGGTCTGCACACCAATCCTTGGTAGTAACTCTAACCATGGGCTGTTATCACTGCCAGAAGCAGACACTGTCTGTGAGAACAGGCTGCTACCTTCAGACAGTGCAGTTGGTTAGAAGAACTGAGCTGAAAAGTAACATCACTGAACAGAATTAGTTCTGCTCTCACTCAAACCAGGACATCTAGAAACCAAGGGAAAATTGAATTTGAAAGAATGTTGATGCCTATACACACAGCTAAGTATTTAGGAAGTTATGTACAAGATTTTAATGCATATAAAATAAAAGAAAGGATTGTAGGGTTGGAATAGGCTTCCATTTATATACAGAGAAAGAATTTCCTTTCTGAATTCTTAAGAAGTTGCGGGGTTACTGTTTTGTTTTGTTTTTTTCTTTTCATTCTTGTGGTACTTCAGGTACACAGGCCCTACCACAATGATATCTGCATAGCTTTAGGCAGACTCCTCATTTTATTTTGGCAGGATGTTTTTCCTGATTTTCCTCTGAAAGCACTTAAAATTGTTCTCCTTTATAAGATTTAATGACTTAAGTTTATGTTTAAAAAGTTTAAAAGTGGAAGACAGAATTGCTATTTAATTCTCTTCCTTCTGCTCTGCCATTGTTCTCCCAAAGTCTTGTCCACACGAAGTCTGCAAATGGTCATTGATTTTTTTCAAGAGAGAAATCAACAGTTGGAGAAATGTAGTCTTTATGGTCATGATAAAAGGCTGATAGAACAATATAGAAGAGCAATTTCAAATGAAAGCTTGATGGTAAGGAGATCCATAGCTGTGACGACTGTTGAGAGGCAGTTGACCCAAGCAGCTTTAGTAAAGTAATGGGAGAAAACACCTCCTCTATTAGGACAGACCATGTAAAAAGCTGACATAAGGCACCTTTGCCTGACTACCTCAGTCATCTACTCTCTAGTGTGTTTTGAAATTTAAAAGAATGTGAAGAGCAAAAAGGTCTGTTCTTTGTCAAATAATGGAGAAATACCTGAATAGGTGAAAATTCTTGAGGCAAAGGTGACTCTCAGTGTTGACACACTCAGGAGTCTGGCAAAAGTATTGGGCACAGAGAGAACAAAATCTCACATGAAATGTTGTCAAAATGCTACATAGGAAATTTGTATTTATGGGTAGCTTGCTATCCTCTTTTTGCTGCTTTTCTCCTCTTTTTACTGTCTTTCATTTTAAAATCACCTTGATATTTCTATTGATTCAGTTATTTCACATTTGCTTGATGTG
Organism: Todiramphus chloris collaris; assembly: GCA_025345505.1. NCBI lineage: Eukaryota > Metazoa > Chordata > Aves > Coraciiformes > Alcedinidae > Todiramphus > Todiramphus chloris. The sequence continues at coordinate 19,139,494 of JANVCC010010369.1, forward strand.
TCAGAATATTCTGATACATTAAATTACATAAATTATCCTTGTACCAGAGAGACAACTCAAACACTAATGTAGATGTAGACCCCTTATTCCTAGTACATTCTTATACTGCAGAGTATCAGGGCTGATTCTGTCTCACTTGCTGTAAGACCATTCAGAAAGTCCACCTCTGAAGTGGAAACCCTTCTAACTATCCTGGCCCATGCAAGTGCCAAATTGTTCCATATATTTGAAAGACAAAGTCCAGCATCTTTGTCTTGCAATACTCAGCTGATTGTCTTAAAAGGGGAGATTTTAAAATGAACACAGAAAAAATAAGGAGAAGAGCAGCAAAAAGAGGATAGCAAGCTACCCATAAATACAAATTTCCTA
>JANVCC010010369.1:19139962-19163037 GCA_025345505.1 Todiramphus chloris collaris
AAAAATATTAAAAATAACAAAAAAATAAATAAAAAAAGGTTAAATTTTTAGTTTTTTTTTGGAATTTTTTTTTTTTTTTTTTTTTTGCTAGACAATTGTGGGTAAATACTGCTTAAAACCATTGAAATCACTTTTGGTTGAAAGATATGAAACCAAAAATACATGCCTACTTCTTTGTTTTTTAACTCCTGCTTTGAAAAGGCAAAGTTTCCAGTGACATGTACAGAACACAAGGTCTCATAACTTAATAAGGTCTATTTCTTCAGCTTTCCTTTTTTTTTCTACCATAGATATTTTAAACATAAGAACAGCCAGCATTTTTAACTTTGGTATTCTTTTATTGAACTGATATGGGAGGCAACAAAACACCTGACAGAAGCTAACAGCCTCTTGTCAGATGGCATTCTGATGAGGATTGTAGAAATATCTACCCTGAGTTCAGGGGTCAGAGTTGGACTCTGTAGCAATAAGCACAAAGAAGGAAGTGAAAAAAGAATTATTTTCTTTTCTTGCCTGGCTTTCTGAAACTCAACACTCTTTCAACAAAAGGCCCTTTAGATTTGCAGATATTTGGGATTGAGGAAGAAGTGTTCAGTTTCACTGTGGGCTCCTTCCAGCAAAGCTACAATTCAGCAAGCTTTCACCAGCATGCAGAAGAAGAGCTGTCAATCAACAGTTAAATACTGGCATGAATAGTGCCTTTGTAAATATTTCTGTTGTGACTTTGAAAGCACACATGCCAAAACAAAATTCTTTTGACAGTGTGTGAAAAACAAAAGAGAAATGCTTCGACAGCCTTTCATGGCTAGAAAGCTGGCCATATAAACTCTAAAATTGAAGCCTCTTTGTCAGGAGGAGGAAAGCTTGTGTTCTGAGACTTGACCATCAGGCAGCCCAACTGTGCAGCTGTGTACCTCAGAAAACCATTTCTTAGCTGCTTGAGTTGGCTGGTTGCATTTTTACTCACATTCATGAAACATTTGCAGTCATCACTGTATTCACCTTGAGTAAGTTTCCCTTTTAAATGCATTAGCAAGACACTGAGCAGTTTCCAGATCTTCAGTCAGATCTGACAGATTGTAAAATCTGCCAAATAAATCCCCCAGTTAAGTGATATCCTTGCCTGACTCTTTGGTAGCACCAGCAGGAAAGCAGCAGGTATGTCAGGCTCAGGTAAAAGTCTTTTTCTGTGTAATGTCCCAATTCAATTAAGTCATGTAAGCATATCCCTGACTTTAAACACAGCAGTGATTTAAAGAGAGAAAAACAAATTGCTTGCCCTTCATGAGTGTCTCCACTGAGGCTGTGATTCCTGGAGTAAAATATCTCTGACCATGAAGTGCACATAGCAGTGACTGAAGCAAAAAACAAGCTTTTTTTTTTTAAGGGCAGTAGAAAGAGAAGAGCCTTGCATACACATAGAAAATACTTTTCATACATATAATCATCTGTCTAGGATAGCCTCAATGACGTATACTGCAGAAAACATTGCAGGTGGTGCCTAACTAAAGAGCATTGGGACAGAAGTGGAGCAGTTATCTTGAGTTGCACAATCACACTTGCAAAACTGAATATTCAGACTTGTTTGGATTAAAGGGCACATTGGCTAAAGCTGACAATTTATCTGATGCTTTTATTCTAACTTGTCTTGTTTATTGTAACTTCCACCAGTGATGGCAGAACTGTTAGTACTTTGTCCAATACCTAGAAGACTTAAGTGCAGAACCACTGCTATCAGCCTCCTCAGGGCTGGCTGGGAGTCCAGATTCCCTCAGAAAAGTTAAACACAAGACTTTGCGTCCTAGGCCCCATGTCTGTGGGAAATCTGGGGTTTCTTACAGGATAAACTGCATTGTGCTCATATACAGCAATTTTGGTGCTTTTTTTTTTTTCAGTCATCTGGCATCTTTTGCATACCAGTTAATCCCCCTTGGAAGGGTGTAAGCCTATTCCATAATTGTTACGTTTTCAGGAAAATAATTTTCAGTAGTTACCTGAAGTTAGACCAGCAGTTCCCCTTTGGACAGTCATCCTGTTGCTATGCTATTCTACACAGATTTACAGCTGAATTAGCCTGTGTCTTTTATCTGTAGGTCCTCTAAGGTCAGTTCAGCTGACTGTAACCTTCCACTTGAATTTTAAAATTCAACCAGCCCCAGTAAAATTCCAGTTTATGTACACTCAGCAACACGCCCTTTATAGCAGTTATGTTGCCTACCTCCAGGTGCACTTGGTAGGAAGGTCTGCAACATTTTGGTCACTGGCATAAGAAAGAAATTCACTGAAATGCCCAGACCTAGAAGCAATGAAAATACAGGAGACGGATGGAACCCCAGTATCTTTGAAAAATGGTGAAGGGGGAAAGGCATCTAAGCAACTGCAGGTGCCAAGAGGCATCTCTTTCCCAAGTAGAAAGGGATTATTCCAGATAGATTCTTTTTCTGTATATCAATCTCCATTTAGAAATAGGATCTCGACATGCAAGATAAAAAAGTGAATGTTTAGTTGGAGAACTATCCTGCAGCGTCTGCTGAGGGGAATACCACTAGCTAGAATGCAGACGAAAGAAACCTCTTTAAAATTATGAGGTACAACCCATGTCCTCAATTGAAAGCAGATCAATGCAAGATTGCTCAAAAAAGGAGGAAGCAAATGTAAACTTCTGAGGCAGAAATAATTTCTAAATACTGCCTGAGCTGAGAACATACACACGTGGATAGATGGAGGGATACATACAGAAACATCTAGCACCCAAAGGGAAGCCCAAAGTGCAGGGTTTTGGCTCATGTTCTGTGGAGCTGTGTGGGATGGAGCTGTTGTTTCCTGTGGCTCTCACCTTGGCAGAGATAATTCCATCTGGTCCTTGGTCACAGTAAAATTGGAGGCCTGGAATGAAGTGCACAGGAAAGCTGGGTGGATCTAGTTATTTGTCCTGACATAGTGTCTTTACTGTAGTCATTAAAATCTATCCTTGAGTTTTGAATTTGCAGTCAGTAATTACAGCAAAACCCTTTTCTTTCTAGATATTCACCTTGGATGTGTACTTATTTTGTCCATTGAAGTCAGTGAAGTAACCATGACCTAAATAATCTAAACCTTAATCCTGTCTGTGGCTGGAAGCCCTGGTTCTTGTGTTTCCCTAGCGTGCTTTGAAGTAGCAGAAGAAAAAGCATTAGAAAAAAGTGACATTCCTCTTTTGAACCAGAAACCATTTCTTTTGTTTCACTTTGGATTTCTTTTTAATTATTTTTTAGTTTATGAATTAGTCAACGCCCATCAAAGGTGATATTCCAGCTGAAAACCTAACAGAGGGTAACCGAATATCAGAACATAATTTGGGCTACACACATATTCACAAGTAGGATAACACAGCAGGAGTGGATCTGTAGAGTAAAATCATTGGTGGTAATGACTGGGTATTCCACAATATATTAATTTTAGTAGGTTTTACTTCAGACTGGCTCTTGTCTGACCTGTGAGAGGAAAAGCCATTAGGTGTTGGAGCCCTCCTGGGGCACAGCTTCTTGGTTGTTATCTACAGGTAATCCAGATAATATGCTTCAAGACCTCTCCCCAGCCTGGTATGTAGGAGAATATTAGGAGGTTTGCTTCAAAGTTGTGTTCTTGATCTCACCTAAAATGAAATGTAGAGGCATGTTTTTTCACTCTGCTATGAAGACAGGACATCAGTTACACATCCAGCAATAAGTGCACAAACTGGATATGGTCTTGCAAGTCTTCCTACTGAATTATAGGTAAGCTTGCTTGCAAAAGGATTATTTCTGAGCTGAAGTAATACATATATGGTGTATAGCATATAACTACAGCATTGTTTACATTCTTCCAAGGCTTGCCAGAGAACAGCTGTTTCTTATTTTTCAAGTGTAGTGAAAAGAAGACAGATCCAGCAGGAAAACTCAGGCAGTAGGTGGTAATGGCTTAGAATTTGCACTCTCTTCTTCAGGCAAGGTGTTTGACTCAAAGAACTTGAAAATGGACCTGGGCAAGCTCCCTGAAATGATACAGACACAAATGCCAAAGTGATTTCAACAGCCAAAGATCTGACCAATAATTTTTTACCTCGAGAGGAAATTGCTGAGATATAAGCCTCATTACTGAAATTATAAACCTCTTCAGTCATATACTTCCATTTTTGTGTGCCCAAATGACCAATGACACTTTATTTTTCACAAAGCAGTAACTCCACAGATCAGAGGGCAGGCAATAAGAGATTGATTTGAAGTCATTAAAGCAATACATCAGTATGCTTCTTTGATGATAATGCTCCCTGAAATAAGTCTCAAACCACTGTTAGCACCAATATCGCAGATGGTGAGAGCACTTTCCAGAGGGTAGCTAGAGGTGGCCCTGACAGCTGCTCTGAACCATCATATTGCACATTCCACAGTTTAAACAGTAATTTATTTTGCAATCTCTGCATCATCAGTTCTGGGGTGTTTGTCCCTAATGTTTAATGTTTAAAGAGGTCAATATTTAAAGAGATCTGTGACAGCAAACAAAACCTTTAGGTTGCTTGAAAGTTAATATGTCACACACTCTGATGGTGATATAGAACAAGAAATGTCACTGACAAACTGTCAGTGGCTCTATTAAGACAAGAAATTATGGTGACAAGAGAACCACCAGAGAAAAAGACTATTTAAAACTTCTGACGCAGTTTCTGAGTATCTTAGTAAAGTTCACTGGAGCTTAAAGGAAAAGAGCTATTTGTTAATCCTATTCAAGACAAGCAGGAGAACAAAACAGTGTGAATGGTACAAAACAGTGTGAATGGTACAAAACAGGGTATATAGATATGCCAACGTGGAGAAATGAACGTCCCTTCTGCTTTGCCTCCTTCTCCAAGCCAGCATGTGAAAAAAAAGGCATGTGTATTGGCAGACTGTGGGACACACTACTGCTCTCAGTAATGCCTTGTAAGAGCTGCCACAGCATCCTCCTTCGGGATCACTGCTTTGAGGTTGAATGGTCATTATTGGCATTGAGGTTCCCGAAGTGATGCTGGAATAACCAAAGTAGCAAATCTGTGGGTTGTACTCCCCACAGGTGAAGATGATGCCAATAAAAGCTGGTACTACATGCACCAAAATCAGTGTACATGACTCTCTGGTAATACAAGCAAAGAAGGAAAGGGCTGATGGGATGCTTTCGTATACCAGTGACATGAGGTTAGCAGGTGTTAGTTCTGCTAACTCTGCTGCTTCTAGAAGACCCCTTAAATCAAACAGGGCTTTCTGTTGCAAAAGTCTGTGGCTGCAATGCTGGGAAGCACAATCTATCCTCCTTCTCCTTTCTGGCACTGTTCTGAGTGAGAAGAGGACTGCTGCCTTAAAGAGCAGATGGACAAAACACCTCTGAAGAAAATCTGTAATGACCAGAATCTCAAAGATACCTTTGCTCCTATTAACTTCAACTTTTAGAAACAGTTTTATTTGATCAGTGAGAGGACTTCTGATTTTATACCATACATTAGAAAGATATACCTATATATAAAACTTCAATCTGCTTTGGGTAAACACACACCTGTAAGCACAAGGAAAATTATTCCACTGAATTGGAAAAGTACCTCTTGAATCTAAAAGTACTTTGGTTGTAGCACCAGTTTAAATATCATAATGTAGTATATTTGTTGTGAAAACACAAATTTAATAAATAAACATTATTATATTTTTCTTATTCTAACATTTTAGGAGCTATGACCATGAATTTACACATTCTCTATGCAATTCTGGAAGAGAGGAAGTTGTTAAGAAGTCCTGTTTCTTAACATGGAAGTTCGGTGTTTCAAGCTGGAATGATATTTCACTTCCTTAGAATCACATGTGGTTAAATCTTTCCTTGACAAGAAATATTTTTTTGTGTAAAGGGAGAAGAAAATACAGTTTAACACTTCCAAACACCACTTTTAAAGCAATGGAGGATGTGTTTTTTTCCCTAACCCAATACTTGCAAGTTTGATCCTCTGTAGTTCCGAAATGCAAGAATAGTTTCTTGTAAGTAGAAAAGAGAAACAGAAACAAGATTTATAAAATCTTCTGAACACTCAGGCCTCTGCTCTCCCTCTCTCTGCTCTCTCTCTCTGTGTTTTCAGACCAAAAAATGCTGTGAAGTTGAGGCAAACTGCCAAGAGTTTCACACCCACTGCTGAACTGGCATAAAGTCAAAGGTTGCTAGTTGCATTTGGATGCCAAAACATTAGCATGGCTCTCACTACTGGTGCTTACACATCCTTTTTCAAAGCTAAATACTTCACAGTTATTGCTTCTTCTATAAGCTGTCATTGTTTGCTTTTCAAGTTTTCATTGAGCGCTAGTCCTGCTGCTGGTAAGAAAGCATCCTTCATACTGAAGTTTCCTCTTCACAGTTGTTGATGGAGGTCCCTCTTCTGCAATAGGAAGCACATATACCGAGTGTTGCATGCCCTGGATGTGTCTGCAGTACCAGGTTCAGTGCAGTTCAAGCCTGCTCTTTAGTCCATATTTATCAGTCAGCCACGATGCAACACCCAAAGCCTCACTGAGAGGCTCCTCAGCTGGAGCTCTGCAGCTGTCTTTGAAGTGGGACAGCCTGCCCTTTCTTAGAGTCCCCATATATGTCCAGACTTACTAAGTCCCCATATATGTCCAGACACTAAGAAGTAGAACAGATTAAGCTTGAGTGCAATACCACCCTGTCAGCGATACCTCAAGCCTGGACCTTTTTAGCACTCTGTGAACACACTCAGTGACCAACCACAGCAATGTGAAAAGTCATGGGCTGCACCAGCTGGGATCTGCCCTCTGGTCTTTGTGCCACAGCTAATGTCTATCCTTAGAGGGTTGGAACAGTAGTAGGTTTGAGTCATGACTTGGCATGAATAGTTTGGCGACACAGGCTTTTATTTACCTCATACTCAAATAGACACTAATATGCAACTAATAAATTTCATTTTAAGCTCAGAAATGCTCCCACTGAACTCAGTGCGAGTATTCATGTATTAAATGCTCTGAGATCAGCCACCTGTGGCTATGAGCCCTCAGATATACTTAAAGTCCCTTGCTATTATAAAAATGTATGTGTATTGAAGCATCTGACAAGACGGCAGACTGACACCCTTACAATATTTGCTATTACAGTAATTTCAATCAAGACCCTGTTCTCTGAGAAATGCAGAGAGTCCATCCAATCACAGAAAACTGTAACATTATTACTTTGTGAATATTTAAGTGGGTGGCAGAAGGAACACGTACAACCAAGCAGATGCCTTCTTGAGCCAGGGCAGTTAACTCTGGCATGGAGGTAAAACAACCACAGCACATAGGGAAGTATTTAATCTCTGTTCTGTGCAATTCTCAGGAACACGCTAAAAGGAGCACACACTACAATTAATGATTTACATATTTATAACCCAGTCCTCGTGACCTTTGTTAGCCAAAACACCTGAGTAAACCAATCTGTATGCTTAAATTTCTTGTAAGGGCTGAGAATGTGTCAGATGCTTTAAAAAAACGAAACAAAAAAAAAAGTGGTCAGGAAGAAAGTTTTCTTCTTTTAAGGTAACACAAAGCAGGAACACAGAAATGGTCAGATGCAGTTTAACAATAACACAAGTGGTAATGGCTAAAAACAGAATATAAAAAGCTATTTTGCATGAGCAGTTGCACACTTAATTTTGCAATGATAACAAGCTGATTGTTTATCTCATCCAAGCAACTGTTTCCTCATTTCGTGTCATAGCAAATAGCTGACTAGATGAAAAAGGTTGATCAGTAATTTTGAGGATTATAGCTAAATCATTGCACTGGTTTCAAGTTAATGGTCATAAACATTTCTTATTACCCTTGCAGTAGTTCTTCAGACAGAACACAGTATTTTGACTATTTCCAATTCTTAGGATGGCAGGCACATTTAGAGGAATATTTCAAATATGTATGTACCCTTTTTTGATAAGTGACACTTTTGGCTTCATCCACCCACTGAAAGGAATGAAATCTGAAAGTAAATTTTATGCCTTTGAACAGGGGCAGGATTCCTTTTCAGAGTATGTCTCACTGAAGCTCCTACAGGTTGCAGCTAGTGTTTTGTCTTGAGTTGAGGCAGCTAGGGACGCTCGATATTTTGTAGTAACTTGGCATAATGATGCTTTAAAACTTATTTGTGTCAGACTAGCATAGGAAAGCCACATGTAGAAGCGAAGTTATTCGGAAGAATATCCCATCTCTTGCTCTCAGGAACTCGACGCTGTTAGTGCCAGCAAAGAAATTCCTGTCTATCCTGAGCATTCTGCTTTAGAGGCCAAAAGTAGATCAGAATCCATAAGCATTATGGATTCCTTTAGCTCTACCTAATCTCTGTACTTGCCAGATCAAAGCTTTTAACCGAGTAAACCAATCTATGCTTCTGTATATGAGTCAAAAACGCTTGATTGTGCATACCCTGCTTTATCAGCATAAATGCATGCTTTGTGTGCAAGAGCACAGTGTTTTGTTGGAAACAGATTGGAGAGTTTTATCTGGGGAAAATGACTCTGGTACAGATCACCAGCAATTTGGAAGGTTGTTTTTGTGTTAATTCATGAGGTACATATAGAGCACTAGAAATCAATGACTGCTGCATGAAACTGCATCCATATGGTTGCAGAGGGGGTCAGAAAATTGTTATAGAGGTTTTAAATGGGAATGGAAGGATGTTGTTATTCCACCCTGAAAAGTGTAAGATACAAACATTAGACTTTGGAGATTGATCAGCAATTACTCAGATGAAAAAAGGGTATCACCATGAGTTCCTTATTACAGACACAGTGTTGGTAAGTACCCACCTGAAATTTTCATGAGCAACTGGTAAAACAAATGAACAAACCAACCCCCAACATTTAAAATAACCTAACAAATATTATTTTTCTATATATATATATATATCAATTCAATATCTATATATACTTCAATATATACATGAATTTTCACTCATCTGCCCTGTGGAATCACTATTTCCTTGTTCTTCATGTTCAGAACTCACAAAGATCTTAATTTCTGAAGTGAAATAATGCAGACATTGGGCTAAACAACAAATAAACTTTGTGGTTTTTCTCAAGCCTGGTGCTCTAGAACGACCTCATCTTCACTTAGAGGATAGAAAAACAGGGGTGAGAAGAAAGGAAAAACTCTCTTTAATTTTACCTATGCATTACTTGTGTATTTCCTTAAATAGAAGGTAAGCAATCTAATCTAAAGCATTACAAACGTCTTTTCTTTGACCTTAATTGCCTGGCAGAGGTGCAGCTATAGTACAGGTGATCCTTTGTTTGACAAGCAGATAAAATCAAAGTTTGAGTTAACACTGTTAACTGACCAGAGTCTCAGTGCTCTGCTCCAATCTGTCCTTGCAATGCTCGCTATTGCTTTGTTTCCGCAGTGAATACCCAAAGGTATTATGTCTCAAGTTACCTACTGGGTATTTAGGGAGAAAATCTGGCCTAAGGGTGTCAGTAGAAATTTTGCCACTGACTTAATTTACAGCCTGGACTTCACCCACAGCTTGTTGAATCACTGGGATTTTTTTTTACTGAGTTTTCCAAACTATAAGGAACTAGATAACCTTCGTACTCTATTTTCAGCACTATGGCTTTTTCTGAATCAAACATCTCTGTTGATGTGCTTAAATGGGTCTAAAAAACCAGACAGAACAAGGTTTTTAAAGTTTTGAAAGAAAGCTCTTTATGTTTTTTCGAGGTATGGAGCAACAATTGCAAAACTTCTATTAACAGGACAGAAGAGCATCATTTCAGGAAGATGAGCAACTAAAGCTTGGAGGCCTTAATACTTGATGTGTTGGAAGAGTACTGGAGTCATATAGCTAAGTTATGGAGGAATTTCAGGAAGGTAAATGTTAACCTTACACTATTTTCTTTTGAAATGCATCTCTTCACAGAGGAACCAGGTTTGCTTAAGTGAGTCTGAGAAAAAATTACCTTCTGTGTTTTTCTATTAAAATAAATAATCCTGTTTTCTATCTGTGCTGATGATTTTTGTTGTCCAAAAAGACGTTGACTCTTTCTCCCATTTCAAGCAGGGGAATATTTTCTTAACATAAGAAGCATACATATTACCATGTTATAGCATAAATTACGAGACAGACAGACCTTCTTTGGGCATATATCTATAAAACTACTGCTGCCACCCACTTGGTTTTATTGGAAATGAGAAATGCAGGATATTCCTTTGCCCAGACTCACCATTTCTGATTTCCCAATCTTTTATTAGTATTTCCATTTTGCAAAGCAAGCATAAACCTGCTCCATTTTGCATTCCCTTTGCACAGGTGCAACTGATTTAGCAACTGCAACCACGTATGTCCCATTACATAACTGCATGTGCTTCCTATTTTAATCAGTATGGCAAATGACTAATCCTATAAATGTGCAACTTAAAAACTACTGATATGAGAATGTGATAGAGAACACCTTTATTTTTGAGATGCCGCAAGCCTCGAGATGAATATATCATGTTCAATGCTATACTTGTCTGTAATGGCACTCTATGTAGCTAGCTGGTTCACCTTTTTACTCTCTAAGAAATGTGCTGAGTTATAACATTTTTGTCCTACTGTAGAAGTAACAGAGGACAGAACATGATGCCCTCAGTTGGGTGACCTCTAGGTGCAGGTCCACAGATGATCAGGTGGCTGCATTAGACGCATTATGTATTGATCTATGGTAAACTTTGGATACCTCTGAACTCAAGCAGGTGATCCTTTTGGACTGGGAAGAACTGATCTCACAGTGAAAGAATTAGCTATTTCTAGAGAAAGAAAAAAAAAAAAAAAAATCCCCTGCTTGTATTCCTTTATTTCCTTGGAGAGGTGAGTTCAGGGCTAAAGAATTTCCTTTGCTCTCTATGTAACACTGATAAAATAGAAAAGTTGAAGACAGCCATGCTGGATTCCTCTTCCTCCTTAAGTTACGGCTAATATTCTGAATAGATGAACACAAAGAAAAAATGCATGTATGTCCTTTGACATGCACAGAAAGTTAAGAATGATAAACAACTAGTGATAATCTGCAGAGATGTAGCAATATGTTTAAAAAAGGAAAAGGTTGTACATATTGGGAAAAAAATCCCAGCAATTTTATAAAGTTTCCCTTTCCAATTTGTAAACTTACTGTTATGAAAAGTATTACTCATACTCTTAGCTTATTTTTATCACTTGTCCAAGACTGAAGTTCCTTCAAGAATGCAAGTACATGACATGCCTACTATTCCAGGAAGGAAACAGAGAAATTTTATCTTTTCATGTCCTCTCACTTCTTGCAACTTCTAGTATATTAAAACCATAAAAGTGCAAAGGGTATTTGTGAATGAAAGAACCTACCTATTCTCTTTGTCACCAGAACCACAAGATTAATTTCCAGACTTTCAGACTGCAGTAATAACCATTAATGTAATTTTTTGCAGATGCAGGCCTACAATTTCAAGTACTCATTACCTAGTAATAGCTAATTCTAACTTCAACAGATAAGCAGAATGTATACTCTGACCACCTAAATTCCGGAAAAAAAAAAAAAAAATTAACTCATTGCAGCCTCCCTACAGCCTCGTTCTACAATATCAACATCAATATTTTGCAATGTAATAACATGCACCATTTTTAAAGTCTTCTGGAATGAAAATGCAGGCTCATATGACTTTCAAAAATGGAATTGGTATTCTAAATTAAGCCCCTGAATCCTTTGGAATACTTTATTTTCTCTGCAGTGTTTCTTCATGTCAGCTTTCTATTTCATCTGTTGTAGAAAAAGCACTTGTCAAAATCCTGTCTGTACCTTGGTAAGTTATTAAGCAAATTAAAGACATATTATAATGTTAAAACAGAAACTTGGGTTTTTATTTGTGTATGCAACTTTGATTTTACATACTTTTACACCACAGTCTGCGTTTAGTCTATCTTTTGTACTGAAAATGTGTAACAGTATCATAAGTTGTAAAAAAATGAAAAACAAACGACTGCAGTTCCTGGCACTAAGAAAATCTACAAGCACTCAAGAATGCAGAATAAATAAATACCTGTCCTAGCAGACTGCGTTTTGCTAAGCCTCTCACTCATTTTTAAGAGTGTTTTAATCTTCCTTCTTCTGCCTGTAAGTAAACCTAACTGTTGAAGCAAAAACCCTTATGTTCTTGGTCTTGCTTCCTTCCCACAGACACTTTAAAATTCTCCCCTATCTGCTTTAAAACACCTGTATCACATAAGACCAGGTATGTCACATCATCTGTTTGCCACTTTCTCTAACAAAACAGTTTAACTCTTTGCACTGAAAGAACCTGTGAGTTTCTGGGAGACAAAGTATGTCACAAAATTAACGAGAGAAGTCACTGGAAGGATCTTTTGAAAGCAGCCAGGGGTATATATATAATTTTGTAGGTTGGCACAAGCAAATCATATTTCCAAGTCTGTGATTAAGTACCAGCCATTATTAAAGCTTTTCATTACATAATTCAAAATACAAGCATAGAGATCTCTCTGGTTTCATAGTCAGTACTGATATAAACCCTGGTTATCTATTAATTTAGTGATAGCTACCTGTTTTACATCATTGTGCTAGGTCCCATGGACTTTATAGTATCCTTTATAAAAACAAAGAATAAACAATTCAAGTTTAAGTGGATTATCTAAGAAAATACGTTGAAAAATATCTTTTCAAGGGCCAGATGAGGAGATTACCTGAGAAATTTCAGGATGTTGAAACAGAAACTGTGAATCTGGAATAGAAGCCTTAAGAGGAAGAAAGTGAGGAGGTTTTATTGTCCATCAATGTTACTATTTCCCTGTGCCCAAGAACAACAATCCATCCATAAAAACATGGCATCAAACTTGTTCTTTCTTGCTTGCTTTCTTTCAAATAAACTTGTTTTCACATCTGTCTGTTCTCTGTCCTCATTCATGACAATGCAGGGGATTCTTTACAGGACTTGCATTACTGTTTTCATCTAGAAAAACATTGACAAGATGGTAAAGTGCACAGCAGATTCTGGTTGCAATATCACCTCACATATCAGCTGTTTCTGGACTTCATTGCAGGTGTTTGTTTTCCACATGGCTGACAGATGAATCCTGTTCTAAAAGGATGACTAAGGCTGTAACAGGGACAAAGCCAAATTTCCTCTTGGATTCTCTTTTTCCTCCTACTCTGCCTCATGTCGCTGGCAGAGCTTTGCCATAGTGGAACAGAGGGTGATGGAAATAAATTCTTCTTAAGCAGACAAGTTTTTGTTCAGTTTTGACTCCAGGCTCCCAGCCCAAAGTCTTGAGCAATCTGCACTGAGAAAGCTCTGTGTGTCTGTGGTAAGACTCTTTTTTACAGGCTTCTAGTATGAGCCAATTTGTAGTAAATAGAACCATTTTCCGAAGGACCGTGTTCTGGGCAGAGTATCTTCATTATCAATCTTGTCCTAGCACATTCTCTGAGATTTACATCAAATTAGGCTTTGGATTTAGATTCAGATAAGATCATTCTTCAGTTTCTGTACCTGGATTTCTTTATGTGGACTAGCTGCAGAATAAATCTGGGAGGCATACTGTATTCTTATACCTCTTGTCTATTCATTAATTAATCCTTTACTTTTTTCTATACAAATGGGTGAAAAAAGTGGTGTGTATACATAAATCCTTCTGTCTGAAAAATGAACACGTGATTCAACAGCTTATATTCTGTCACAACCACAGTTTCATCATGTGAAATCCAAGGTTGATCCATGTCAGCAGGTTACTCATCTTTTTATGGACATGCAAGAGGCAAAGTAATTTTGTGGGGGTTTCCTGCTCCTTTTCCACTTCTGTTGTTACCACATCCAGAAGCCAGCATCTGTAATGTCTTTGCACAAGTCTACAAACTGAGGCATTTTTTTAGAATGAAGATTTTTTGGACACACTTTTATCAACATAATGTTTGTGAAGCATTTTTTGTCCCTCTCTCTTTTTCTTAGCAGTGATGATAGACAGCCTTGAATCAGGGGTTATCCGACTTATCAGCCTCTCCTGTGTATCAGTTAGAAGTTGTGGTCACCTGTCACCCAAGTACTGAGCATCTCTAGCCAGTCTTTACCTGCCAGATATTTTTGTTGAATGTTTGGTGAATCACATAAAAATTGTATAAATATGACTTTCACTGCAGACCCTTCACTTCTTTTGCGTATTAATAAAGAAGAATGAGGAGCAGAAAGAATTGCCGTGTTTCTTCATCTAACACATTTGATCGTCTCTTCTCTGTTATCTATATGTGACACTGCTACGTGTCTTTTTTCCCCTGCATTTATTTAATGGATGATTGTTGCCTAGACTTCACCTGTTACAAACTGCCACAGTCATGCTTGGACTGTGACAATATATTGCTTTTCCAGATGTTTCTATTTTCTGAAAGAAAACCTAAACATACCAGTATGTCAAATATTTTAAAAGCAACAAAGCATAGAGAACAAATGAGAAAAGCCACAAAATGCCAGCTGATTCACAGGGTACACGATTACTTTGCTTTCTAAGATTACAATGCTGTTGCTGTGTTGGCTATGTCTAACATGAAATGTGGAAACTCCCTTCAGCTTAGAATACTGATGATACTTAAGATACCAATGCTTATATAGTGTCTTTTAAATATTCAGTATCTTGTGTTCTTTCACCCAAGATTAAGACAGGTGGGTTTTGAATTGACAGACCACACCTGGATAGACAGATAGTGTACCAGATGGGTATCTTTGTATGAAATTCTGCACCTCTTCCCTTGGGAAATATTAAGAGTAGCATATTTGTTAGAGAGTGAATGAGGCCTTATTGACCGTTGCTAACAAGTAATAATTACAGCATGACAAAAGATAAAAACATCAACATATTCATTTTTCAGTGCATAAAAAGAAAAAAAAAATTATAATTAAATTACTTAAATAATTCTTACAGTATTTAGAGTGCTATGGAATTGTTATACAGAATGAACATGTTCTTGGTCTTTTAAAACCTGTCCATTACTTATGAAGCCACAGTATCACTTAAAATGCTTTAATTTAAACACTTTCTGTAGAGAGAATAGTATCTTTTTTTTAGACCAACTACATGTAGTTGTAAAGAGTGGACTATTTTTATTAAGTGTTGTATAGCATATTTTAAGTATGTTAAATCTGAGTGGATAAAAGTGCATATATGAAAAAATAAGTCTTTCATTAGGTAAGTGTAACAGCATTGTCAAAATTTAGCCATGACTGTGAGAAAAACCAAAACAATACAAAAGGCGTGCCACTGGGAAGAGTGCTGAAGGAAGGATGTCTGGATTCTTCAGATTCTTCACTTAAAATCTGGCTAGGGCATTGTTTGGTGTTCCTACCTATTTCAGTGCAGCTAACCTTTCATTGTCTCTTTCTCTCTTTTTTCTCCCCTTCACACAGTCCACCGAAGTCCAGGTTCAGACAGAAGACAGACAGGATCTGACCTTCTGCACATCCTGAGTCCTAAAGAAATTACATGAATGGCAATGGTCCCTACGACCACACCCCAGAGCTGCATGCTGTATAACAGGGCTGGTGCAGGCACCCATCCCCGGAGATGACTGGGAGCTGTGAATGGTGATCAGGGACAAAATCCTGCCTGTTGCCAAGAGCAGGTGTTAGAACATGCTGGCACTTTTAACAGGGTGACATGACTTCATTTCCCATGGAGTAGTTTTGCACCTCCATGCTCAGGACACGGGTGCTTATAAACTTCGCTGATGGAGATCTCTACATGTTAGATATAGGGAGTCCTGGTACTTGAATTGACACGAGGCTTTTGCTGCTTCACTCTAAGACTGACCAATGCCTAAGCCTTGGGTGTTGTAACCCATTCCATGGAGCTATGCCGACATTATGTATGGCCGATATTATCACCATCGTTTGGTTTTTTTTCGCTGCGTTTTTTATCTTACCACTGAATTGAAAGGGACGGTTTGAAAGCTTAGGCATAGAATATCCTTGCAACAAAACCGGACAGAAGCGAAGGAAAGTTACTGTGACCGAGGGCTCCCTCTTGTGCACGGCAGAGCGAGATGAAGGGGCGCGGCCGCGCTGCTGGCACGTCGGGCCCTGCAGCCCGGGCAGCAGCCGTGGGCAGCGGCAGCCCTGTCACGGTGGATGCCCGCCGTGGGTGCGCCCCTGCCGCCGTGGGTACCCGCGCCGGACCGGAGCACTGGGGACCCCTCGGCAGCGGCTGCCCGAGCTCTCGGCTCAGCTCAGCTCCGGGTGTGCCCTGAGTTTTGATGTGACAGGGTGAACACATAAACAGCACAAACCAAGAACAACCAAAAAAAAACCCCAACAAACCAACAACAGCAGAAACAAAACAAAAACAAACCCCTGGCGTTTTGAAACAAATTCTTACAAATACATTTTAATAAAATGTTAAAAGTCAAAGTACTATGCTTCTTATGAATACAGGCTCACAAATTCTTCTTGCCAATATGAGTTGAGATTCTGCAAGAGTACACGTGGATATTTCAGAAGGTAAAAAGGTCATCTCTCTGTTTCTGATTCCGTGATGTCCAACTGCTTGTACTGCAGTGGCTCTCAACCCCCTCCTCTGTGAAGCTGTACCCGTGGAAGAGAGGTTATGGAGTCTCCTACTCTAGAGACTTTCAAGACCTGCCTGGATCTGTTCCTGTGTAGCATGCCCTGGGTGATCCTGTGCTGGCAAGGGGGTTGGACTTGATGATCTCCAGAGGTCCCTTCCAACCCCTAACATTCTATGATTCTATGAAACACAGTAAATGCTTATTTTGGGTGCAGCTAAATTTGTTTTTCATCTAAAGCATTTATTAGAATGTGTTATTTTCTTGGGATGTCCCGTCTGGATGTGTTCTGGCTTTCATGGGTTCAGCTGTCACAAGCATAGACAGCAGTGCACTTACTTTTTAAACAAAAACAAGCTCATTTCTTGTTCACTGCAATTTTTCAAAACATGAGAACGGAGGTCAGAAAATGCACTGAACCTTGAAAGAAAGGATAAATTCAAGTAGTTTTAAGGTCTGGTGATTTTTTCCTCCACAGCATGACTTTGCACAAACCACACTGAAACTGTGGGACTAAACTGTGTTAGTATACTTGACTGCCCTTAGAGTGTTTTGCAGGTGCCAAAGCTGTTCAGGGCTGCTTCTTCAAGTATGAAGGACAGTGAAAAGGAAGATTAATTTGTATTATAACCTGAATGCTTTATTTTAGTAATTTTAATGTATAAAAAATTGAACACTGTATTGGCAAGTAAGCAAGAATTAATATCTGGATATCAAGGCCCGTTCTTTATGTAAAATCTATCAAAGCAAGCATACAATAAAGATTTTTAAAGCTGAGATACTTAAAATGGTCAAAGTTTATGACAGTAGGTGACGTTGAGAAGCGAGATAAAGCATACTAGGCAAGGTAATTTAAGTGAGAATTTAATGAAAATGTTAAAAGTGGATTTTTTAAACTGTTATTCACATTAGATTTCTGGAAAGGTATGATGACAATGCAGACTAAGAAATTTGATGAACACACCATTCAAAACCTCCAGTAGGGAGGAGTGTGTATTAAAGGACTACAAACGTGAAGAACAGCTTTTTCTGGTTTACTACTCAAATGACAGGAAATGTTATTTCCCTCAGAAGATCTCCTTGTATCTGCTTGAAATTACATCCATATCTACAGCCTCTGATATGGGCAGAAGACCTTTAATTGCTTTCGGAGAAAAGATCTGAAACTTGCCTCAGCTACTGAGCAGAGAAGAGGCAACAGAGACACCTGAGCTTCCTCTACTTTGTAGGTTTCTTCAGTCTTTCTGCAGCTGCTTCCATGTATGTTTCTGAAGCAACAAACTGCTTGTAGCACCATGGTTTATCAGCATTCTTTGGCAGAGCATGTTTAATTAATGCCTGTGCAAGAAATGCTTGCAGTTTGACAGTCTTAATTTTTCCACAGACAGAAAATGGCAATGTACATTTGCAAACTTGGAAGTCAAACCAACCTAACAGTAAAACGAATCCTTGTTTTTCCTAGCCTTTCACTGAGAACAATGTTCTGACTTTACACATAAGGTAAAAAAGAATATTAATAAAATTATTTAGCTGTGCATGAATGTTTGGGGAAGGCTCTAAATCAGAATTGTGCTTGCAAATATTCTGTCAAAATAGAATAAGAGAAAAAAATAACATGAAAGAAAAATGATAAAGACTTTTCTGAAGTAAGAACTATGCTGAGGAGCATCAGAAACTGATCCTCACCCTAATTAAACAGAATCTCCAGTAGGAAAGAAAAACTCTTCATATGACTGTCTCTAAAATATCTTTATTGAACTTAATTTGGGTTTAACATTCAATTATTATTTGCACAGTAAGATAATAAGGATGATGTGAAATTTTATTATTTTGGAAACAGAGTGGTTACACATATATAAGAATGGCAACTGGGAAAAATCTGGTAATGGTAACAGCAGCACCAGCAACCAGGAAAACCAGCAACCTGAACAATGGGGTTTTTTCCTTGTAAGGAGTACAAATTATTAACTGTCTCTCTTAAGGAAAATTCTAATGAAATCAACAAGTAAAAAAGGCATACATAATGTTCTTCTAAAAGATGAAAGCTAGTCTCCTTAGTGTTAAAAATTAATAATAGTTCCATATACCATGTAGGGAATTGCGTGTCACAGTAACTGAGGTGTTTAGGAGATGGATAAATCAACCCAGTTTCAAACCTCCAAGTAAGTACTGATGTCTGTAAGTGGTTCATGTTGCTAACAGGTAGTTCTTGATTACTATCAATCACTATCGCTATATACAGAAAACAATTAGTCCTTAACAAAGCTGTCCCAGGTGAGCTGTGGGTGCACGGCAGAGCAGAGCAGAGCTGGTGCTCCGCGGTTAGTGCTGGTGCCTGCACGCCTCAGTGCTTCTCAGGCACCCGGGTCGAGGTGATCAGGCTCCAGAGATCCTCGCAGGCACTTTACGTCTTTCCTATTTACTCAGCTGATGTTTTAAACCCTCTGCCCCGATTCTAAAGAAAAGGGAGTGATCTTGTCAGATTTTGATGACTTCTTTTGGGTATTTGCAACACGTGCTTATTTTGCAGGTGCCACCAGACACAATTCTTGCCTGCTCTGCAGGATTATCTTGGTTTTGACGGTCATCTTTCCTCTCCTGTTTTACTGTGTGGTTATGAGACGCCAAGTTTCCAACTGTTGTTTCTTAGATATGCTCGATTTTGCCTGTTTAATGAAGCCCGCCATTCAAGCTCTGGATCAGCCTCGAGCTAGACCCGGAACGCGCGCCAGCCCGCGGCTACTTCCATCCGACGGACAGACTCAAAACGCTTCGACGGGCCCGGGACCTGCCCGCTGCGCACGGGCAGCTGCCTGCCGAGGGGGGAGCTCCTGCGGTACCCCGCCGTCCTGCCCTGCCCCAGTCCCCACCCCTGATGCCGCCCCAGCCCCGCCCCGTTTCCGCAGTAGCTCCCGCCTCCGGGCCCGGCCCTCCTGCGCCGCACAGCACGTCTGCGAGAACACGCGCGGAGGGGGGGGAGGGGCGCTGACCCGGAAGCGCTCTCGGGAGGGCGCCACCGCCCAGCTCGGCCGCTTCCGGGTGGCAACGCAGTTCTCCGCCCGGCACTTCCGCCCCTCCGGTGCCGCCGCCTCCCCCCGGCCGCCCTTTCCTCGCCGTTCCCCCCGCCTTCGCCTCGCTTCGCGTCCCCCTCCTCGCCTCTCCCTGCGCCGGGCGATGCCGCTGCGGGGCTTCCGAGCCGCGGGGCCGTGGGGGCGGCTGCTGCCGCCGCCGCTGCTGCTCCTGGTGGCGCTGGCGGCCTGCGCCGTGCGGGCCTCCGAGATCACCTTCGAGCTGCCCGACAACGCCAAGCAGTGCTTCTACGAGGAGATCGCCCAGGGCACCAAGTGCACCCTCGAGTTCCAGGTAGCTGGGCGACCCCGCGGGGAGGCGTCGCCCCGGGCCGCGCTGGCGGAGCTGGGTCCCGGGCCGCCGCCCGGAAGCGGGGGCCGCGGGGCTTGTGGTGGTGCGGGAGCTCCTCGGCCGCGTTCATCTGCTGCGCGCTGCTCGGCTGCTCCGAGGAGCTGAGGCCAGTGCGTAGTTTGCAGCTCGGCTAAGGAAGTACTGCCTCCTGTCGTGTGCCCTGCGGGAGCGGCGGGGTGGGATGGGTTTGGCTCGGAGCTGAGTGAGACGTGTAAAGCTCGCCCAGGAAGCCAAGAGCGTCTCTTAACGTTGGTTACTATTGCGCAGCATCCCAGTAGAACAGCGTGGAAAATACCTAAAGCACACCCACCCAAAAAGGATGCCACAAAAGTAGTTTTGTTGTGCTTTGTGCAGCATTTGCATGATGAGAATGATATAAGGGAAGGAGCTAACACTTCTCATTTCAGAGTATTGTTCAAATTGGGGGTCATGTACCAAAGAGTAGGAAGTGATGGAACAGGTATGCAGTACTAGCAAAGTGTCCTAGGCATGTAGCAAGACACCAGTCTCACAAAAAATAAAATATGGGCAAGCAACATCTTATTGAAGACTATGGTTAACATGCATTTATTAAGTGAGGCTGCACAGGTTTTCTTAGTTTTCCTGGTTTCTAACAGTTAGAACATGCAGCCATCACAATAGAGTGTGTTCTTCAGCTTTGAGATGTATTGAGCAAAGAGCTCAGCCAGTTTTGGTGCCTTTGAGTGCATTGGTGGGGTTGGAACCTTACAGTCTGTCAGTTCATCTGGTGAAGTCACTGACAGTACAGCAGAATCATGAGAGAGAAATTGTCCTGGATGATGGAAATCACAGTTACTGTTGTGGAATTCTGAAGGGGCTATGTACTTTTACGGTCTGACTTTTCCTGTTGAAGTCCTGTGGTTTTTTGTTCTTCCCAGCTGCTTCCGCTTTTGGTATTTTGGTGACTATTGCCAAAAAACACCCAGTCCATGGTACTCTGTCCTGCATGTTCTAGTCCTTAAACATCTTTTTCCCTAGCCAGATGTTTCTTATCCCTGCCTGTTGCTTTCATAAAGTCTTTTCCTTGCAGTACTATTCCCCTTGTCTTGAAGTGGGTATCAGTGGATGTTACTGGACAGATAAGCCTGCTGTTGTCACTGCAGTCAGTGATCAGAACAGGAGTAGCACTGTTAAAAGGAAAGTCTGGGTTTGACCAGCTACCAGCAGACTGAAGCGCTGCGTGCATGTCTTTTGGTAATGTGTCTTCAGAGCTAAGAGGAGGCTCAGGCAACTGCCGTGGGAAGGAATTCATCCTAGAGGAACTTTAAAAGCTCTGGCAACTCTTTACCATGTGTATGTAAACTGTCTCTTTCAGGGTATGTGGTAGTACTGAATGTGAGTGATTTTCACATAGTTGGTAAAAAACATGCTCCTGTCAAATTTGAGATCGTACTTTAAAAAGGAACAATTGTTTCATTGTAGAAAATCGTATTTCTAGTTTTCCATCCAGCTAGGTATTTCTGTATGAAAAAAACCAACTAGATGCAGGCAACCAGCGAGAGACATCCGGAGATCCAGACACACACTTCCTCACCCTTTTTATCCCACCAGGACATTTTTGGAAAAACTATGAAGATATTGCTTGTCAACTGAATATTTTTTAAGTCCTCTTTCCAGAGCAGCTACTGCTCAGATCTGTTATTTTTCAGTTGTACCATTAACGCTACCATTTTAATAACCTGATACCTTAATAAACTGGTATGCATTTAAATAATACTGTGTGAACAGAAGTGCAGATGCTTGGATACTAAAACACTTCTGTGATGTCTGCACACTTGTAAAAGGGGCAATCCTTTAGCTAGTAATCTCTTCCTCCTTCAGCATACTTTATCTTAAAAGCAAAAAGTTTGGAGCAGGGATTGAGTGTAAGAGTCCTCAGAACACCAAGTCAGGAATACTTAAGCTACCAGTTAGTCTTCCTGTAGAGATGGGATAGCTGGTCTACAGAGCAATATGCTGTAGACTAACAATAATCAAAGCCTGAAGAAAAACCTTGAAGCTTTGCATCACTTGTAGGCATTATCTGTATGTGCTGGTTTGGGGAAGAAATGCTGTGGCTAACTGCAGAGGGGGCAGCAGAGCCCCAGAACCTTGCTCTGCTCACAAGCTCAGGGGAAGACAAGCCGGGTGGAAATACCTGTTCTGCTGGTCGAATGCCACTCCTACATCCTGAAGCATCTTGAACTAATAGGGTAGTGATGCTCTTTGGCCATGCAGAAAGGAGCTGTCTTACCACTTGTTACTCACTCAACTCAGCTGAATCAGTTCCATGGAGGCCTTGTGGGTATAGTGAACGGTTGTCAGTACTGTCTTTGCTTCTCCGTCAGGTTTCATCTGCTGTAGACTTTGCTGTTTTACAGTTAATTATAACAAAGTAATCAAAATTGCACTTGTAAACAGTTTGAAAATGTTGTTGATGTTACACATGCTGAACCTAAAGTATTTTGAATTATGTCCTGTGTGTCTTCTGTAAGAAAATAATTTTGCATTCTTGCTTTTCAGATTAATGCATTAGATTTTAAAACAGTTGTTAAATCAGGAAATCTTGCAAATTTAACAAATCCTCTTCTTAGAAGAAAGGTATAAATGTCTGTTTTCTTAAAAAGGCAATTATTTTTTTGTTTGCTTGTTTTGAGGTGATTACTGGAGGACATTATGATGTTGACTGTCGGTTGGAAGATCCTGATGGCATTGTGTTGTACAAAGAGATGAAGAAACAATATGATAGCTTCACATTTACTGCATCCAGAAACGGAACATATAAATTCTGCTTCAGCAACGAATTCTCTACTTTCACACACAAAACTGTGTACTTTGATTTCCAAGTTGGAGAAGATCCTCCACTGTTTCCTAGTGAGAACAGAGTAACTGCACTTACCCAGGTAAAATGCTGTGTTTTGACAGCAGCTGTTAGGTCAAGGCAATGTTTTTTTTCCTTGAGTTCAGTTGCAATTAGATATCTATATCACTTTTGAAAATCAATGAATTGGAGCTTTTAAAGTAATATGAATTACTACAAATAAGCTTGCTTTCTGAAGATAGGGTTTATAGAACA
>JANVCC010010369.1:19163137-19191147 GCA_025345505.1 Todiramphus chloris collaris
TTAAAAAGTTAAATAATTAAAAAAAAATTTGGTTTATTATTTAAATTTTTGTCCACTATTTTTCTCTTTTTTTTTTCCCTTTTTTTTTTTTTTTTAATTATTTATTACTTATATATTTTGGGAACCTCTTTTTTAATGCCATGGTTATGTATCACTAGAAGCGTGGATTTCACAAACTGTAAATATCAATGGATCACAATTTGGGGAAACTTTGCAAATTGTTTTTATATTTAAAGTTGTAGCATCTTTTTTAGGGGAGGACTTAAGTTGACCTCATATAACTGCCATTTCTATAAAGGAGAAGAAAGTCCTATAAAAATAAAAAATGAACAAAATCAGCCTTATTTAACTGGCTTCTAGGTATTTGTCTTTTATAAGACACTATGATGTGTCAAATCATTATTGTTATATTTTCAGGATTTTACAGTTTTGTACCACCTCTACCTAATCTAAATCCATCCAGACCTCCCTTGCAACACTTGCTTTATGAATTCCCATTCATGTCCTTACATTATAGGCATTGCCAATCCTTGCTTTAAGCAACTATTAAAGAATGATGGGCATGATCACTGTTTTGCTAGTCTGGGCTCAGTGGTATAAATACTGCTTCCCAAATGCCCATCTCACTTGCCTTTACCTCACATAAGTCTCTGCAGGAGCTGAGATCTGTGAGTAGATGACTTGCTGTGAATTCAGTTACAGCTCTTGCCTCTTTTTTCTTGTCACTCTTCTGCTCTGCTTTGTTTTGTGTTCTGATTCTCGATCCTGTAGCCTTCTGCCTCTCTTCCTTAGTTTAGTCTTCATTCTGCTCAGTCTGTGTGTTCTGTTACGTCTGTTTTTCCTTTTGCTATATTGGAATCAGCAGAGGGATTTTGAGAATGCAGAACATGCAGTTCCTGGGTCTGGTATTTGTGCAGCCCCTTGCAGCCTGTGGGAGAAGATGTAATAAAAAAATAGTTTATCCCTGGGTTGTAGCATACATGCAAATAAGGTATTTGGGAGAGGGAAGTTAGTTTTCAGAGCACAAGACGTGTTTGGTAAGAAGGTTCTTGCTGCAGTTTTCTTGAGGCTTGTAACATCACCAAATTTGGGCATCCCGCCACAGGGAGAATAAAAGATAACTCCCTAAAACCAGAGTGACTTTGTGTTTAATTCCTTTGTGCAGTCTCAAAGAGCTCTATAATTTGTGAGTGAGACCAGTGGCAGAACTTGGTTTGGAAAACCTCTTCCTGAGTTTTGTTCAGAAAAATATTTTGGACTTGTTCCAACACCTGTCTTGAAAGTCACCAACTTGAAAAGCTGGTTAGACACAGATACGAGTAGCTGAGTGTGGTCCTATCAGGGCATTTAATGTTTCCTTTTACAATAGTTTGTGCTGTTTCATCTTCAGGAAATACTGATTTTCAGCCATAAAACAGAAAAAAACAGTTATGACTAGAAATGTAAGTATTTTGAGGATCTATTGATTAATCTCCTGGTGATCAAAGCAGTGAAGAGTACTGAATTTACTTACAGAAGATGAACTGAAAGTGGAAGAAGTTTATGTGAAAAATGATCTAGGGCTTGGAAAACTGGTAATGTTTTGTCTTTTAAAGAAAAATGAGAATGAAGTTGTGGTATTTGTTATATAATTATGTTAGGGAGTGTTTGGAAACACTGAGAGGTAACAGAATTGTCCTTTCTCTATCCACTTTTTGCACACATGACTGCTTTTTTTTTAGATCTACACTTTTACATGCTTCTGTATTTAAGAGTCTGTTGCATTCCTGTGTGTAGCTTGATCAACGTAGGTTAAATTTTACTGCGTTTACAGTATGACAATGGACTAAGTTAATCCTTCACTAGCAGAGTTGCATGAATCCTGATTTTGAAATATCAAACCACAAAACTTTGCAGAAAAGGTACTAGAAGGGTTCTTAATTCAGTGGTGTGTATTTGTTTGCTTCTCCAGATGGAGTCTGCATGTGTTTCAATTCATGAAGCTTTGAAGTCTGTCATCGATTATCAGACTCACTTCCGCCTGAGGGAAGCGCAGGGCCGCAGCAGAGCAGAGGATTTAAACACGAGGGTGGCATACTGGTCAATAGGGGAGGCAATCATTCTTCTTGTCGTTAGTATCGGGCAGGTATTTCTCCTCAAAAGCTTCTTCTCAGATAAAAGAACCACAACCACCCGTGTTGGATCATAACTGGTATTGGTAATGCTTCAGGTCACTGTGTGCTACTCATCTGTAAAAATTAACCGTTCTTCAATTAATTTTAAGTACAAAGGATCTAAACATATGCAGCTTTCAAGCGTGTCTACCCCTAATCCCTCAAAAATCACAAAACAGACCCAGAAAGTTATGAAAGGGACACATGACTTGAAGTATTTCAAAAAACCTTTGAAAATCAAGTGTTTTCTGATTCCCTTTTTAAATATCTGGCAGTGAGCAGCTTCTTTACTTCCACTGATTTTAATCCAAACTAATTTTGATTTTCACCTGTAAGATCAGCATTGTAACATTTTAAAATAACCCAACAGTCTGGTGTCTGTTAACAGAGACAATATACATGAAAATGTGATTGGACTTTAATTTCCAGGCTTAATGTGATGTGAGTGCACTGTTTTAATTTGCTGTTAGAAAAAATAATCCAGTTGTACCCCTTGTGTATTTATAAAGCTTGCAAGCTTGACACTACATCATGGTGCAAATTCTCCATCAACCTGGTAAGTTTCCATCTTGAAAACTTGCTAAATTTTATACTTGATGTGTTTGCATAAACATTCTTCCATATGAAAAGAAATTAATTTCCTTTGTTATAATGCTTGTTTTACTGAACAAATTGTAAGCTGAGACTACTCAGGAAATCCTCTTTCTGTATTGAAAAATCCAAATCTCCAAGTTTATTTAAAAACACGCAATAAAATAGGAAATCTTGTAACTTTGTCACTGACACTGTACAGTTTCTGTACTCACGTATGCTGCTGCTGATTTCTTGGAGTTGAGACCAGAAGTAGCTTGTTTGGTTAAGCAGCACAGCACCAGCACTGGATGAGGTTATATTGTGTGTGTTGGGCACATAAAAAATTTTTACTAAATTTTTCTCCTACTAAGAGGCCTATTTGATACTGCTACTGCATTGCACAAGTGCTGTAAATTTTACTTTCTTGTGTGTAGTGCACTGATACATGTTGGCCTTGTGCATCTAATTGCCGCTCCTTCTTGCTAGTGGTCAGGAAATGTTTTAAATTTTTCAGGTTCTCTTTTTTGGTAGAGTTATAGTTGCATCATTTCCATTGCTCATGTCTGTAGTAGCTCATGTACTGTAAAGTTGGTTTATTTGGATGTGGAAGGTAGTAAATGTATATACATACAAGTAGCTTGAATTAAGCTGGTCATAGTAAAGCTAAACTCTTGTCCAGATGGCTCTGGAGGAACAAGCAGATTGACCAGTTCTTAAATGCACACAAACTAAACTAAAGTGACATGAAAAAAATTGTCATATATTGCTGTGTAATTCAAAAAAAGCTTCTTCAACAAGTTCTCAGCAAGCAGAGAAAGACTGCTAAACCCTTATTATTTGCCTCTTTTATTTCTAGCAAAAATTTGAAGTTACTTGTACAGGTGACATTTAAGCAGTCTGAAGAATTGATCTAAGACGACTTGATTTTAAACTCTCGTAATGGCCGAAAAAGAGTAAAAGTGCTCCTGCTCTCTGTTGTGAATTGAATGACTGCTCTTTGTGAACCTGACGAAAAACCTCAAACAGATAAAAACTATTTAAAAGACAACCACAGGGGCATTAAAATCCTTAATGTATGTAAAATTCAGGGTTATATGTAATGTTTTGGTATCCCGTACTGAATTTTAAATACTGCGGTCTCATTTTGGGATGCTAGCTTCCCAGAAATGGTTAGACTCGCAAAACCAAAAAACCCAGTTTTTTCTTAGGATACAAATCTGTGTCTGCACACAATGTTCTTGATTGTACCTCGTATGTTTTATTCTTGTGTTTCACCGACTGATACACAGTACTTTTTGTGCTGCATTTCACACCATAATGAAGCAGCTGGTACACTTTTAGTGCAAGTGTCCGATGAAAACATACTTATGTTCTGGAGTTTGAATATCACTTGTGTAGCTTTAATCACAACAAAAGCATTTGTTTCAAAGATTCAAAGGCGTTGGCTCTTTTTTTTTTTTTTTTCCCACCGAGTTGTTCTGTGTGCTGTCAAAATTAGTAAACAATGGGGTAAGACAGATAATGATCAATCATTATGTACTGGTCTCTATTCTTTTGTGATGTTTGAATGTGTGAAGTGGGACTGTTCAGCTCAATATTATGCCCACCACAGAGGTTTTGTGGACTTGACTTTTCCAAGTCTGGAACTTAGGTGTCCAAACCACTCCTCTGGTGTGTCCTGCTGCATAGTATGCAGCAATAGCTTAAAAATGCCTTTATTTTTGTGTTATTAAAAACATGGCACAAATACACGTTTAAACATAGCTGTAAATAGTTTTTAAAATGTGACTGAATAGGATATAATAAAACACATGCTAACACGCAGTGGGTGAAGAAATGCATTGTGACTTTTGGTTAAAGCTGCATCTTTTTAATATATGAAAAGAGTAGTTTGGCTAATGGTTGATACACAAGTAAACACACTGCGTTTAAGGGGATATAACTATGTTTTTAACTGCTAAGGGCCCTGGGTTTCAGCTATTCCTTGGACGTTTTATGTTTACAGAACTTCCTTTCATGTCCTGAAATGTCAGTTCTTGTTTTAGTTTGGGGGTGAAAAAATGTTTAGTTTGAAAAAGACAAAAAGCAGACCCTGTGAATATTGTATGGGAAAATAAAAATTAATATATGAATGTGGTCTGATTGGTTTTTTTTGCATGTTGGAGGGGGGAGCATTAATCTTCAAAAAAGCTTTGAATAATTTGAACAATCAACTTGTATTTTAACACAGCTATTGTGGCACATGCCATGTGATCACTACGATTGTTACTTCTGTTGCAGTATGTCACAGAGTGTAGTGGTTCACTGCTGTTCATAATTAGCGGTGCTTTCAGGTCACGGGAAGAACTTAACTCTCAGCAAGATACGTGTGGTTACTGGTTTTTTGCTCGGTGCATAGCAGTGCAAGGCAGCAATACACAGAAATCTGCTCCTTGGAGTGCAATTCAAAGTATTTGACTAGTATTGATGCCAGGAATGACTTGGGTCTTAGTGCATCTCTTCATGTTGTTTCTGTAGATACAAGGTTAATATGGGATGAGCTAGAAAGGTCCATCCAATTAGTGTTATCTAATGATGAGATATAAACATCAAATATTACATAACTGAATGTGTGATCTGAGATACTTACATTGTGTAGCTGCTTGCTGAATGTTGGCACATACCAGTTAAAACCAGGGCAGGTATAGTTGCCTTGTGTGAGCACCTTCCAAAACATCTTTTTCTTGCTGTTTGTGTCTCTGCTATGCCAGTTGCTATAAATTCTGAATTTTTCAAGAATATTTGCAGTGCTTGGATTAAAAAAAAAAAAAACAAAAAGACCCCAACCTTTTGTCTAGAAACCTGGGTAAATTATTCTCTTTCAGTGATGTGCTGTTGTTATGGTGAGGTAGCTGCCTTGGGGGGGGGGGGAGGGTAGGTGCCTGGCACCCAGGATTTGAAAGTAGTTGAAGGCAAGTTGTGGTCTGAAGCACTTTTCTACTGAAAGCTGATCATCTTATGCACAGAAAAAAAATAAAGTGAAAAGATAAGTCAGCAGATCAGATTATATGATGAAGAAATCTTCAATCAAGGAGGAAGGAGCAATGTGCTCTGGACCACTGCAACCCCTTTTAAACACTTTCCCAGATGGCCAGACTGCCTGAGGGCACAATGCAGCAGGGGCACCACAACCTGCAATTTTTGTGACTTACACAATGGCTAAATTTCTTGAAATAAATTTTTAAAGCTTGACCCTGCAGTTCATTGGGGAGTTAGGGTGTAACACATCAATGTACAGAAAGCTGGTGTACTGCACCATGTTACTCCAGGAGAGGTTCTGTTCTTGGTATGCAAGGGAAGTTCAACATGCAATACAGATACAGTTTCATAAGTAGTGTGGGGTTTTGCAGCTTATAGATACATTTTATAGTTACATTCTTATTAAGTCCAGTTTTTCTTGACCACCACTGTTGAGAGTTTCCTTCACCACTGGGGGGACTGTGTGGGGACCTTCAGGACTTTTCTTCCTCCTCTTGCTTGTAAAAACTCAAAGTAACGCTTTCTGTCACCAATACTTCTAGGAATCAATGAGGAATGGCTTTTGTCATCTTGCAATAAAGGCTTTTAAAGGGATTTTTAAAGTGAAATCAAGACCTTTCCCCCCAGGATGGCAACTCAGTTGCCATCAAAACAGAGGGATAGTTCTGTCACCTTTTGGCAGCGTAGAAGTGCAACCAAAAAATCTATACGTGGTTCTTGCTCTTTCAGACTTCGGTCTCTGGATTGAAGCTTTTTGTTTTCCCAGGGATTTCTGCATTAGATAGGAAACATATTTCTCATTAAAGCCATTATTTCCCATAGCTCTCTTCATGGCAGATTCTAATGAAAGGCATTTTGCTGAATTTCCCAAATAAAAGTAACCTTTAGAATGTTTGAAGTACACCAGTAACATATCCTGCTTCTGAGCATTGTACAGTGGTGGATAACACTTAAAACCCCCCAAGCCTTCAAAAATAGACACAGCTCGCTTTGTACAAGTTCTGCAAGAAGCATATTTTGTAGAAGCCCAGGCCCTATCTGTGCTATTGCTGCCTGTGAGGTTAGCTGGTAACATGTTCATGTATGCTTCTGCCACTGCAGTCACCTGTTTTAAATTTGTCACCAGTTTCAAACACTTGCCAAATAAACCTTTACAAAGCTCATGAAATACTCTCTTACTCTGCTGTTATCCTGGCTAATAGGACAGTTCCCTGACTCCATTTCCTCCATCCTCTGGTCAGAATTATTTTTTGTGTTAATACAGTAAAGTGTAATGAAATTATTTGTTGTTTGATTCTGGTGTACAGATAGAGCATCTATAACACCTGAACAGATCCTATTTAAGTCCTGTCAAACTGAAGGAAGCATATGTGATCTTGCTTATATTCAACAATGAAGGAAGAAAATATTCCACTGATTTGCAAAAAGATGTTGATGTCGCTGATGACAATTTAAAATACCTTCTGTCCGTCAGAGTGACTTCTTATATTTTAGGAAAAAGATAGTAACAATGCAGAACTTTATAAGTTTTAATTCTTGTCGCAAATGTTTCAGCACTGTGCTTAAAGTGGACTTCTGATTGCTTGACTGGAAGTCAAATGGCTGCTTTGTTGTTTCTCTAATAACGTATGTGCTTTTGGAAAGTTCATGAAAGTTGATGGGTATGACTCAGTGTTACCTACTATTGACTTTTGTTGAAATGGCAGCACACTGGGACAGCCTGTTTCCATACTTTAAAGATTTCCCTCTTAAGGTAAGTTTGACCTTCCTGGACCCCTTTGCCCTTCAGGACTTACCCCCAAGGGACTCTGTCAACTAGTCTCCTAAACAGGTCAAAGTCTGCCCTCTAGAAGTCCAAGATGGCAGTTCTACTGACCCCTCCTTCCTTGCCCCAGCATTGGAAACTATCATTTCATGATTGCTATGCCCAAGATGTCCTCCAACCTTCACATCACCCACAAGTCATTCTCTATTCATGAACAACAGGTCTGTCAGGCAGCCTTCCCTAGTTGATGCTCTCACCAGCTGTGTCAGGAAGTTCTCTTCCACACACTCCAGGAACCCCCAGGACTCTTTCTGCTGTATTGTATTCCAGCTGACATCTGACAAGTTTAAGTGTCCTGTGAGACCAAGTGGTAGTGATTGTGAGGCTTCTTCCAGCTGCTCATATATGAAATACGCTAATATTTCATCTGCTTCTTGGTCCTGGTTGGGCAGTCTGTAACAGACTCCCACCATGACATCTGCCTTGTTGGTCCTCCCCTGGTTCTTGCACACAGGCAGCCAACCCTGTCATCACCATCATTCTGCTCAAGGCAATCAGAACACGCAGGGCCACCCCACCGCCTCTCCTTCCTGGCCTGCCCTTCTGAAGAGTTTATAGCCACCCAGTCGTGTGACTCACGCCACCATGGTTCCATGATGGTAACTGTTTCACAGTTTTCCCGCTGCCCAGGGGCTTCCAGCTCCTCCTGTTGGTTGCCCATGCTGTGTGCACTGGGGTAGCTGCACCTCAGTTGGGGTCTCGATCCCGGCACCTTTCTGCGGGAGAAGGCCCAGCTCCTACCTGACCCTTCTCAGGCGCTTCAGTGATTTCCAGCCCATCAATAACCCTTGTGTCCTTGCTACCACCTGCCAGCCCATCCCCTACCTCCACCGGGACAGCAGACAGAAGGACCTCGCTAACACATGGTCAAACATTGATGTGCTGCTGCCAGGCTTATCTCTAGTGAGCCTGGTTTTATCCCATTCCTGCTTCAAAGCAGTTTAAAGCTGTTTCACTGAGCCCGGCCAGCTCCTGTGCAACGATCCTTTAGCCCCTTTGGGACAGTTGGGTGCACCCGTCACCAGCGGGGCCAGTGTCCTGTAGGCCGGCCCATGATGAAAAAACCCAACATCCTGCTGGCGAGAGCAGGTTCAAAGCCGGGCAGTGATCTGGTGGCTCTCCCTGGTTCTTCCCTCATCATTCCCTGCAACTGGAAGGGTAGAAGAGAACGCAACATGTGCTCCCAATCCCTTAACCAGTTGTTCCAAGAGCCTGAAGTCTCTCTTGACTGCCTTGATGATTAAACTACGCTGCAGTCAGCACTCCCCTTTGCGCTGGACAAATACTGTTGTGTTCAGTGTTTGTGCTTTGTATTACTATAGTCTGAAACCCACCAGGAAAAAGAAATAGAAACAGTGCAGTCTTGTTTGAGGCCAGAAGTGATGAGAACCTGTCTCTTCAGCCTAGCAGAGATTTTGAGGTGAACATAATTGTCAGGGTTAGTCACAGTGCATGTGTGCCTGATCCAGCTTGGAATCAGGCGGCTCTTGTATATGGCACTTGCAATAGACCTGCACACTCTCTCCGAAGGGAAGAAGGGTGGAAAAATCCCGGTGGTCCTTTCTGTACCTGAAAGATGTGACAGGGACTGAGACCCTGCTGGAAAGTGCTGTACAAGAGATGTGGTTCAGCACTGTCGTGCCATGGCAAGTGGCCATTAGATGGGAGTAGGGAGCAAGGTAGAGGTTGTTTCCTGCTGCTCAGCCCTCTCAGTGGAACCGCTATGCAAATACAGAAAGGCTGACGGGAAAGCCACAGGAGTGAAAATGGCTGTGTTTAGTCTCCGGAAGATGACAAATCCTATGAATCCTTCAGCATTACAACGAGAAAGAACTTTTCGGCTGCAGGCGTTGGTTTTGAAAAACAAACCAATGAGACAAAAACCCACCAGCTCTCTCCAAGAATTTCCCCACAAATGATCTTGGGAAGGCTCTGGAGCAAGAAGACAACGGCTCGGTTGATGGCATTGTGGTTTCTACAGCTGTGCCTTTTGTGGTCAAAAATGGGCTAAACAGAACGCAACGCAACCCAATCAAACCAAACCATCATTGTACATTCTGTAAGAGCTACTGCTGATCAGATTCAGACTAGAAGATGCCACTTCCCTACCAAAATCCTCCTGGTCCCATAGCTGTGGGAGTTCAGGAGAATGTGAGTGCACAGAGTGTATGCAGAGACAACATCTGAGCACATGCCTCTTGTCAACATCTGCACCTTTGTCCCTTACAATCCTTATCTCTTCTGGTGGTGTTTCTACATTTATTTTCCCATTCCACCTTTGTCCCAAAGATGTACAAAATGCCTCTGTTGGCAAAATGATGAAGGACATGCCAGTCTGTGTAAGGTGAAAGCTGGAGGACTTGTACCTCTCAGCAAAGGCTAGGGCTAGTAGAAATCACTCTGTACCTGCCAAATACTGTTCCTCAAGGCATGCCTCTGGCTCAGATGCCCCTACCTGTTGTCTGTGCATCCCTGGCAGCCCTGCCAGTGGTGAGTTACATTCTGCATCTCTGAAGGACAACAACCTTACCGCATCTTACCAAGAACCTAAATTCACATTGTGTAACACAACTTTGGTGTCGTCGCTATTGACTTCAGAGGGTTTTCTGTGGATTTACCTTCAGGTGCCATTAAAGCATGTTTCCTCTTCATTATTCATTATTC
This sequence comes from Todiramphus chloris collaris, assembly GCA_025345505.1. Lineage (NCBI taxonomy): Eukaryota > Metazoa > Chordata > Aves > Coraciiformes > Alcedinidae > Todiramphus > Todiramphus chloris. The sequence goes on from JANVCC010010369.1 coordinate 19,173,371, forward strand.
TTGTGTGGATGTTGCATGCCTTTGCTTTCTGCCTAGTTGGGCTCTTCAGAGGAAGTAGCCATACTCATACTAGCGGGGAAATCCACAAGTAAGGGGAGAATCATAAAACATGAATAATTATGTAAAACTAAGGCTTAGCAATCCTCATAACCATTACAGAATTATTTCTGTCAGCCACTGTGTTAATCTCTATGCATTTAGAGCTGATGAGGACTAATTCTGGTTGTCAGTAAGACCATGGGCATGTTCCTTGAAATTCCTTGAAATATTCCAATGTCACCAGATTTCTTGTTGTTAAAAACAGATTAATCTTTTTTGGTACAGCTTAGTAGAGGAGCACTCCTCCAGGGTTGGGGGTCAAACCAAGAGCTTAACATGGGCCCTGAATGAGACACATGCAACTTTCTCTCACATTCCTCCCCTTGACTATCATGGTTGTTGAATCAAGTTCAGAAAAGCAAGGCTATGGTGTGTGCATACTAAGGACGCTACCAATCTTGACCCAGAATTGTTGTAAAGCATGAGAGGAAGCACCGACTTGTCTCGCTCTAGGAAATACTCCAGTTAACTGACAGTAGCAGCTTTCAAAAGGTCCAAGATTTGTCTTTAAAAGTCCACGTTAAAACTATCAGGACAAGTTCTTACACAAGCATAAGGTGGCTTTACTTTGTGATAGTTCTAAGCAAACTGATTTGACTCACTCATGCCTTCTCACCCACCTACAGAAAAGAACCATGACCTGTGTGCCAGTGGTCTGTCTGCTTTATGTTCTCACACCTCCTGTGGAAGTAGCTGGGCTCCTCTGAATGCCAAAACACAGCCAGAGGAAGGAGTCTGTGCTACAAAGCAGGGCTCCAAGTGACATGGTCTCAGACATACCTACACAGCGGTGTGCTGCCATGATTCCTACTGCCAGGTGACATGCCAGCTGCTGAAACCAGCAGCAGAAAGATCATCTCGCTGCACCCTCTGGAGACAGTTTTCCACAACTGCACCATCACAAATCCATCCGCCATCTGCGGCAGGGAGCATGGCTGTGGCACTGGCACCTCCACCAGACAGGCACCCAGATGTGAGCGCTGAAGAACTGGTGCTCTCAGCAGCTGCTGAACATAAGAAGCAATAGAAACAGCAAGGGAATTCCCAGGATTATATTGTCCATTCCTGGGCTGCTTACTCCCTTCCCCACCTGGCTCCTTCTCTGCTTCCAGAGGCACCTGAAAACGAGCTCTTCCCGCTAGTCCCAGGGCACAGGCACAGACACCTCCAGCACCACAAACTTCTGTCCACTTCAGAGCGGCTGCTGCCTTGTCACCCTCTGTCACCTACAGAGACAAGTGCTGGAGGTGGCAAGGCTATAGCTCACCCCAGTTCCTTTTCTGGAAGCAGAAAGCAGGGGCGATGCCCAGCTGAGGCCCCATGGACCCTGCGGCACAGCCAGTCCCCTCCTGCCCGCCCTGCCCTCGGCATGGGCCGCGCTGCCAGAGGGTGCGCGGCTGCCGCGGGGCTGCCGGGGGAGGAGGCGTCGCCGGCGCAGCCCCGGGGCTCCGGGGACCTGCGGCCGTGCCCGCCGGCGTGATGGTGCCTCCCACGGCGGGGACAGGCACCGGGAGGAGGGGGAGAAGGCAGCACCCAGAGGCTGCGCCGGGGAAATCGGCATTTCTTGCCTTTGTTTTGAAGGGAGGGCAGAGGGAGTCCCGCTAGCGCTGCCGGCAGGGCAGCCTCTTGCGGGGCTGGGACAACCCCGGGGGCCGGGGCCCCTCCTCTCTGGGGGCCGCCGGGGCCCCCCGGGCGAGCGGGCACTGCCCGACCGGGAGCGGAGAGGCTGCGGCCGCAGCCCTGGGCAGAGGAACCTGCCGCCGCCGCCCGCCCCGCCTCCTCCGCGGGCCGCTCCCGCTCCGCAGGGACGGGCGCAGACGGGGGTCGGCGGGACTGCCGCGGTGAGCGGCCGCCTCCGAGCCGGCCGCTTCTTCCCGCCTGTGGGGCTGCGGGAGGAGGCCGGGCCGGGGCCGGGGCCGGGGCCGGGTCTGGGCGCAGGGCCCGGACCTCCCCCCTGCTGCGGCACGTGCCGCAGACCCTTCCCGCGCACCCGGCGCCGCTGCCTCCCCGCCCGGCCCCGCCGTGCGCAGGTAGCGCACAGGGCCCCTCTGCACCGCGGCCGCTGCCCGCCACTCCCAGCTGCGAGTCTCCCGGCGCTCCCATCGCCGCCGCGGCAGCAGCGGCCCGGTGTTGGATGGGCCGCTGTTCAGAACGTGCCCCCAGGACTCCGGAGAGAAGCCGCCCACCTGAGCGCCGGGCACCCGCCCCGCAGCCCCTGCCTGCTCGTCCGCGCTGCCTTCATCTGACGGCTCTGCGCGGCCCAGGGCGTCAACCATGAAAGAAAATGGCTCTGAGAACAAGGTGGCCTCTTCCCGGCTGGCTTCAGGCGATGGTGGTTCTCTGGACCTAGGACATCGACTGTGAAAGAATCGCCACCCAAGAGCTCTGAGACCACAGTGGCCTCATCCTGGCTGTCTTCAGCTGGACCAGCACAGGGAGCAGTCTGTCTTCTCCCATGCCCAGCACAGAGCACAGCCTGTGCAGAACTGGTGGAGGCAGGGTGACATGTAGGTGACGTCCTCTTGATTGCCGCAGCAGATGAGGCAGCTCCACTTGCTCTTGGCAGCCATGTTCTCTTCACACTGTGGTGGGCTGGGGTGTGCTGAGGACGAAGAGCTTCTCCCTCTCACCAGCACCAGAGCAGCAGCTGCTGTGTCCTCCCAAATGGAGAGAGGTGGACTTCGCTTGCTGTCTCAGGGAAGGAAGAGAAGAAGTGCCCAGGCCCCTTGAGAAGGACATCCTCCCAGCTCTCTGAGCACCATCAGCCACCTTATGGCCACCCTGGGGAGACGTTTTGCCTCACAACTCACCTCCACTGTTGCAGGCACGTCCTGCAGTACCCGGCTGCCTGCACCAGGCAGGGCCAGGAAACAGTGCAGAGGATGGCTCCGGGAAGGGCACTGAGAGCTGCCAATGGCAGCCCCCAAAGCACCACCCAGCACCTCAAGTATCCTGGCTCGACGCCCCACACCTCGCAGGCGCACACAGCAGGAATCCAGGCAGCAGACAGGCTGGTTCAGGCTCTACTGTCACCTGAAGCTTAGCAGCATGGGAGGCGAGGTCACAGCTCACTGCTCTTAGCAGCCTTCCTCCACTGCAGGCAATTGGCATCAGCAGGAAAAAAAATAAATACCATTTCTTATAAACAATTGTAACTGGAACCAGATCTGCTCTTAATGAAAACTTCCTCATTTTACCTGCTCCCCTCAGACAAGCTCTTTAGGTGTTTGCTTTTGTGAGTGCCTGGGAGACATCTGCAGTCAAAATGTGGAAGTCAACAAGTGGCAATGCTTTATCTGCCCAGTTGCTATCTGAGCTCTGAAAGGCAGATCCCTTGGATCAGTTTGGTCAGCTGAGCTGAGCCACCTCCAGTGGAATCATTGTACAAAGGGCAATGGCCAACCCGCATCAGCCTTATCCTGCACTTTTGCAGAGCTGCCAGCTGGTGGGTGACGTCCCTTGTCCCTGGGACAGCAGTCTCACCTGCTGAGGGGGGGAAGCTTTTGTTGTCATACTGTGGACCTCACATATCTCTGTAGTTTCTGCTTCTGTCCCTGGTGCTGGTGACCTCTTGCTGTGCACTGGCAAGCCCAACCACCTTCTCCTCAAAGAGCTCCCTGTGATGCTCTAGAAGGAACTGTACCAGATGTGTCACTTGCACACAGCAAACCAGCTCCTGCCTGAAAGCAGGTCAAACAGCCTTTCCCACTCCTGGCCCTCACTTCTGCACAGAGATCTGCAGGTAGGGGAGCTGCTGTTCCCATTTTCTGCCTTGAGTCACATAGGATAGGCTTGTGAGGTAGCTACGATTCAGCACCCAGCAAAATATTAAATAAAAATGTAGCCCACAATGGTTTAGACCTGTGAGGAAGAGAGCTTCTTTCTGGACAAGTCTGTTCTGAGTATCTGCTAACCACTGGGTCACACAAGAGCTCAATTAAAGGTGAAATTAAAGATACGCTTCCTCAATGACTTGCAGATGTTGTCATTCCAGCAAGTGCATCAAAGTCCAGCTGTGGTCTAGTGGGGAATAGCAAGGAGATGAGGTGAGACAATGGGCTGTAGCAAACATCCTGGTGCAAAGACCTGATGGCCAGGGATGGTGGACAAGCTGATAAGGCCAGAAAATGGAAACATGCAAGCCTGCCATTGAATGGTCTTTTTAAAATGGTACAATGGTTGAGAAGAAGCAGTATTTAGACAGTCTGTGCAGTAAAAGGGCATCACTGCACCACGAGCAAGGGCTGTACCTAGTACCCAGTCTCTGTTTTCAGAAATGAGTCTGCAGAGATGGCCCCTCATTCTTAATGTCAGTAAAGATTTCTGCATCAGCTATATTGGTCTGTAGGACTGACTATTCTAATTCCAACTGTTCTGGTAAACAAAGGTTGCTGTTTGGGTTTTTTTGCAGACTGAAAATCAAAGCAGTTTCTCAAGAAAGTACATTGCAACACACGTCCCTTTTGAAATGGTCTTAAATTTTTCTACCAAATATCCTGGACAAAAGGGTATGCTTAATTTAATTTCCAGTTACATTTGTACTGTGCTTTAGATTTTAAAAAAAATCACAAAATCCATTTTCCTCATTTTTAGTTTTGATTTTTCAAAACTAAGGCCATTGCTACTTGTCTATCATTTTGCACTTCAAAGAAACAAAAGAGAAAACAAGAACAGCAGTTTCCTCCAAAAGCCGCCTTGTTTTTCTGGCCTCCTTTTTCTCCGGGAAAAATTAAATAGAGGTAAGAAAATGGGAGAAAACAAAGGAAAAAGAAAAGAAAAAGAAGATACTTTTTTAGACATTGTAACAAAATAAAACATTAATTTTGAAGAATAAAAACCCCTTTCTTTTTAAGTTGAAATATAAAAAAAAAAACCCCAAACAAACCAAAACAACTAAAAAAAACAACCAAAAAAAGAAATAAATGCTTTCATTCTTTCCTATAATAAAATCACAATTGGAAAGTATCTAGAATGTTTTTGGAAAGTATTCTGGTAAAACGTGTATACCAGTTTAGCTCTCTGGCTGTGGCAGCCGCAGCATTAATTCCTCTAAAGGCTGATTATACTTCTGCAAACCTATTATCTTGCCATGCTGACATATGTATGACCCCAGTGACTTCAGTCAGTTTTCAAAGATGTTTACTCTTCTTACTGGGGACTACAACTCATTTTCTGTAGCACTGTTGGTCCCACTGGGTCAACAGAGCTTTTTTTTTGCGTAGTGTGAACTCTGCTGTTGCCACTGACAGATAGGCTGAGTAAGAATGATGTTTAGGCATTTTACTGAGAGCAGTTATTTGTGATGTGTGCCTTTTTTTCCTTCACCTTCATTTTTAACTTCTCTGCCTCCCTTGGTCCAGATGTTGGAGAGGGAGAACTCTCTGACTGCCTGTGAGACACAGAAATATCTATGTAGTCTTCTGTGTGGGAATGAGTACAATGGGAATTGCTCTAATTTGTCTCTCTGTAGCTGCCTGAGCTCATTCACATGGTATGGTCTGTCTTTGATAAAAATCACAGTTTAGAAAACATTTGTTAATGCTTTTGGTAAAATGTTCGAAGAGACACATTTAATGTGAAAAATAATTCCCTTTTCCTGCGTCAACAGTTTCAGTGAAAATAAATCTCTCAGAAAGCCATTTTGGTGAAAACCTTTATCCTCTTGCAAGTGTTTAATCAGTGCTCAACACTTTCCCATGCTCGCTGAGATCAAACAAGAAGGATGCTTTGGTTTGCACCTCCTGACAGTGTGGTGAAGGATAATTGTCGCATTCTTGCCTCCCTGAAGTCAATGGGACCATTGATGTCAGTAGGACCTTGCTCTAAGCAATCAGCATCATAGAAATAAATGGTGCTGTGCCATTAGTTTTGCCTGCTGACATCTATGGGAGCAAATCCCCTCTGTGGCCAGCAGTGGACTTTGGGCACCACCAGCCCAAAGGCAGAGGACAGTCCTCACTGGTTCCTGCACCAGCTGTGGTTTAGCTCTTCTAAATGAAAACCCCACCTCTGCCATGGCCTTGGCACAAAAAAAACTTCTAACTAAAAAATTTCTAACTCAATTTTATAGAGAGTTTTCAGAATTTAGGAGAGTTTCCCACTGCTTTCCTTGATGATTTTTTATTATTATTATAATTATAATAATACCCTACTTTTAAAGTGTGATGTGGCTATTGAGTAAATAAACAGTATTGATACATTTCAAAACAAAATAATAATGTGTTTCCTCAGAGCATGCTTTTTTACAAAATCGAAATTATTTGGCATTTATTTTTATTCTCACAATGTGGTGTGTGGCCTAGGGCTTTAGATATCACACTGCATCCTTATCTGTTGTAGAACACAGAACAGATGATTTCCACTTTGCTCAGAGGAGATGGGATATTTTTGAAGCACATCCAATTCTCATCTTCTTTCCCCCCTTTTCCTTCCAAAAATGCATAAATAAATACCTAAATGTACATCAGGCAATAAGCAATCTACACAGATGCAGAGCTGAAGGACAGAACCAACCTCTCACACAGCATGCTGAAAGTGCATCAAGTAAAACCAGTCCCATGATTTAGTTACTGGTACCAAGCTACCCAGTTATGCCCTGACTCAAGATAAAACTGAAATGGAAAAAAACTTCTTTCCTTCTCCTCTGGCAGGATGGCACAAGTGCCTTCAGATCCCTTTTGAAAGCAGGAGATGCATCCCCTAAATCGCCTCAGTAGATGGAATCTGCCTCTGTCCCTCCGAGCTGGATACAGTTAATTATGCAGATCAGGCTTTCCCAGATTGCTTTACTACACGTGGTCTTTTCTCATGGAATGTAAGATCTGTGTTCAGATCTTACAAAGCCGTAGCGTAAGATACAAAATCACTAATTGAGACCTGTAGTCTATTGCATTTTTTCACTGTAAGATAATGTGCTGAGATACTTTGTATACCTTGTAAGAGCCCCAGCTGACAGATTTTATTACTCTAAATTTAGGCATAAATCTTTATGTGATGTTCACTGCCCTATTTTGACTGTTTAGGGGTCTACTTTTCCTCTGCCTCAGTATTTCTATAGATCTCTTCAATGAAATACTAACATACTAAATGCTTTTTTCATTAATACAATGTTGATATCTTTCCACATTTATGTAGTGCATCACCAGGACAGTTTTCCCCAGTTTGCTTTAGGCTCCTTCCTTTAAAAAGTACTTCAGGACCTCAGTGATTGACTGGTGCCACAGTCTTCTGGACACCTCTTTTCACTGTACAGTGCTATGCCAGTGCCTTCAGTTAGTATTTTATAAGAGTTTGTGCTTAACAATTTTTTTAATTCTGTTTAGGAAGATTTTGCATCATAGTGTTATTTAAAAAGAAGAAGAGGCAGGGAAAAGACAGCACTGTTTCTAAGAGTTACTAACAACATTGCCTCTAAAGGTAAAGTGCTTCTTAAAAGCTACCTTCACTGATTTCTGGGGCGAGAAACACCAAATTTCAGAAATTGTAGCAAATTGCACAGCTAAAGTCCATCTTTAATCAAAAAAACTCTTAATCAAATGCTCACTTTTAAAGTCAAGCCTGTGCATACAGCTTTGCTGATCACAGTCAGCAAATTTGAATTTCATTTTGTTTTCAAGATCAGATGTGTTCTGGTATCATGCAAAGGGAGAACATTAGGAGCTCGGGAACAGTGGCAGCTGGAACAGATGATAAGCATTTTGACATAGGGACACACACATATAGCATGTATTGTGTGTGCAGTAAGCATCTAACATAATATATCTATTGTTGAGAAAGGTCTTCAGCTGATGATCACTCCAGATGCAAACATATTGCAGATGTAAAAGTGGAAGGAGGGACCATGCATCTATGTGACTTGTGCCAAGGTACAGGACATTGAGGGGGCACTCTCTTGAGTGGTACCAGTAGCAGAGGTACAGAAACACTGGGCAAAATTGCACTTGGGAATTATAATTTAGGCACGATGCAGAATTTCACTAGAGGGACTGTGAGTGAATGGTGATCACTCATAAAACTTTCTTTCTATTACTGAAGTTCCCAGTACTGTCAGCATTTTCCTTTGTACGAGATTGACCACGTATCTAGAGTGTCTTTGAGCATATTTCTGCCCATTTCAATGCACAGATGGGTTAATACTGCTGGTCTTTAGAGGTGCTCAATGTAATTGATAGTTTTCTGGACCTTGTGAAGTTGCAACAGAGCCAGAAGAGTCTGGGAAGTCCTTTGGAAAGTGGCACAGGATCAGTTTTTACAATCCTCAAGCCATCACAGGCACATTATTTCTCTAAATTGCATTAATGTCTGATGTAATTTTCATACTCAGCACTATAAAAATTAATTTCAATCTAAAATGTTATGGTTCTATGGTAACTGCTAGAAACCATCTTCTTGCGGGTACGGTTATGTCTGAGGAAACATGATGTCATTGGCTTTGCCTGTGAAATTTTGGCTCCATGTTAGAATGCAGCCTCCTAAAATAGAATGGAAAAGGTCAGATTTTTCACTCCAAGTTTTTGCTTTCACTTTTTTCCTCTGTCCTTGTGTCCATACCTTTTCTGTTGTGAAGTGAATGCAGGCTTAAGTGCAGAATAGGAGGGTACTCACATACTGGGGACTTTATAAGAACAGGTTAGGCATGAACATTTAAGTTGGGAATGCTTTCTGTTTCTTTAGCTGACTCTGCCTTGCAGCAGGGGAGAAGACCTGGTAACCTCCAAGGTTCTTTTGTGAGCCCCCTAAGCATAAATGCTGTGCTTCTGTGTTGCACCTCTCCATCCAAATTCATATTTATTTCTCCTGAGCAAAGCAGTGTGTGCAATCAGCAACATCCCTCCTTCAGGGTGGGCTGCATGTTTAGTCTCTAGACCATTGCCAAAGAAAACATCATTAGGCAAAGCAGACATTTGATACTCTTCTGTCTTGTAGAGAGAAAATCATTCCCTTAGCCTCACTGAAGCTGCTGATCTTTGGTCTCTGCTGTCATCCACTGCACACAGCCTTCTGTCTGCTGACAGGTGACTGCAAACTCAGGGACACTTTAAAGCTCTAAGTCAACAGAAAATGACACAGAAAGAGGTATGTGCTTGTGCCATAGAGTCCTTCTCAGGTGCTAAAAGTTGTGGCTAAAAGCTAGCTAATAGCTGGCCCCTGCCACAGCTGGAAACATGAGCTTTTATGTATTCTCATTATATTATTCATTCTCATTACATGTGTCTGGATGAGGACTCCAATTTTCAGCAGTGCAGCATCACTGTCTGATGAAAAGAAAGGAAGAAGAGCAGAGGGTGGGATCTAGTCTATGTGGGTGTGGAGTGCATGGTTTGGAATGTTTACTACATTTCATACCTAGGAAAACTGAGGCTCAGAGAGGTGACATGGCTTGTGGAAGGACATCAGCAGCCTACTGATGGAGCATTTCAGAAATCACAGATCTGTATGCATGTGGGAACTGCTCCAAAAACCTGCATTCCTCTGATCTCTCTCCTTAGACCTGCGTGTTGTCACTTCCAATGCCACATCCTCCAGACATACATCCACAAAATACAAAGGCCCTTGCAGTTACAAGTGGAGTACACTGACGCTCTTCCTCTTGTCCTAAAAAGGAGACATAGGGCACTTTGCAAAAATCTGGCATCAGCTTCTAGACTGATACTTATGGAATGATGCTTGAGACTTCACTTCCTCTTTTCTGACAGAGCAGAGATAAAGAGTGCCTTCTTTCAGTCCCACACCTACCAAAAAGTCTTTCCTACATGCTTCATCTTAAGCTGTACTGCTCTGAATTTCTGGAAACCAAGGACCTACTTCCTACTAAATGGGTAAGGGCATCCTGCCCCACCGACTTCCACTTCTTTCCCTGGTACCACCGGGTGATGAGAGTCAAGGGCAGGTAAGGCAACCAGACTTCCAGCTCTTCAAAGAAAACTCACAGCCCTATCATGTTTGCTCTTCTTTGCTTTGCTTTGCTTCATACAATATCCATCCCTGCACATACTCAAGACTTGCAGGCTGTTGACACATCTACTCACCAGGTGCATGCTGCACTGTGCCCTGTGCTCACCCTGCTCCCGCCCCTCCTCTTCCCACAGCCTGTTTCAGTCTCATGACAGCAGACTTTGCTCTGGGTACAACCAGCTGAATGACAAGGCATGTTGTCCAGATCCCGCACAGCTCTCAGAGCAGTTTTCTTGCCAGTGCTGTGCTGTGGCTCCTTTCAGAGGCAGAGATGGTGGACACAGGCTGTGTGGGGTGGGAAGAAAAGGGACCACATAGACACGGTGGCTGGAGGGCAGGGAAGAGTGTGGCATCAGAGCAGGACAAGGTAGCCAACTTTCCTCTTGATATGTTTCCATGCACTGTCAACCCCTTCACGTCTGGACTGCATGTTGCTGCTCCAGTCACCTGCTCAGCCACTCTGTGAGCAACAAATTGCTGGCTTCAAGGAGACCATCCTGTTGCTGATTTCCTTGATGAAGCTGCAGGACTGTGCCCAAACATTCAGATTGCCCTTCCTTACTGTTCAGATGGAAAACAATTCAGTAAAATCCTCATATAGGATCAACTGTATTTGGAAGTGACTCAAATGTCTATCCTTGTTTCTAAGTACCTATGGTGCACTCAGCTGTTTTGATTGATGATGTGATTACTGTCCATACCAAACAGTCATAGAGTCATAAAATACTTGGCCAGCCACCCATCTCAACCATCCAACCTTTCCAAAGACTAAGCCAGCACTTTGTTGCAGTACAAAAGCCCAAGAGGTATGTCATGCATTCAAGTCAGCTCTGAAATGCATGGGAAACAGCCAAAGATTGATAAATATGCAGGTAGGACAAATCATGATCAAAACAGATACACAGAGCTATGATGGGAAACTCTTGTAAATCAATTACAGATTATAAGGTATTAGTTATTTAAATAAACAGAAAGTTAAAAGTATATATGTGTACATTTGTGTAAATAATGCATATAAACATGCATATGTACATATCTGTTCCTATATCACAGCTTTATTTATGTATTTTCTGGCTGTCATCCCTCAAACTGTATTTGAAAGACAAAAATAGAAGAGTAGGAGTGTGTGGATGTTGTGCATGGCACAGAATTTTGAAACGTGATTTTTGAAGGAATTTGAAAAGAGCAAAGAAGGAGAAAATAAGGACAGCGTTCACCATGGCTCATCAGAAGGAGGCGTAGAGCACCAGAGGCTTCGACAGAGCACATGTGTGGCCCAGCTCTGGTGTCCTCCCACAAGACTGGGGAAGGTGCTAGGCAGTCAAGGTTTGAATAGCTTTAGAAATGTGGTTTTATTTGCTCTCTCCTGCAATTGTTCACATTTGAAGTCTCTATCTTTAGACGCAGCATATTGGAAGACATTCCTAAATGGAAAAAAAAATAGCCATAAAGCACCATAAAAAAGCCAAGCACTCAAGGTAGGGCATGGTTAATTACAGACACCAGTGTCAGAGCAGCTGAGGCAGTTCCTCACACCAGCTTCTGTTAGTCTGGGAAGAATGTGTGGTTGCAGTTATTCAGTCTCTTTGAGCAGATGGGCAAAATTTGTCCATCTCAACTCCTCTGAATGAGAAAGGTGATTTTTATGGGTTTTACAGTGTTTAATCAGGTGGAGAAACACCCTTGCTGTTTCCCTCCAAGGCCTTAGTGCAAAAAGAATGTTAAATATGTGGAGTGTAACAAAGTAATGTTAATCACTTACCTAATCACTGTTATTATGAGGATTAAATAATCATTTTCTGTAAATTGGCTATAGATAGTAATTATTGTTAATCAGCATCATTCTTAATACTTTAGTTCACTGTGAAAGCTCTTTCAGGCTTTGTACTTTAGAAAGATATATTCAGCATTGCTTTCAATAATACTATTCCTCCACTCACATGAATATATAGTTTAGTTTCCTTTTGTTTTATAGACATGGCAGCTTCACATGTAAACGTAGGAATGCTTGAATCCCATATACCCGCTCACTGATAGTGGGATTCATTAACAGTGGATCTAATTTATCTTCAAATCTTGTTCATTTTTCTTTTTTATCAGTTCATTACAGTAAAAATGTCATGAATTGTGTTTTTCTCTGAGGTGATTCCAGGAGCTGCAGTGGTAAATGGCTCTACCTCAGTGATAATCCACAACATAAAATAATAATTCGGCCCTTAGCAAACACTGCAGGACGTGGCAGAAATCATTGCAGACTGTTGGTTGAATTTTCATGTCCTATGACATGCTGTCATCAGACTCATTGGGAAGGACACCAATTCACTGCATTATCCACTCCAACTCTGGTGTGACAGCAGCTCATTTGAATGCTGCAAGCTCCTTGTCCCAGCGAGAGCAAAACCTTTGCTGGGCTGCACGGGCTGCTGCGAGAGTTCTGTTCCCTGCTTCAGGTGGAGCAGCTGACCTCACCACACCTTGTGAAGGACAGGGATGTCCACCCCCCCGAAACTCCAGATTTGCAGGTGGAGGTGGAGGTGGGTGGGAGGGGTGAGTTTGTGAGGATGAAAAAGACCACTGTACGTTTTTGAACCCCACAAAGAAATGCAGCCTCTTGCTCAGCAAGTCATTTTGGGGTGCCTGAAGAAAGAAAGACACTAGGAAGGAGCAGAAGTAGAGACAGCCCAAGGCTGGAGGCAGAATCCACAGTGAATGTATTCTCCCTCTGACTTCAGTTACATCTACTGTGGTGGTGGCTGCCCTCTCAGCCCACACAGTTTATTCATGAAGGACGAATGAGATGTGTGGTAAACCACTCCTGGAAGCACTATTTCCTCTCCTCCCTGTCAGCTACACCACTTCTCTCTTCCCAGTGACAGGCTGGAAAGCTCAGGCCTTTTCTCTCCCTTGACTAGGGGGAGGAAGCAGCTAATATGAAGATTTCTTTGAGCATGTATTGCATTTTTTCCTTAAGGAATTTGCATTTCCTCACCTCTAACTTCAGAAACTAAAATCTCCTCAGCCTTGATGGCACATTGCACAGCCAGGTGATACCTCATGCAGAGCACACAGACAACACCCCTCAGAGGGCTAAAGACAGGCTGGACCCAAATCCTTACAAAACATGAAAGCTTATATACTACATAGTTCAGGGCTCACACACTGAACAGATACTCCTAATGCAGCACTTCAAAGCACTCCCCCGAGCATGCTGCACCGGTGATATTTCTGCACACAGCCATTTACTCACAATGCTTGCACAGTGCAATATCCCTCCTGTCTAATTTTGATGCATTTTCATTTGCTGGCCTGCAGTCCATGTGCGTAACATTTTGGTGTAGGTACCCACACCTAGAGCCTGGAGCAGGAGTGTTGTTAACAGTTTCCAAGAAAGCACATGGCTCATTTGTCTCCCTTTCTGCCTGGAAGCAGCACTGAGGCATCCTTCGAGTATGCTCCTCACAGCCTCCAGAGAGGAGGCTAAAATCAGGAGACAGGAAAATCCCAAATGAAAAAAGAGAGCTAGGAGCTCCACCTTGCAAAGCAGTTTCTGACACAGAGGAGAAGAGAAGCAACAAGCACGGTCTCACCCCACCAGTCGCCTCTGCGTGGGCTGAGGAGGAAATGCCCATCCCAGCAGTCTGGTGAGTACGGATGCTCTCTGTTCCTGTGTCTGCCATCCCTCTTCACCAGCATGTTTCCATGGCAACCAATCCACCAGGATTGATCCCGGACCTGCTTGCTCTGCTTTGGTTCTATGGTTGCTGGCTGTAGGCTCTCTGGCCCAGAGACATCCATCCCCTCCCACGCTTTTGTCTGAGGAGGAGGACCAGGCGGCATGGGTCGGGGCTGGCTAGGCAGGCTGGTATCGCATCCTGGGGACCACACACAGGTAGCTTTGCTCTGGTGAGGGGTTATTTCAGAGAATCATCCCCATGAAGCACCAAGCTCTCCTCTCACAGGCCCAGGATTCCCAGGGCTCACCACTTCAGGCTCCCCTCTGCAAACCAGGGCAATGCGAGACTCAGGATGCAAATGAGGAATGGCAGCAAGTCACACTGGGAAGATGAGAGCGAGGGAAAAAGTGGGAGGAGGGCGTGGGTCTTAGTGCATCAGGCTATCTGCAGAGACAGTGGAGACTCCAGCCGAGCAAAAGGGAAGAGCCGTAGAGAGAGACAGTACCCATAACTAAGCAAACGTGTTCTGAAGCATCCCTGCATGGGGTGGAGGAGACAGGCAGGTACATGAGCAGAAGAGGGATTAATGGGCAAGTGAGGGGATGAGCTGTGCATTTCCCACGCAGGTAGCTAGTCTGCTGTCTCAGCACCACCCCATCAGCAAGTGGTGGTTGCTCACTGAGAGAGGAGTTGTATTGCCCTAAGTCTCACAGCAGATCAGTGTGCATCCAGCACAAACCTGTCCCTACAGCACCGCCTCCACCGCAGCATGGAAAACAAAAAAAACGGAGGAATTATGGCTTAAAGGTGAAAGCACTAGGCAAGTGAGCAATGTGCCTCTTCTGCTGTTGGCCCCTTTGGTAAGCAAGTTGCACAAACTGCCTGTGACTCAGTCTCCATATACCAGAGCAGCAAAGAGAGCCTGTCTTTATTTCACAGGGACACTGAGAAAAAAACATGTCTTGTAATCTGGAAGACACATCACCCTGCAATAACAAGGTTTGTCCATATACAGACCTTTTCACATGGAGCCTCTGTGCAGCCAAGAAACTTTTTCTGTTCAGCATTCACAGCTTGTGGACATACAGGGAAGTATTTATTTTGACAGCTGAGGACTCTCCTCCTGCTGCGGGCTGCTGTGACAGTCTCTGGAAATGCAGTGCAGCAAAGCAGAGCACAAGGAGGAGGAAAAATTGTCTGTAGCACAGCATGTACAACCAATCTATGGAAGTCATTGCCACTGGGCGTCACTGTGACCATGAGTTTAGCAAAATTGCAGCAGTAAGCATTTTCTTACATGAACAACAGAAGTATACAGACTTGTTGGGAACCATAGTCTTACTAGCTTCTGTTTTGGGAGTCAAGTAAAATGTTCATGCCCTTGCCTGTGGAAAATTATCCCATACCTGTCTTCTCACACTCTCCCTGCTGTGTCCGGAGTGCTGTGGTCAGCATCAGGAGCATGTTCCTGATGAAGCACTGTTCCTGAAACTAGTGTCTGCTTCAGGTATGTCTCCATTGTTCTATAGCCATTTTTGAAAATAGTCAGGATCAGGGAGGTCTAAGTGACTTCTTCTATATGCTCTATTTTCTTCCCCATCCTAAGAAGAGGGACAGGGCCCATGTGTTGGTTATTGCCATTGTAATCAGGGGAAAGCTCACTGCGTCTACAATTTACCGTATTATTTTTGAAGGACAGACTTCTGCAAGATTCAAAGATCCTGAAATCTGTGAGAATGCTGTCCAAGACTGATTAAACCTTCTCACATCCATGCAGAAGAAAAGCAATGAAACCATGATCCAAAGCAATGAAGCATGAGGCAAAGACATTGCAGTTAGTGGCAGTACTATGGCAAGACAGCTTTCTTTCAGTGCTGGGATTAAACATGCAGCCAGGCTGTTGTACTTGTGAAAAATGCTACCAAGAGTGTTGCTTTTGTTCTTTCTTCTCTTGGTGGACCCATCTGTGGCTCCTGCATTTCCACTCACCGGTGAGAACCAGTCATACAATGTAATCCACACATTTCACCTGCACAAGTACCTACCACTAGGGTCTTGTTTAGCTACCACCAACCATCCCCCTTTCTATTTGTGGATCATCACTCTACCTCTCATGCCTTCTTTTTGTCCTTAAAACTTCTGAACTTGTCTCAGTGCTTCCCATCCATGCCAAGGGCTAACCCTGGACCTTGCTGGAGGCCAGCTGTTATGTGAGGAGTAAGTTACCCTGATATCCCCCTCTTTTTTTCATCACTGGTGTAACACACTCCATTTCCACCCAACAAATAATAACATACCACATGAGTTTCTGTGGGCATTGAAGGTGTCACAGCTCCCCACTGCTCAGCAGATCTTGGAAGAGTTTTGCATGCTGATGCACAAAGTTCTCTTCCCCCAGTAATTAAGGGAATGTTTTCAGTGTCAAAGCCCCTTGTGCCCTGTAGGATTGCTGCAGTTTTTGTGAGATGAAGCAAGAGAAAAGCTTAGTCTGAGCACTCAGCTAAAACAGCAGTCAATGAATTGAGAGAGGAAGAAAAGTAGTGTTTTGCTTTTTGATTCCTCATCCCAGCTAAACCTCGCTCCTTTTTCAAGCAACAGAGAGCAACCTGGAGCAGGGGTGCAGCCCACCATCGTTGCTGCCTGGCCCATTCCCAGGACGTGCAGCTCTGCAGCTAAGGCAGCTGTGCTGTCCTTCTCTGCCATCCCCATCACCCAGCTGCTAGAGGAGCAGCCAAGGTGGGGGAGAGGAAGGCTGTGACCTGTAAGTGACTGGGGAGGAATAAGGACAATGAAAGACAGCAGCCATTTCAGTGAAATTACATCACTTGTTTTCAAGGCTGGTACTTAAGCAATGGTAAGACTGCACACAGTGCTGTAAATCTCTCCTTGAGCATAAGCATATGGAAAGTATTGTGGGATAAATTAACTTCATAAATTATGGTTTTTCTGCTTTCACTCAGTCCTCCCTTCTCTTGATGATTAATACTTCACTTCTACCTCATTTCATGAGCTTTCTGCTTTTGCCATATGGGAGACATGACAGCAATGAATCCTAAAGGATTCAAATTCTTTTGTGAAAGGACTTTTGGGCTTCCCAGGTATCATCAAGAACAAAAAGAAAACAAAGAGCTGTGCTCAGACAGAAACAGATGGCTCTATTGTAAATGAAATAGCACGTGGTAATGCATTTTCAAAGCTGAGACCTGTGGTTTGCTCCTTGCTCCTGATCCAGGATGGGTGATGCGGTGAGTTGGACAAGAGGGTGGTGCTCCAAGGATTGACCTCAGCACTTGACAATGAACCGAGCTGGGGCTTGTGAAGGGTCATCAGATGCACTTTTCTCATTTCAGATGAGGTGCAACTCTGAAGTGCATTGCCTTCAGGCCACCCGCAAGGTCTCTAGTTCCCTTTTCACTGCTGCATTCTTTATGGTTTTGCTCCTCAATTTTCCCATCCCCTGTGTCAGGGTGTTCATCATGCATGCCCTTGCAGCAGCTTCGAGATCTCTAAAGGGCACTGTCCTTATCTGATTTGTCAGGGTGTCTTTATTGTGATTTGTGCTACACCAGGGCTTACAGCCACTCAAGATCTCCCATCTAGAGCTGGTCAGAAAGCAGAATTCATGTCCCATGAGAAAATGTCTATATTTAAATGTTTTTATGGTAAAGGAGGCAGAAAATGGCAAATTTATTTATTGTTACTTAAACAATGTCCCAGTGAGATTTGCTCAGCTTTGATCCTTCTCTCTTTCCTCTTTTCTCTTTTTTGCTTCACCATTAAATAAGGTAAATATCACTTTGAATAATACAATAAAATGCTCAGTAATAAATTCAGTTTTGTGTACAGAGAGTATACAGGCATATTTGATGTACTTCTGATGGTAAAACAGATGCAAATGGTGAAGAATATATTCCTGTGTTGATTAAGTGCTGTCCCCTTGGAGAAAAAAAAAAAAAAAAAAAAAGGAGGGGGGGGGGGGGGGGTTGGGTGGTCGGATGTGGTAAAGAAAAAAAAAAAGTCTTAATGCATGAATTAAGCCTGCTTTTTCTC
>JANVCC010010369.1:19191247-19211326 GCA_025345505.1 Todiramphus chloris collaris
GGGGGGGGGGAAGTTTTTTCAGGCATCTGTGCTCAAATCCTTTCTAGCATGCACTTTGGCAGTTGAGGTGCACCCCAGTTTGTGTAGGAGCTGTCTAGCTGCTGAGCTGGGGCAGGATATGAGGGGAATGTTGACTCTACCTTAGCTAATGAAATCACTTTATCTTCCTCACCAAGATGAAGGCTCAGCCCTTCTCCTGTCAGAGACAGAAGACAGGATGGGGAGGGAGAGGGGAGATGGAGTGTGGGATTTTCCCACTGCATTCCCAGGAGGGGCATATTTCTGTAGCCAGGGTAAGCTACAGACAGAATCTGTCTGAAGAAGGGAATACATTTTTGAGGTTTTTCCCCTCAACAGTTTCATATTTTCCAAGAAGAGAGACAGAGTTGGGATGTTTCCCTTTGGAGGTCTGTGGGTCTCTGAAATGGCTTTTTAAGTTTAAAATAGATATAAGGCAGAATGAAAGAGAGGTGACATACTATTTCCTTCAATAGAACAAATAGTACAGAATCCTTTAAATAACTAATTGCACCATCAATGCCAGTCTTGACCAGTTCTGCCACGTAAGAGTTTTCCCTTTTACCTTTCAATACCATGTTATTCTGCACTCTTGTGTATATTTCTGACTGGTTTGTGGCCTTGTAAAAGAGCCTCTTGCTTGGCATATGTATAATAACAGTGGGCAGAGAGGCTGCTTCAAGAACATGGGTTTTTTTTCTGAATGTTACATATGATTTAGCAGAACTGTACCTAGCTCACCTATTGCTCCTATCAGGTGGCATTGTTTTCACAGCAGTCACTGAATTATCTGTAGTAGCAGAAATGAGGGTCACTTATTTTTCTTTCAGTTCACCCTGAATTTAATTTAGTTTATCGATTGGGCTCCAAAGCCTCGAATAGCTGCCCTGCAAGTAAAGAACGTGTCATGCAAAATTACTACTTTTGGCCGCAAATTTGACACATTCATGGTCTAAACCCATCTGATTCTTAGCGCAAATACATTTTTTTTTTCTTTTTCATCAGAAAGGACAGCCTATTTAAATAAAAAAAAAAAAAAACCCTTGCTGCTTCATGTAGAAGCCTTTGTCCCTTCAGTTGTGTCATGGTTTAGACCCAGCCGAGACCTGAGCTCCATGTGGCTGCTCACTCAGAAACATCACCCTCTACATCCACCACCCCAGCACAGTGGAGTGGGGAAGATAATAGGGAGAAAAAGTCAAAACCCTGTGGGCTGAGATTAGGGAGACTTTAATAGAACAACACAAAAGGAGAAGAAACAAAAGTAGTAACGCTAATAGTAATAAAACAATATATAAATAAGTGATATTAAACACACTGACTGCCTAGCTCCTCACTGACTGCCCCTCCTAAGAGACCAAGTGCCTTGCTCAGCCCACCTCCCACACCTTTATATACCTGGCATGATGTCAATATGGTATCAAAAATCCCATTGGCTGGTTCTGTTGTCTATCCTGACTATGGCTGCCTCCCAGCTTCTGGTGAAAATCAACCCTATCCTAGACGAACCCAGAACAAGCTACCATGGACACATTCAGCTTTTCACCAGGAGCCTGGAAAACAAAGGCTTTCTAATATAACTCAAGATGCTAATTTTTAGTTTCCTTCTCTCAATGCATTAAGCTTCAGCTATGTGCTCGATACAAACTCTATGGTTTCCTTGAGATGTGCCTTTTTCTAGTCTCTTTCACCCAGGACACCTGTTATTTGGATTGGTCTTGGAAACTATTTATGAGAAAGGGTTGAGGAAGAGGCTACATCATGTTCTTTTTTCACTTAAGTGGCAATCTGTTGAAAAGTTAATGGCAAATCTAAGCAATGAAGCATAAAGGGTTTTAATCATACTTTTAAATTATTTACTTTGTATCTCCTGGTGTTACTCTCTTTTACTTCCAGTGGACAGTGAGCATTTGGGTGAAAAGACGCCTTTGTTGTCTATTTAAACTGCCACTTCAAGTACACTGTAAAATCTTGTCACAAGCATGTCTGAGATTTATACGAATCTTTTAGCAAAACCTTAGATAATTCCTACTTACCATGGTTTTAAGAAAAAAATAAAAAAAAAAAATGTAAAAACACAACTTCTAAAATTTTTTTTGTACTTTTTTTTTATTATGGAAAGGAAAATAGACTAATCTTAAAAAAAAAAAAAAAAAGGTTAGAAAGAAAATGCTACAAAGCCTTGGCACCTTCAGTTGACATAAGGGCCTTCAATCTGTTGAAATGAGAATTTTTCTTAGTTGTTTCATACAGATAACAAGCTTCCTCAGCCCCCTCTTCTCTTGCATGAATATTCTTGTTGGCACCGGAATATTCTTTTGTTTAAGAGAGAAGAAAAAAGCAGTACAAATTCATTGTTATGTCAGCTTATACCAGTGACAAATGGACCTTTAAATGCATGACAGTCAGAAGAATTTGGCAGACTATTTGAAGACAAAAAGAGAAGGTCAGGGTTAATTTAAACACAGAATTTTAGCTTCTAACCACATTTGATTTTATCTTGAGAGAAATTATTTAATGGATTATTACATAGAAAGAGAAAGAGCTGGAAAAACTTTAAAGTCATCTGACACAGCATTGAATTTCTAGCATATTTTTAAGTGTCTGTCTTGGGAAAAAAAAAAAAAAGAAAATTAAGCAGCTAGAGTTTCAGCCCCAAATTTCAGAGGGAAAAATTATTTGTACAGAACTTTGTTGCTTATGAATGAGACTTACTTCAGAAATTAGTTGACTGTGTACAAATCCCTTGCACATAGTACAGTGAGAGGGATATTCTTCAGTGAATACAGCAAACCAAGCTTTGGATTTGCAGAGCGATGTCGATGAGACAGACAAGGCTGTTTGTTGCATATTGACTATGCCAGAAAGTCCAAGTAATTTGCCTCTTGCATGCTCTTTTCTCCCTCTTGAGCTATCCATGACATGAATTTTCATTCTTATATGGTTATTATTCATCCAGCATTGTTCTAAGTCTGGTTTTGTGTTGAAGGCTGATACACAGCTGTTGTGGAAAAAAGTCTCTAGGTTGTACTGGACTGCCTAACTCTCCCCTGCTGAAGATTGAGGGTCTGTGCTCTTTACATTGCTCTTTAGCAATGGTAGTCAATACCAAAATGTGTAACATCTCCAGTTTCCCAGTCTCATACAGAAGGCAGTCAGTCATTGAGGAGTTATCTTTCATCTGGTTGTTATTCATCACAATTAAAATATCCCAGAACTGCATGGCCTGTCTAGTATTCCTGGAGGAGCAGGAGCATTCACCTGTATGAAAAGGCATGCATATGCCCTCTTTACGCCTCTTCTAATGCAAAGAAGATAGCAAAGAGACATGGGGCAGTTTTACAGTGGCTGAACATTTGTTGCCAAACCATTCCCATTTCCACTTTTGCCCTTTCCATGTCCAGCTCTGTGGGCTCTCTTGTTTGCAGGAGGGCACAGGAGAGTTTTTCCTTGTTTTTTTTTTCACAGAACAGCCTCATTACATAGGCCAGTTCCGCAGGGAGGTGTGGAAATACAGCGTAACCATGACTTGGAGAACCACTGGAGGTTCTGTTAGTGATTCTGGTCATTTGCTCATTTCTACACAGAAATTAAAACATGTAAGATGCTTGTCTTAGGTTGCTCAAAATGTAGATCCTAAAACTATTTATGACAATTAAAACCTTAAAAGCACTGCTGCCGTGATTTGAGCCCACCCAACCTGCACCAAAGCCCCATGCAACCACCAGCTCACTCCTACCCGCCTCCCGTGGGGTGGGGAGGAGAAAATAGAACAAAAAGCTTGAGGGTTGAGGCAAAGACAGGGAGGGCTCACTCACCAGTTACGGTCACGGGCTAAAGACAGATCTGACTTGGGGAAACAAAATTAATTTAATTTAAACAACAAACCCACCACCACTTCACCAATTGTATCAGAGCAGGACAATAATAAATATGACCAGATCTTAAACACAACCCTTTCCCCCTACCCCTCCCTTCTTCCTGTCACAATTTTACCACTGTAGCTGTACTTGTAAAATGTTTTATGCGTTGACTCCACCGGTGGAAGGCAGAATTTTAGAGGATCTTTTGGGGTACTTTTTGCTGAACAGGGGTGTGGGAGAAATACAGTCAGTGTAACATGGGGAAGTCAATTTGAAGAAACCTTGAGAGAGAAAGAGGATTTCAAAATGATCTTTTTAATTGTTTTCAGGGTGCATTAACAGTCCATTCCCTATCACTGGATATTCAACAAGAATAACATTTATTTTTGCACCCCTATGGTCCCTCTTATTCAAATGTCAGTGCTCAAAATAAATACGCCTAACATATCTTTTCATCAGCCTTCCAGTAAAATAAGACCAGGATAATGATTATTGATATTTTGGAAGTGACAAGTGGGAAAAAAAAAAAACAGTCAAAGTAATACTCTTAGAACTTTGTAACCTGCTAAATAAGGCAGAAGTTGTCCTAAACTATCTTCCTACATTTACATAACTAGTGATATAAGTAACATAAGACAACAAAAGTTAACAAGTCTGCTTCAGCCTTTTGCTTGAATTAGTCGCTTCCAGAGTTTTCATCCTTTTTTCCTCAATTGTAATTTGTTGCATTATCCTCATTGTCTTGAAGTTTGCTTCACACTTTGACTGCCTTTCAACTAGAGGGCTGTTTGCAAATTACTTAGTTTAATCAATACCTGACTCCGTCTAGCCTTTCTTATTAACCCAGAAGACATGGTTTGGTGAATGGGAAAGCCATGCTCTGAGCAAACACAGTGCAGGGCTTGGTTTTGCTTTTGTTAGAGAATATCAGGAACTTCTATGAAATCGAAACAGTGGATCTTTTCCATCCGTTTGATACTGTTATAAATCATACAGTATGAGCCTGTCGTTAGAGTTAGCATATATTTACTTTGGATCTCTCTGAGTAAGCAGCCACCCAAGTAAGAAGTATGCCTTGAGAAAGCAGTCTTTTTAATGAGAATACATACTTAAAAATTTTAATTGTGCAAAGTTTGTCTACACATGTTAGAGTGTGCAGAGTATGGTCTTAGATATTGGGGTGAGGAGGGGAGGCAGGGAAGGTGAGGTTTTTTTAAAAGTTAATTTTCATGAAGAAAGAGGTTGCCTCGTGTAGACTACATCTACTTTGGCATAAATATATAGATTTTTACCCTGTTTTTAATGCCTTGGACAATGAAAAATTTCATCCTAAATAGAAAAGATATATAAGAAATTGTCAGCAGTCAAAGATTTTGTCTAATGAGGGTTTTACTAATTGGATAGTCTTAATTTTACATCTTCTAGGACCATACAGCAATTATTTAGGTTTCTGAATTTTTGATTCGTTGCTGTGATAACCACAGCTGTCACATTTTCTTCAAGAACCATACCTTAGAATAACCTCAAGCACTTTTCAATCAAGATGAATGTGTATGGAAAAAAACCCAAGTTTTACTGACATTACCTGTTATAAACAGTTATTATTTCATTTCAGTTTCAATTTTTTTTGGTGAAAGCATCAAAAATTGTAATTTTTTTACTACAAATCCTCTAAAAATCTCACAAACACCAGTTGTATTTTAACAATCAAAAATATATATAATTAGGAGGAAAAAAAAATTAAACATTCCCAGTTAAAATGTACTAAAAAAAATGAATGGAATTGGATATTGGTATTCTTTACAGTAAGAAATTCAACTACCTACCAAACTGGAACAGTGTTTGCCTTGGTATTTCATGAGCACAACACACAAATAGGTTTTTTTTAAAAAAAACAACCCTGTGACATATAAACCAAAATTATTACCTTGCAATATAATAATGACAGATACAACTCGTCTAAGAAATGGATTATATTATAAAAATAAGTAAATAAGTCTTGAATCCCACTTAGCTTTTGGAGTATTAAATCTGAGGAAAAGTAGTTTCAGCTACTACGATTTGCTTTACCTACCTTTGCATTTCTTCCTATAAATCGGGTGTCCTGAAATACCACATACTCCCTGTAAAACCCACCCAGCTGAACAGCCAGTTTCTCCATTTACTGTCTGTCCTTTGGGATTACGGAGAGCTTGCCTACTTCAAAGGGGTCTGAAAACCACATTTGTTAAGGAGAAAGCATTGCAGTGTTGGAGAGGAGAATGCACAGGTAACCTGGGTGGACAACCTTTGCCTCCCCTACCTTTCACTTAATTTATGAAGTTAGTTTACAGGAAATGAGGTTGTGTGCGCTGGTACAGCTCCATCACATGGAGGCTCTCTGGCGTCTTCCTAAGCAGATACATTGTCATCTGTTTGTAGTAAATACGCATCCAATACGACTATTCCTAGATGTGTCAGCGTTCCTTACAATGAGGAGTAATGTCATTCCTGGTGGGTAGAGTTGCAAGTGTCGGGCAGTTTCAGTAGGCAGTGGTTATTGATTACTAGCAGGGAGTGACTTCAGCTTTCAATGCAGCCCTAGCAGGATGGCTAGCAAACAGCTTATGCTGTGCATCTCCTCTGTGACAGGGAGCATTTCAGCTTCCCCTGACACAGGTAGCAGCTGAGGTCAAAAAGTACTCAAGGGCAAGGCGGGGCTGGGAATGCAGCATCAAACCTTTTTCCAATTTATTGAGTGTAGAATCACAGAATCATCTCTGTTGGAAAATACCTTTAAGACCATCAAGTCCAATTGTAACCATATATATCACTACATTTTAATTTCAATGTCCTAACTCACAGCCATTTTAACCTTGCTTAGATTTTAAGAGCATGGGAGCTGTATTCACATGGAGAGTGCCAAAATGAGCTATTAGGTATGCACTTTACAACAAGTCAACAACTGCAAGGTGTAAGAGAGATTGGGATGTGAAATAGGCTATCTGTTGAGTGATCATGCCTTTATGAGTTGCATTTCAGTTAAGGTCATCAGACAGAAAATTCACAACTATCCTGCTCACATGGTTGGTATGATCCGTGCTACTGGCAGGATGTGAAAATGAGCAATGTTTGTGAGCTGACTTGAGAGAAAAAGCCTATAGAAAATAATATGTAAATTAATAGGTGTTCTCTAGGTGATTTTATTTCATATATTTAATAACTGTATTGTCAAACACATAATCTGAATTATTTTTTTATATGATGGATTATTTACTCCTTGATAAATGTAATTTAAAGTAAAACTTTAAAAATACAATTCTTTGCTTGACACTGTCCTGTCAGCTCTTCTGTTAGGAACTTTGCAGACCCTAAGCACTAAAAGATGTAAAAATGCACTTGCAGCAGGATTCTCCACTAGTGACTAGCTTAAAACTGGATTACACACTTCCTATTAGTAAGAAACCAGACACACTGAGGCTCAGCTGGACATCTGTATTACAGGATCAATCACACTTGAACTATCATCTCCCACAGAAGCAAAAATAAAACCTAGGCTGTGCTTAACTAGACATAATGTGAGCAGTCGCACTGATAGCACTGGGGGTAGCCCACAGTGCAGAGATAATCATATAGTTTGTTGGGCTGCTGCCTTTTTGTGTCTCTGTCATGATCCTTGAGCTTCCCACACTAAGAAACAAGCTTTTCCATCTAACCCCTCTATATATCATTTCTACCAGGAGTTCTATGCCTGTCTAACTTAATGATAATGGACAATGAACCTGACATTTTATATTGGTAAGAACAGTGAGTAAACATAACCTTGTAAATTATTTTTTTTTCCCCAAAGTAATTTTCCAAAGCTCCTTTATTAAAAAAAGGGTTAATGACATTGGGCAATCCAATATTGCTCTGCTACACTGTTAATTTCCTTTACCCAGTTATGTCAATTAAATACAAGCCATTAGTGCAACTGCTCAGTTTGTTCTAATGAGGTATGTATTGATTTATAATGAAGATTTTTTTTTTTTTGCAAGATTAAATGTAGCTTGGGAAAAATGGTTAGAAACCCTGACAGGACACATATTTCTGTTCCACTTAAACAACTCACTTTTCCACTTCCACGGTTGATACGTATGGCTACAAATATACAGTGAGATGGTTAATTACAATTGTGATTCAACAGCTGGATCCGCATGGGATCTCTGCAGAGACACTCGAAGGTGAGAGTGAAGATCATGCCTGATTTTACTGCATTTTGAGAACTGCGCAAACAGAGGATTGCTCTGAGGCTGTTCTCTGTGCATTTCAAATCGCTTGTTGTGAGAAATGGTTTTGCAACCCAGAGATCTAGTTCATGTGCAGAGCAATATGCTCCTCTTCATGGTCTGTTACTGCTCTGTGTGCATAGATCATGATGCTGC
The DNA here is from genome assembly GCA_025345505.1 of Todiramphus chloris collaris. NCBI lineage: Eukaryota > Metazoa > Chordata > Aves > Coraciiformes > Alcedinidae > Todiramphus > Todiramphus chloris. The sequence goes on from JANVCC010010369.1 coordinate 19,199,532, forward strand.
GTTACATAAAAACATCATAAATACAGGAAAACAGTTTTGTGTTGGCACAAGCACTTAGCTCAAAACCTGGAGGTGAAGGGAAGCCAGGGGAGTCTCAGAGTGCATGCACACACAGACACTGCCATTTTGTCTTGTTTCTTAGCAAGTCCCTTTTAAAGACAGGGCCAAGAGCTGTAATTTCCATTTAGCAGGTCACGGTTGCTTTCCAGAATAATTTTCAGGTCTAAAGAACAGGCTTGAAGGTTTTATTTGAGCACACCTGTCACAGTTGGGATGTATTTCAGAAATAATTTCCAACAGCCAAAGCCATTAAAAGCATTTGTGACAACCTGTACCAAAACCTAGGTATGTAGCTAGGGAGAGTCTGAAGCTAAATTCACTTCTCAGTTAACACGGGCTGCAGAATTTATAACTGAATAGGTGTCGGGAATGTGGTCTTCTGGGCATTAACAAGCAAGAAAAATCACAGTCTTGAAAGAGATTGAGCTAAAATCATCACACACAGGAGATTTGCACCTAAGGAGAGCCAGGACATGAGAACTCTGCTGGGACTAACATCCTCATGTGATAGGTGAAGCCCTAACTAAGGGAAGCACCCACAAGATGATTAGCATAGACAGTCTCCTCTTCATCAGTGAGACATTTCCCAAGCAAACCAAGCCCCCTCCCTAATTCCCACCAGAGTCCTGGCAAGGTTGCTCTAGTGAGAGACAGGTGCTTCCCATCAGACCATCTCTTTGGTGAAGAAAACCTCTGTTGGCTCCTCCACAAAAATACTCTATCAATCTGCCACTGCACACCGTGGAGGGGACTGATTACATCAGACCACTGGAGAAATGCCTCTTCTCCAATCAGAAAGGTAATTAATTTCAACTAACAGTCCCGCTCCTACAATTACATAATATACAACTATATTTCAGAGATGAAACTACTGTCAACAATTTGCTATTTTCCCTGACATTTTGCATGAAAAAAAAAAAAAAAAAAGTAAGAGGAGGCTCAGCCTTAAACTTTGGGTTCATCTTTGCTCCTGTCTCTTTTGAAGCCTGCTACAAGTGGCCTCTGGGAATAACATTAAAACTTTCTTGAGGAGCTGCACACAAAGATTTCTCCATGCCTGAGGAGCTCTATGACCTCTGAAACTGAAGAGGAAGATGTGGAAAGTGCAATAAGGGTAGTAAGGCTGAGGCAATCCTACATGCCAGTGAAATTCCAGCTCTGTCCAATTTCTGGAAGCAAAGCTGCAGAGACCTGTCGTTCTTCTGCTAACAAAGGACTGATTTTTCCTGGGCTCCACCTTAAGTTTCCAACAATCAGCTTCACTCTCTGGTCCACTTCATACTTCAAGTGCACTCTTGTATCTCCTGCTTCAGGTGTCTGGTGCTTTTCAATCAATCACAGGTGTTAAGAACAGTTGGTGATCATTAGTAAGGATGCATTTTAGAGCCAGGACTTCAATGCGAAGGCAGCGCACTATCAATAGGAAAATTGTACAAACCCCTGCATATGCAGAAATATGAATCATGAGAGATGCAGGTGACATCAGGCTTACAGAAAGTTGGCTTGAATATAGCCATGTGAAAAAACAATAAAATTATTCTCTTCAGTTGAAAAGGCAGAAAAATCTGTATATATCTTCTTTTTTTTTTTTTTTTAAGATTTTGTTTTTCTTTCAGAATTGCCGTATTTAAGTTCTCCTGGGGAGAAAAGGTAAAACATTTGCAGTTTTCTCACAGAGCTCAGCTATTATTTGGCTCTTTGCTTTTCCTGAGGTAGCATTTTTTTCTGTGATAAAGCATAAATTAAATTAATTTGCAGTCTGTCTCATTTGCATTTGTGCCTGAGCAGAGCTTGACAAATGGCTCTGGAATTTAATGATGATTTTGTTACCTTTATTGCATTTGAACAAATCAGGGTTTGTTTCATCCCCCTCCCCAGTGACAAGAAAAGAGAAAGCAAAACAAGCTAAGCCACCCAAGGCTTTCTTCCCCTCCAGAGTGGTATTTTATCCTGTAATACTTGAGACATTGTAACTACAGTAAACTACTGGTTTATAGCTTACTATACCATACATCACAGTATGGAGGATTTAATACCTAGTATTACAGACTTATGTAATTGGCATTTGACTTATACGGAATCTCAAGCAGGCCAAAAGTGTTATTTTAAACTCCATTTGAGCTTAATAATTGAGCCAATACTCAATCAGTGCCAGATTTTACATGTGTCTGGCTGAATAAGCAATACACTCTGGTGCTGCCACACGTGTATCCACCAAGCCAAATCTCACTCCTAAGAAATTACAAGCAGGTAGCTATTTATAAATTTTGAATGCCAGAAAGAGCTAATTTGATCATCTAGTCCAACTTTCCATGCAGCATAAGAGATTGAACTCAAGTCATTTCTGCATCATGTCTTGAATCATTTTGACCTACATCAAGGCCTTTAGAATGGTATGTAATTTAAGTATTTCACTAATGGGAATTAAAAACAAAACAAAAGAGTTGTGTTACTTTGCAGATGGTGATATTGTATCTATCTATTTCAGCACTTAACTGCTGGATTCACGTTAGCAGCTATAACTATTCTTTTCAACTTTTTTATTCTGTATGTACCTTGACAACACAAAAGCTTTCTAGATATAATTTGGGGGGGGGGGGGGGGGAAGTATATTTTTAGCTCCTTCTTTTGGTCATTTTTTAATTCCCCATTTCCCCCCAAAAAAGGGAATGGAAACTACAGCCTTTAAAAATAATACTAATTTCAGATGTGTGTGCACTCTGAAATATGTGATAACACGGAAAATATTTGAGGTCATAAAATAGGCTCAACTTCATATCCATTCAAATGTAGACGTTTTATACAAAAGTCTTTTTAATGTAAGGACTGTTTCAACATAAACATAAATTGTATGTATCTCAGGAGTGTGATATTTTATAGTTAAGTTAGTGCCAGTGAAAGCCATTAAACTGACAGTGCTGGAGGCCAATAGCCTAAATTTACCTGGAGGTCTGGTGTAGTTTGGACTAGGAACATGCAAAATGCACTGTCAAAGGAATTCCAACCTGAGAAGATCTGAGATGTGATTGGCTACTGCCAGAAACACAAGAAGCTAAAAGAGTGTCCAAACCAAGTTACTGGAGACCTTTCTCTTCCTTCCTGCACTTTCACCTTCTTCCTTCCACCTGACAAATGGCTGCAGTTTCTTTGGAGAAAATCCTATTGATATCTTTCTCCAAGGTTTTTGTGCCTTTTGAGGTAGAAAAGGCTTTTTCAGCAAAGGCCTCGCCTTCCACCACTCCCAAAAGCCTTAATAAAAGGCTTCTACTCTGCTCTCATGAGACCCCTTGTGAGACACTACCTGGAGTACTGCATCCAGCTGTGGAGCCCCTGAAACGAGAAGGACATGGACCTTTTGGAGCAGGTCCAGAGGAGGGCCGCAGAGATGATGAAAGGGCTGGAACACCTTTCCTACAAGGACAGGCTGAAAAGAGCTGAGGATTTTCAGACTGGAGAAGAGAAGGCTCTGGGGATACCTTATTGTGGCCTTCCAGTACCTGAAGGGGACCTACAAGAAAGCTGGGGAGGGACTGTTTACAAGAGTTTATAGTGATAGGATGAGGGGTAATGGATTTAAACTGTAAAAGCGGAGACTGAAATTAGGAAGAAGTTCTTCACTCTGAGGGCAGTGAGACAGTGGAACAGGTTGCCCAGGGAGGTTGTAGATGCCTCAACACTGCAAGTGTTCAAGACCAGGTTGGATGAGGAATTGAGCAACCTGATCTAGTGAGAGGTGTCCCTGCCCGTGGCAGGGTAGTTGGAAGTAGATAATGTTTAAGGTCCCTTCCAACCTGAACAATTTTATGATTCTATGAAAAACAGTAGCTTTGCAGAGGATAAATCCTGACTGTCTACATCTGCATATGTCAGCCATGACAGCAATCATCCAAAGTGTCCAGCCTCATTTTTCCTTCCAAAAGTGTTATTCAATAGGAGAAAATTCCATGCATAGATTCCATCTTTCTGTTATCAACACTGATGACTGCAGGCCCTCTAAGGAGGAGCCTGTATTTACATCTCTAAAGCCCAAAGACCAGGACACTGGGGTTTTTTTTCAGCCTTTCTTCACAGACTGAGGAATAAGTTCCTATCTGTTCTCTGCATGACATGCAGCATCTGGAGGAGATATGACAGGCCACTGACCTAGGTAGAAGGTATCTATCAATATGCAAATATCTCCCCTTTGGTACTATATGACAATGTAATGATGCTCCCTTATCTTCGGAGGTGCACCTATTCAGCCTCTAACTACTGAATGGAGATTTCCCAAACAGCTGGCTCAGGTGACACAGGTCATGTCCCGGCTCTCACTTGTAACATGAAAGAAGCCTCACCAGAACATCTGAATTTGAAACACACGTTCCCTCAAAACTAGAATCTATGACAAAGTTGAAAGTCATAGCTTTTGAAAATTGGTGTGGTTTTGAGGGCAGAGTGGAAGCTGTTCATGGTTCAGGGAAGAGAAGGGTTTCCCACAGGCAGAGAGATTGCATCTGGCCCAGGAACAATCTGAGCTGAAAGTAGCTGATGCCTAGGAGGCTGCTGTGGAAAATACCATTTGCTCCTGCCCTTATTTTTACTCTTATTTAGGCCACCATTGAAAGATATCAGAACAGATGGACCCTCAGTGTCCTGGGTTTGTCTAGGATAGGGTTAATTTTCACAAGAAGATAGGAAGAGCCATAGCCAGGATAGACAAACCAGCCAATGGGATATTTGATACCATACTGATGTCATGCCTGCCATTCCTCCTGGGAAATGCACCCAGAATCACAAAGAGTCACAGAATGTTAGGGGTTGAAAGGGACCTCGAAAGATCATCTAGTCCAACCGCCCTGCTAGAGCAGGATCATCCAGAGCAGGTCACACAGGAATGTGTCCAGGCAGGTTTTGAATGTTGACAGAGAAGGAGACTCCACAACCTCTCTGGTCAGCCTGTTCCACTGTTCTGTCACCCACCATGAAAAAGTTTTTCCTTATGTTTACCTGGAACCTCCTATGCTCCAGCTTGTACCCATTGCCTCTTGTCCTATCACTGGATGTCACTGAGAAGAGCCTGCCTCCATCCTCCCAACACTTGCCCTTTATATATTTATAGACATTAATAATGTCACCCCTCAGTCTCCTTCTCTCCAGGCTAAAAAGACCCAGCTCTCTCAGCCTCTCCTCCTAAGGGAGATGCTCCACTCCATCATCTTTGTGGCTCTGCACTGGACTCTCTCCAGTAGCTCCCTGTCTTTCTCAAACTGGGGTGCCCAGAACTGGATACAGTACTCCAGGTGGGGCCTCACCAGTGCAGAGTAGAGTGAGGAGTTTTGTATTTTGGGCACAGCATGGGTTTTGTTGGGCTAAGTGGTTCAGGTGGTGAGTGCTGTGTTGCTTTACATTATTTTATTAGTATTACTGTTATTACTATTGTTTTCTCCCTTTTTCTGTTGTCTTAGTAAACTCCCCCTATCTCAACCAGCAGGACTTTGCCTTCTTCTCCTGATTCTCCTTACAATCCCGTGGGAAATATACAAAACAACAGAGGCTAAGTTCCATACTTCCCCTTTGCTTCTGAGTTCTCTTCAGTTTTCGCTTGGTTCCTTTTATTGCCTGAACAGAAGAAGTGGGTCTTAACATCTTTTGGACAGCTTAATCCAAACAGTCCTATAAGTGTCACCCTCCAAGTGGTCCAGAATCAGCCTGCCTAATTTTAGCCAATTCTTTCTGGCTGTATCTTAACAAAGGACAGATGATCCAGGCTTCCAAGGTGTGTTCCACATTTTGTAGTTCCACTGAACCAATGAAATAGGGATACACAAAAAGAATGGGCATCACTGACTTGACCTCAGCGTTACGCCAATCTCTGCAGACACCTATCTTTGCAGTACTACTTCCTTTGCTCTAAAGAGGCCAGCTTAGATGTGTCTGATCAGCCAAACTAATTCCTACAAGAGAAGCACATTCTCCTTTTTCCTTTTAAGGGAATATCTTATAATTTGGTATTCAGGAGTGGTGCTGCTGGGACAGCTGACAAAGTGGTTCCATGTTACAGGACTGTGTTGACAGGCTCCCCTGGGTGGAAATCTGCAAGCCCCTGGAAATCCCTTTCAGCGGGTTCCTCTGATGACCACCAGCACATGCATCCCCAGCCCTCCCTGCCCATCTGGGGACAGGCCTCCTGCCCAGCGTGACTAAGAATGGCTCTCATCTCCTCTGCTGCAACTTAAAACACTGACGTTACTCATGCTACAGTCTTTCAGCCTGGTCACCACACAAGAGCTTGTGAAAGGACTTTTTCTTTAGGGGGCATTTATGGCTCTCTCAAACAGAGGCACTGGGGCAGTTTACCAGCATGGTCATCTACAACAGCTTTACAGTTTCTATATGTGCTCTTAGAAGTGAATCAAAGTGTAAGAGTCTTTTCCTTTCTACTTCATCCTAGCAGGAAAATAAATACCTGTATACTGAATGAGCTCACTCTGTAGGTTTACTCTGTAATTCTGTAGGTTGTTTAGCAGGCAACCTTCCCCCACCCCTCCTCCCTTCCCCTCATCTGTCTAAAGGCCATCATGTCTTTATGGAATTACTTCTACCGTCACTAATTGCTAAGCTTCAAGGACAATGTTTTTATAATTGGACACCAGCCAAAACAACAAGCATATCTAAACCTCTCAACTGTGTACCTATTGCCAATTTTACTGCTGCTTAACCACGAGGAATTCAGCCTTGCTTTGAAATAGTTCATTGTTTTGAGTCAGACTTTCTTCTAATTCTTTTTCATCATTTAAGGGAAAGTTTCGCCAACTCCACAGAGCTGTTGAAGGGCGTAATTGTAATGGATGAATATATCTCATTTCCTCACTTACATCTACATTTTCAGTCATCATGTCTCAAATTTTATGCTCCACAAAGTCGAGGTTGTTTAAATCTTTGGATTTAACATGCTGTAAGGAATCCTAGCTCAGAATTAAAACCAGTTAAGGGACTAGGCATTTAAGAAGGGCTGCGATGCTGTTACCGGTGAAATCAGCAAGAGTCTTTCTTCTTGACTTTAATGGAACTTAGATTAGGCAATAGGTGGACGCAAGCATAATTGCTTGAAAAGCCTGTGTCTGTCATCAGGATGAACAGTATGAGGTGCATGCTCAGACTGACAGGAAAGCCATGCTTAGATCTGCCAGTTCCCACCCCAGAGAGAGCTTCCATTTTCTAAGAGAGCTTTAAATTCCACTGGTTTTAGTGTAAATGGGCAAAGGAAGACAAGGAAGAGATTAATATCCCATGAAAACTCATGAACTGTTTATCCAACACAGAAAGCAAAGCAAACCGCACACAAAACCCTTTCAAGGCTGTTTTACTTCAAGACATGATGTATTGCTGCAATATGAAATTGGAGCATTTTCCCTGACAAATGTTGATAATAATCTCTAAATATTTCTTCCCAAAGTCAGTAGGAGCAGAGATAGTCCAGAGCGCCACACCATCAGGCCAGTTCCCTCTTTGTGACATACATCCAATGTGAGATGAGACTTTTATTTCAATATATCCTGTGAAAGATCTCCTTGGACAAACTGCCAGTGACATTAGTACATTCAAAGCTTGGGTGAACCTCCTAGAGGAGTAACTCTTGGACACAAAAAATTTCTGCCCCTCATGGGCAGCATGCCCTCAACAGCAAGGAATTTCTCCACTAATGTATATATTCAGTGGAAGATGTTGTGCTCAGGCAGCTGTTTGTGCTTGTGGACCCATGACTGTACACAGAGGGATCTGCCCAAGTATGTCTGCAATTTAGTTGCTGGACTTTATTTGGCATGATAGGTAAGTGATACAAGTTTTACCTGAGCATCTAGGAGAAACACATAGTCCATCTGACTGTGTCAATGTTATGGCAACCACCTCCATAGTATCTAAATGGCTTCTAAGATTAAAATCTTCCTCAGTTCAGAGCTCCTAGAACACGACATTCTCCTTCCTTGTACTGTCTCTCACTGTATGCTTTATTTCAGGCATTACAGCTAAGTGGAACAGATCGCAAGCATATAGAAGATCCATTGCATTTTCTTTTTAAAAAATGGGAGAAATAACTTATCTTTTGATGGGCAAATGAATAATCTGTCCTTGAAAAACATTAGACTTCCCCACTCCCAATATTCTTCCAAAATACATTACAGCTGGCATCTTTCAGAGAATGCTGTTGTACTCTTTTGCTGATGTGAAGTAAATAGACTATTTGAATGTTTTACTAGTGACACCTGCTAATTCCCTGAGCCAACAGCTGTACAAGATTACTGATTATATTTACTGAAATTACAGAATGTTAATACTAACTATGCAAATCTTAAAATCGTGCTTCTTGTACCTGTTACTTCTGTGTAATAAGCACATAAAAATTTGTAGTTCTCTGCAATTGTTTACGCTAAAAAAAATCTAATTCAACAAGAGGGGTGTTTATCATTCCATGCTTATTTCTGAAGGGCAGAGAAGAGAGAAATTTTTAACACTTTTCTCCTATCTGTCCTCATGCATTTATAAAAGAGCCTGTTACAACTATCTTGATTCAAATATGATCAAATCAGTAGGGAGGGAGAATGAATGTGTCACAGAATCATAGAATCACAGAATCATAGAATGTTTTGGGTTGGAAGGGACCTTAAAGATCACCAAGTTCCAATCCCCCTGCCATGGGCAGGATTACCTCCCACTGGACCAGGCTGCTCAGAGCCTCATCCAGCCTGGTCTTAAACACCTCCAGGGATGAGGCTTCCACAACTTCTCTGGGCAACCCGTTCCACCACCCTCATAGTAAGGATTTTCTTCCTAATTTGTAATCTAAATCTACACTGCTCTAGTTTGAAGCCATTGCCCCTTGTCCTGTCACCACAGGCCCTTATAAAAAGTCCCTCTCCAGCTTTCCTGTGGGCCCTCTTCAGGCACTGGAAGGCTGCTATAAGGTTTCCCTGGAGCCTTCTCTTCTCCAGGCTGAACAGACACAACTACCTCAGCCTGTCCCTGTAGGAGAGATACTGCAACCCTCTGATCAATTTTGTGGCCTCCTCTGGACCCTCTCCAACAGATGCATATCCTTATGTTGGATGCAGTACTCCAGCTGGGGTCTCACAAGGGCAGAGTAGATGGGCAGAATCACCTCCCTTGACCTGCTGGCCATGCACATTTTGATGCAGCCCGGGATACGTTTGGCTTTCTGGGCTGCCAGGGCACGTTGCTGGCTCATGTTCAGTGCTTCATCAACCAGCACCGCCAGGTTCTTCTCTGCAGGGCTGCTCTCAATCCACTTGTCACCCAGCCTGTACTTGTGCTCAGGATTGCCTCAACACAGGTGCAGGACATTGCACTTGGCCTTGTTGAACTTCATGAGGTTGGGTATGGGCCCACCTCTCAAGCCTGCCCAGGTCCCTCTGGCTGGCATCTCTTCCCTCCAGTGTGTCAACTTACACCACACAGCTTGGTGTCATCAGAAAACTTGCTGAGGGTGCACTCAATCCCACTGTCCGTGTCACTGACAAAAATGTTAAACAGCACTGCTCCCAGTACCAATCCTCGAGGAACTCATCACAGGTCTCCACTGGGACTTTGATCCATTGATTGCAACTTTTTAAGAGCAGCCATCCAGCCAAATCCTTATCCACCACGAGGTCCATGCATCAAATTCATGTCCTTCCAATTTAGAGACCAGGATGCCATGTGGGACAGTGTTGAAGCCTCTGTGCAATTCCAGGAAGATAACATCAGTTGCTCTTCCCTTATTCACCAATGCTGTGAAAAATGCTGGCATCATAAAAAGCCACCAGGTTTGTCAGGCATGATGTACCCTTGGTGAAGTCATGCTGGTTGCCACCACCTCCTCACTTTCTACGTCCTCTAGCAGAGTCTTCAGGAGCATCTGCACCATGATCTTGCCAGGCACAAAGGTGAGACAGATTGGCCTGTAGTTCCCTGGGTCTTCCTATCTCCCTTTTTGAAAATGGGGGTTATATTTCCCCTTTTCTGCTCAGTGGGAACTTCACCAGACTGCCGTGCCTTTTCAAATATGATGGAAAGTGGCTTTGCAGCTTTGTGTGCCAATTCTCTCAGCACCCACAGGTAGATCTCGTCTGGTCCCATGGATTTGTGCACCTTCAGGTTCATTAGATGGTCTTGAATGTGGTCTTCTCTTACAGTGAGCATATCTTCATTCTCCTAGTCCCCATCCTTGCCTTCTGCAACTTGGATGGTGTGGTTAGAGCCCATACCATTGAACACTGAGGTGAAGAAGTCATTGAGTACCTCAGCCTTCTCCATATCCTGTGTGACCAGGTCCCCACTTTCCTTCTGGTGAAGGCCCCCATCTTCTCTAAGCCTTCCTTTTGTCACTGATGTACTTTGATGTCCCTGGCCAGATTTAATTCCATCCGGACCTTAGCTTTTCTAACCTGATCGCTGGCTGCTTGGACAACTTCTTTGTATTCCTCCCAGCTTAGCTGTCCCTATTTCCATGCTCTGTAGGCTTTGTTTTTGCAACTAATTGCGTCCAAGAGCTCCCTGTTCATCCATGAGGCCTCCCAGCATTCTTGCCCACCTTTCTCTTTGTTGGGACGTTTTGCACCTGGGTTCAGAAGAGGCTATCCTTGAACACTCACCAGCTTTCTTGCACCCCTCTCACTTCCAGTGCTTTATCACTCAGTACCCTACTAAACAGGGCCTTAAGGAGTTCAAAGTCTGCTCTCCTGAGGTCCAGGCTAGTGAGCTTGAACCCTCCTTTTGTCCTAAGGATCATGAAGTCAACAATTTCATGGTCACTGCAGCCAAGGTCACCCTTGACCTTCACATTGCCCACAAGCCCTTCCTTGTTGGTGAGAAAAAGGTCCTGCATAGCACCTTTTCTTGTCAGCTCTTCTTCCTCCGACACTTTGAGGAAGAAATTATTACAAATGCATTCCAGGAATCTTCTGGACTGTTGATGTCTTGCTGTGTTGTCCTTCCAACAGATATCAGAGTGTCTGAAGACCCCATGAGAACTAGGCCTTATGAACACAAAGCCCTTCCTATCTGTCTATAGAGAGTCTCATCCAGTTCCTGATCAGGTGGTCTGTAGCAGACTCCCACTATGATATCACCTGCCCCTGCCTTCCCTTTATACATATAATAAATAATCCTGGAGTGGCAGGACCAGAATGTGAACATGGGATGTTTGATGCCCCCTAAATGCTGCTTTTAGAGAACAGCAATGCAAGAAGAAAATACACAAAGGCAGAAAAAAATGGAGAGACAAAAAACCTGTGCCCATCACCTTGACCTTCAGAAGAAAGTCTCAGTCCCAGATAATGCTACAAAGTTCACCAATAGCATGATGGTGGATCTGGGCTGGAAATATCCACCTTTGGCCAACACCACTATTCCGGTTTACAACAAAAACCACAAGAAATCCAACAGAAGAACAGCATTATTAATGCAGCTATGCCAGGAGAAGGCTTCTTTTATCAGCTCAACTTACCTTGTCTGAAAGCTATGCCTCATCAGAAAAACCTCCTGATGCCATGCCCTGTATTCCTACCAGGGGTCTGATAGTAAAGCTAAGCAACCTAATCATAAGAGAGCAACCCTACAGAACTGCCAAGGCTTGTAGAATGGGACATATGAAATGATACCATGGAGAGTGATGATTAGCGACAGACTTGGGGGAGGGAAGGGGCGATGAGGGGATGCAGAGGGAGATGGGAGAAAAAGGCTTTACATGTTTTTTTTTT
>JANVCC010010369.1:19211426-19254377 GCA_025345505.1 Todiramphus chloris collaris
TTGGTGTAATTGACAGTGTTATTAATGTCCATGACTGCTATGGAAAATGCTCTCCATGGTTAATGGGAGTATTCTCTCCTTTAAACTGCTAATCCATTATCTTCTGACTTTCCTTCCCACTGTCATGGCAGCGCTGTCTAAGTTCACTTGTCTGCTTCACAGCTGCCGACTGGGTTGCCTATGCATCAGTGATGGGAGAACCAGGACACAGCACAGATGACTCTGGCTGGCTGAAGCTGGGTAAAGCAGGGGCATGAACAGGTTGTCAGTGTGTAGCCAGTGCAATCGAAGGGCAGGCCTAGTCCAACTCTCACAGCAAAGCAAAACAACATAACATAACGTTTTTAATCCAGCTAAGGCTCAGAGGTTTTACAAACCCTTGGAGATTTTTTTCTGCAGCTGTAGTTGGCTGTTGACCCGCAATCTGCTTTCAAAATAATCTGTGTAAGGCCGACTTCAGTCAGTTGCATTCCCAACAGTTTGTAATGATTTGGTCACTTCAGGTGTGCTAAGACCCATAATGCCTGGAACATACTTCTCCCTTGCCCTATTTAGTTCAGTCTTTTCATGGAAGTGAAAGAATGCAGAAACATAAATAGCATTATCCCCATTGGGAGTACTTACACATACAAAATGTATTCATCAAACCACATATTTAATTGACGTTCTATGTAGAAATTAACTAAAATATCCCAGAGGCTCATTTGTATTCACAAAATACAGAATGCAAACATACAGAATTGCTATTTTCTAAACACTGGTTTCAAATTTTAACAGAATTACAGCCCTCACTGTCTTCCTCATGCTGAGAGTGAACACTAGAGAAAGGAGCAAATCTTTACATTTTTTCTCCTTCTTCTTTGTGACACAGTCCTGATGACTTGGACCAGCTTTTTGAACAGAAAAGGAAAGTGGAGTTTTTAATCTTTTTCTGGTTTAGTCCTTGGTTATGAGTATTCTTATTCAGTTCTTGCTACTAACCAACATTTGTATGCTTACTTCTTTGTAAATTTTGTATTTAAAAATCTGAGTAAAACTCTAAATGCAGGCTGCTGCAGCTCTTTATTCCTCTACGTGGCTAAAGAGCACCTTTGAGTTGAAGATAAGTGAAGGGAATACATAGCTGGAAAGCATTTCAGACTTCTGATTTGTAGAGTAAGCTTTGCTCCAGAAATCTTGGAAGTCGAACAGAGTTAAAATCTGCAGCTTGACTGTAAATCCCACAAAAGGAAGAAGGAATCAAATACCAGGAATACTGGTAATGGAAAAGAAACCTTAAGATGACTGTTCTGCCAAAGCGTATCTGTGCAGGAAATCCAAACGGGAGTCTTAATGACAGTAAGGTATTGATTAGCAAGAAAATTAATAAACTAAATTGCTTTCTCTTGGGAATACCCATTATTAACTGGAGTGCGGTTTCTCATGGAGTTTCCTGTAAGAATACATCTTGTTTTTTACATGTTTTCCCTTTCCATTATTCCATTGCATTTGCCATGAATAGTTTGGCATATGTCAGCCTTTCCACTATAAAAACTTTATTCTCCGAAATATACTCCTGGTGCCTAAGTGTGTTCTTCAGCGTAAATCTCGGCCAGCAAGTTTGCAAGCTATGTGTAGGGATTAAAAAAAAAAAAAAGTAAAATAAAAAATTTTGACTGCTTTCTCTGTGTAGTAAAAATAACAGAAATTTACAGAACATATTCTGTCCTTGTGTAAATCAGCAGCTGTCTTCAGTCATAACCAGGAGGAGCTCTGACTCTGCATGTTTATATTATCAAAACTCCTGTTTTGAAGGTAACGTACTATAGCTCCTACAATTAACCTGACTTGTTAGAAGAATGAAAGGGTTGGGTAGGTTATAATTCCATAAAAGCTGTATTTTTAATAGGAAAAAAAATACGCATCAGACTTAATAATCCTTTAAATTAGAATACCTCTGTTTTCTATGAAAGCTTAGAGAAAAAACTATTTTTCACTGAAATACAACTGAATGCACTTCAAAGTGCCCATTTCACATTGAAATTTTAAAGCATAGATATGACACACCTCAGAAATAATAGCTTAGATTCCTCCTCAGAGGGTTTTCATACTATTCTTGAAATGGGATGCTAGAGCCTAGTTAGAAAGACTGACAGAGTGTGAACAGAAACAAAAAAAAAGTAAATAAAATAAACAAAGGTCCTTTTCAACAAGCATCAGTTTAAACTCAAAGGGTTTTCAATATCTTTCCTATTAAAATTCCCATTTGTCAGTCAAGACACCTTCTAGACTCCTAAGATTTTTGGTTTGTTTTTTCTTCTGATAAATAGCTTGAAAGCAAGTTTCATCATTTTATATTGGACATACCGCTGAGATAACCATGCAGTGACAATAAACACAGTCCTCTTTGTGCATACTCCAGCAAGCATCTGGGATTCATCTGGAATCTGTAGTGTGCATCAGGAGGTAACAGTGGTCCCTCCACATGACTCTAGTTTGGTCAGCATTTTGTTTTCATTTAAGTTGTACGTGTCAACATCTGTCATTTCTTTAATCACCAGAAGAAGAATTCAATTACTATTTCATAAATGAACATTGACAAATAATTTTCTCCTGGGCTCAGTAAGAAGAGAGGGGAAGTGAAGGCTAATGTGTCTCCTTGCCTGCAGAACAATGCAGCACAGCCTTGTAGGGGTTTGTATAAACCATGTGGAAGGAGTTTACGAACTGTGCTTCAGAGTCAGGGATGGTAACAGCTTCGCCACATGGCACTGGTGGCTAACAGGAGAGATTAGAGCCCGAGGGTTGAAAAGCCTTCCACATATGCTTTGCAACTGTCTGGGGTTGTGATCATTACTCTCAGCTTTTGGGTGAGTGGATGGGCTATAAACTAAACAGAAGGCCCATTAAATCATCATGCCTGTGTGCTGCAGGGTAGACTAAAGAGCTCACAAGCCCCAGTATTCACACAGTGGGAATCCACCCCTCCTTGTGTCGATGCACAAAATCAAGAACATACCTGAACACAGAACATAATTGTCCACGAGAATGTTTTTTCAGTATCTGTATGTTTCTGTATATGGGAAACTGCTTCGGTTAGGCTTCAGATTCTACTGTGGGGCCTTCTTATTTTTCATCAATACTGCTATTTTCCAAAGAAGAAAGAAACATCAACACAGTCTCATTGCTGACTTATTCCCTGAAACCACACAAGCCTGAGTGGCTCAAAACCAAGTAGGGGCTTCCTGCTGCAAGCTGACAGAGGTATTGCAGAGCTAAAAACTATACCAGAGAGCCTCATGGAAAATGTAGCCCCAGTTCTTTCTTTCCATGTGCTTGGTGTTCTGGGCACATGTGTGCACTACCAGGTGTAGTTGGGTAGGTCATTGATGTCCTGGTCCAAAGAGGTCAACATCAAAGGGGTGTGGTGCTCCCTTCGTTCACAATGGAAGCCTCAACTCACAGGAAATCCTTGTGGTAAAATGACAAGCACACCAAAGCCCCACGCTTGAGGTGCATGTTGTTGAATGGAGCTAACATGTGGCACTGGCCATTTTTAGAGTAAGTCCATTTTTTCTGCCACTCTTCTGGGCTTTCACGTGGTTCATTGCATAGATCATTCATCCACGAATTGTTTAAAAAAAATAAAATGAACAGTTAATTCTTTCAGTTTCTGTGTTTTTATAGAAGTTCAGAATTCAGCAGAATAGTTTCTGAGATACACTTCACAGTACTCTAAATTGCTATGTTGTTTTATGTTGAAACCACATTGGTCTCACTGCTTTCATAAATTGTCATTGAAAAATAAATAAAAATAACTCTGGACCTTGAATGCAAAACTCCTTCATTGTAAGGCCATAGAAAGATGTAACACTATGATGAAATAGGTATGATGAAATACCAGTGTATTAGCAGGAACACGAAGTACTGTGTACAAATAATTCAGAAAATATGTCAAATGAAAACAACCAAAATATAGGAAAAGGCAACCAAGACAATGAAGACTGTCATTAATCATTACACATCAAGGCTGTTAAGAGGGACCAGCGATGTATCCTTTTGGTACAACTGCACAGTTATTCTAAACTATTTTACTGGGGTTTAGGCAAATGCTCTGCCAATCCATTGGCATGAAGAAGGCACCAAAGCAGTCCTCAGGCCTGCCAAAAATCATCGAGGAGGTAGCATGGGCTGGGAAAGGATATACACACAGGAAAAAATAATATAATATGAGGTTACGCCACCAGAGGTGGCATGTGCTTTATGGATTTGGTGAGCTGTCCCTTGAATTTATCAGTTCTTTTTCATTTTTTTTCATTTTTTTTTTCCTGAAGGATCAGGAAGTAGGAAAATGTGAGGCTACAACTGAAGTTGATATTGACTCCTGCTGTTTCAGGCATCACCATCCTTAGCATAGGCTGCAGGTATCTGAAGGTCAAGAGTTTCCTCCTCTGCTCTGCTATGCAATGCAATCCTGAGACCAGGATTATACATACCAGTGCTGATCCTCCCAGGCAGGCTGGACCCAAGGTCAGTGCTGTAATGTGTTGTGTCACCCCAGCCCACCTGGGTTCTGGAAGTGCCATGGGGGCCTTTGGGGAACTGGACTCAACTTCCTCTTCTCTTTCTTTCTCTCAGGAGTCCATGCTGGAAAGGATTAAAGATGGGAAAAAGGGAAGGGAAGGGAAGGGAAGGGAAGGGAAGGGAAGGGAAGGGAAGGGAAAAGGAGAAAGAAGAAAGGAGAAGAAGGAAAGGAAAGGAAAGGAAAGGAAAGGAAAGGAAAGGAAAGGAAAGGAAAGGAAAGGAAAGGAAAGGAAAGGAAAGGAATCATATTAAATTAAAAGAAATTAAATTAAAGTGAGCTATTGTTCTTTTTATTCTGAGAGAGAAACAATTCAGAGGGAGAACTGCTGTGGCCATTCTGCAATGATACCACACCTTACTTCCGAGTAGTGCTGTACAATGATGTCATCCCTCATTCTTTTCACAGCACTTCATTAACCCAGTTGTCATTCCAACAACAGAAGTATGCATTTTTGTTAATAGTGAAGCAGAAACTGATGAGGTCAATAAAACTGCAGTTGTCTCTGCAGTTCATTGCTGATTGAGAAATTTTTGAGGAGTGACTTAAATCCTTCTACTTCTGCTTTGAATCCACTGTATGTTCAACCTTGGTGGTATAGCAGTATCAGATGCTTCTGTTAAAATAATTCTAAATGAGAAACTGTGACACTGTGTGACTCTTGTATTCTGGCCTTTGTCAAGTACTTTTGAAAAAGTGTACATGTAAAGAGATGGGTTATAAATAATCTACAAATCTTTTTGAGAGTTAAATTATATTCTTATTCTTCTCTGTAAGAAAATGAGGAAACAACCTTCCAAGACATAAGACATGTCTGCACTCCACTCACAATACTTTGCTCTCTTCCCAGGACTGTTGGTGCTTTGGCAGGTAGGTCCTTAAATCACTACTCCAAAGCTTGAAGGAACTTAATTCTCCTTTGAACCACGAGGGGTTTGTGGGTAAACGGGGAAGAGAAGGGAGTATTTGTCATTTGGTGTCGCAGGAAAAGTTCTTTCACTCTGAAATGTCTAGTGGGCTGGTTGGGAGCCTTGGAGATGTCACCTTCTTCTGCGCATGGCCAAACCTCCCCTGTAAGGAGCCACATACTGTGAGGGAGTGTAGTGATGCAGTGAAATGAAAACGGAAACTTTTTTAGAAAAGGAGGATATTGAAAAAATGCATTAGAGGTTGCAGCCTTTTCTGCCATCTCAGCATTCTCCCCTCCAGGAAAGGATGCAATGTTCTGTTTTCATACCTTTTGCAGTTGACTGTCTTTCTTTAAAATACAGTGGGAAAAATTCTGCTTTCTTGAATAGTCATCAGCACAATGAGAACCAAAGGCATATGATTTCTGTAATAACAGCATTTAATATTCACCATTGTATCTTGGAGCTGGGTTCATCACAGGCATTTTAAAGTGTTTAGAAGTTAAAGAATTAAAGGTCATTAGAACTGCAGTCATTGTTAATGAGCATACAGAATTAAAGGAAGCAAAATCTGAAAATAAGTAATTGTAAAATGACATTCATGCATGATAACTACAAGCTGGAAAGAAGGAATATTTATAAACAAGACTTTTTTTTTTTTTTTTTTTTTTGCAGAAAAATTTGCATTTTCTTTGCTATTAATCCCAAAAGTGGGGGACACAATGTTTTGCCACCTCTCTTGAAGTCTCCTCTGCAGCTCCAGTGATGTGGTTTTGGAATAGCCCAGTCAGTTTCCAGAGAAGTGACCCTGATGCTAGAAGCTGGAATTGAGAGGATTTCGTAATGTAGGGCTGTGGGCAAAGAATAAACAAACTGTGAAATGTACATTTTCCCAGATAAGGAGCACATCCATTCAGTCTGCTCAGAGTCCAGTGCAAGCAAATAAATTAATGCTAAAATCCAAGGGCAAAGTCTTAACCCACATAAAACTATTTTCCAGGAGTACTTCTGCTTCAAGATGGGGGGTAGTGTATTAAAACTGCTGCCCACACCTAATGCTACATATACAAAACAATGTTTACATTCTTTGGAAAATGTAAGTAAAATCTTGAGCTTTTTAATGTTGATAGAAGCCATTTCTTGGACAAAAATTAAATTGTCTGTCTCGAGCTGAGGTCTCACCAATTCAGTGCAAGTCCTGGAAAAACATTTTTTCCGCAGCTTACATGAACTGACTGTACATGGACTGAGAGATCTTTGCCTGTGTAAACCAGTGATGGGGAAGCAGAAGATTATCAGACAAAATTAGTTTAAACATATTTCATCAGAATTTTATTCTGGTGTTTCTTTTCAAGAGACACAGGGTTATAACTAAACAGAGCTAACTTCCACAATATTCACACACTGTACAATGCAAGGTACTTTTACCAAAAGCACAACATTTCCAGAATGTAAAGTTTGGGGTTATTTTTTTGGGTCCCCCCCCCGCCGCCACCCCAAGCTGGGAAAGCCAAACTTTGAGAAATCAAAAAAATTCCCAGTCTTTCTGGATAAGAATTGCAAACAGACAAAGCTTAAGATCAAATAAAATGTTTCAAATTTAAACAAGACCATATTTTCAAAAACATACATTCAAAAGGAATGTTTAAAGTAAAAATAATGATTTTTCTTGTGGGTTTGTTTTGTTGTGTTTTTTTTGTTTGGTTGGTATTTTTTCCAAGTTTGATTAACTTTTTTTAAGTTCTTCGTTCCCAGAGGAGAGTATAGGAGAGTACAGCCTCACCAGGATTAGGAACAAGACTGCCTTTGACCTATTTGCCTCCAACCAGGAGCAATGTATTTTATTACTGGACCCTGTTGCTATTTAGTGTTATTAGCTGTGAGAAGCATTGCTCCTGTCTGCTCTGCAGATTGCCTCGTTTAAAGAAGGATGATGTAATGCAGCACAGGAACAACCAGCTACTTTCTCTGCAGTAATTTTATCCCATCCCTGTGAGAGGGACACTTCCTAAGAGATAATCTGTCCTCATCACCACCAACACCAGTTCTGTGCCTTTTATTTTATTTGACTGGATGTTCCACTGGAAAGATTGGTTTAATTTCAGGACTAGGACCAGAGCAGTCGGCTTCCAAAGTGACATCTCAGCAATCAGGAAACAGAGAGGGCTCAACATCTGGCTTTTATTTGAGAGTAGGTTTGCATCTGAATGGTGATCTCAGGGAGTGCAGACAGCAACAGGACTTTGATCTGCCACCACTTAATTTTGCTTGGATTATGGAGGTTGCCATTAATGTCAGGGGTATCCAACAATAGCCTTACACTAAAGACTTCCTGCTTGAAATTCCTCTGCCTTTACCAGACTTGCTGGCCACCTAACCATAATAATGATGTATTTCTGTGGCTGGTATTAAGGTATCTGAGGTAGTCCCCCTGAGAGCTGAAGATATAGTTACATGTCTAAAACTAAGAGTGGGAGCTACACTATCTCCTTCATAAGGTTTCTGCATGGACAGAGGTGTGGAGGATTCTGGAATGCTTGTCAGTGGTTGTGGGTTCCAGCTTATTTCTCACTGCGGTGCAGGTCCTGATGAATACCAGTGAATCCTCTCTTAAAATGGGGTAGATGAAAGGTGCTTTGGGGCCAGTCCTTTAGGTGGAATAGCCTGGCTTCTTTCAGCAATACCAAGCAATCATTCCTGTGTTGAGTATCTGTTAATGGTGAATCTGGACAGCAAGAATGGTTTTGCCATAAACACTTTAAGTGTTGGTACATGCATGTAATCTAATTATCCACTATGTCTAGAGACTGTTGTCTTATTTTAGAAAATTTAAGTATGGAGGATTTTTTTTCTTCGCCTAGTAGAAAGCAAACTTACAACCTGATTCTTCTTATTGTTCTACTAGTTCAGCTGTTTTTATTTACTTAAACTGCTCTTACACATGCATACACTAGAGTACCTATTTGGTAGTCACAAAGGAAATGTTTGATCAAAACACAAACATGTATATAAATATTTAATCACTGACCAGATCGCTTCTGACTTAAAAGTGAGTGAGAAATGTGTATCTAAGGAGCTAAGTGACAAGCAAGAATGGTTGAGGATGTTGGTAGTAATAATGACAGAGTCATTTACGTTGGAAAAGGACCTGAAGATCATCAAGTCCAATTGTAAATGAGGTTTGGCCCAGACCTCTCAGTATCACAACTCAGTCCCTGGCTGTAGAGGATCATTTCCTGGGCTGTGATGAAGAGGAGGCAAGGGGAAGGCCCTCAGAAGAATTTTCCTTAGGCAACAGATCCACAGGTCTTTGAACCATAACACTTCTTAGTCTGATGGTGTCCTAGGTCCTGGTAGCTGAGGGCAGGCTTCACTGACTTCCACTGAGAGACAGCAGATAACAGACAAATGAGTAGGTAAGCATAAGCAGTGCCTTGGTTTCAAGTCTTACAGGAGTCTTACTGTGGAAACTTTCTTCTCTGGGTTGAGGGAGGGTGCAGATGGAGCCAGAGCCATCACTTTCATATCACTATGCAGTGCCAGTTTTTATCAAAAGCAAGCACTGAAAAGCTAGCAAATTAATAGGTAAGGGCATTATAGATCTTAATGGAGACTTCATATAAGCATTTTGTATTTATTAAGTGGTTAGGAAGTGTAAGTTTCATCACAACACAAATGGAACAATGGAAAGTAAGAAAGAATGGCTTATCAGAACATTAAAGGAGAAAAATGCTTTGGACAAAATAATTTATTCTTATTTAATTTATTATTTAGATTTGTGTAGAAGTTTAACAAAGACATCTGACCCAGTGCTCCAGGCACTTTTGCTCCATATTAAGGAGAAAAAGAAATAAACACAGCTGTCCTCACTGAAACTAAAAGAAACCTATTATCAGTGCCCTGGCTCTTTAAGCAGCAGCTTCAAGTTGAGCACCAACTTCAGTGCTTTGCTAAGTCCATGGCCAAACTGGAGTGCTGATTTTCTAACTTGTGCAATGTTTCTCTATCTATTTTCAAACTATTCTTTGAAGAAGATTTACTGCAGTCACTGTATTTAAGTATCTCACCAAAAAAAAAAAAAAAAAAAAAGACACCATATCAAGATACAACATATCTGTCCACAGAGAAGGATTTAATTGTATTTATTACCTTTTGAGTTGTTTTCACATCATTAGATTGATTTATAAATTTTTGCCCACTAAGGGGATGATAAGCATCCAGTAGCTCACTCTATTGCAACAAGTGCATATTTAGTGCACATTGTCCAAGAAAAGCTTGTTCAGTCTCTTTCTTTAACTCAAGAAACAGAGCTAAATTTAACAAAACAAAAATGGAGTGGAGGGCAAAGACAGGCTGAGGCTTTATCTGACAGGCAAACCGAAGAGGTCTTTGAAACAGTTTCAGAATGTTTCCATTAAGAGAGAATAGCAAGTACGGAAAGATTCTTCATCAACAGCTTTTAAAAGCGTCACTGCAAAATAGATGGTCATGATAAATAATGGGGGAAGCTTTGTGCAAAGGGAGATTTAAGCAAAAATCTCACACCAAACACTGCTGTATAGAAACAGAGGTGAAACATTCAAGAATATCTCACTGGTACAAACTTCCAGCTGACGTGATTTAGCAGCAGCATAGCTGTATCACAGTGGCTGGGAGCTGCCGCCAGACATTCAGTCCTGTATATTTTTCTTCATGTTATTGAGAGTGAAAGGTTAGACAGAGACAGGGTTTATAAAAAGCAGATTTTACTCCAAATATTTTGTTTAACCTTCATAAAATATACCCAGCTTCAGTGCAGAATTCCAGGACTGGAGGAAGGAGAAAATATGAGAGATATTTGGCTTTCAGTTAGTACATTTATTCTGCCTTAATTAGAATTCCTCTTTTGCCAAGTGACAAAAAAAAGTTTTAATTTGGTTGTAGCAACACAGCAGTAGCCACTGCCTTATCAAGGCAGACAATCAGAGTGGTACAACAGAATATTCCAGGCTTTTCAGAGCTGAGGTAATGTTGTTATATGTGACTGCCCTGTAGCTCAACATACCCAGAAAAAGATACTTTGTTCTTTTATCACCTCACAAACCATGGCATTTGACCATAGTGAGGTGCATTTGTCACCTTTCACACTTAGGCAACCAAAGTCATCATAAGCATTAGTCAAAAACTAGGGGAAATAGTGAAGTCATTTTCATTCCAGTTTTTCAAAAGATTTTGAGTTGCTTACCCAATAAAAAACATGGATAGGGCCTTGTCTGTTGCTGTTGGGATGCTTCTGGTGCATTCACATGCAGAAAATTAGGACAGGGAAGATGATAAACACTGTTTTATCTTCCAGCTTTGGCCAGCACATGAAAATTTGGAGGGAAAAAAGTAGCAAAGTTAGAAAAAGTGTGTTTGTGTCTGTGCAGGAGGTATTTATTCTTGATCAGCAGCAGGAAGAAGCAGCAACAGAAATAAGAAGCCTCATCAAGTTTCTTCCTTTTTTACACTGGTTTGGGAAGTTGTTTCATCTTCAAGTCTTGTACTCTGTTCATTCCCACACTTGCCCTTCACTCAGTCCCAGTACAGAGGATTGGTTTTGTCTGCACAGCTGTTTTTCTTCTCCCTCTGTCTGAACGCAGGCAGGCCCTCTCTTCTTGCTGCCATGTGGATGCTGTGGCCCATGGGTGCCTTCTCTAACAAGCCTTTCTCACCTTTAGAGTTCCCCAGTTACTGGTTGAGGAAGGGCACTGGGGATTGCAAAGCTGCAATGGGATTCGTGCCCCGTAGCAGACTGGGTAAGTACAGAACTCACAAAACTTCAGCAAATGGAGATACCTGTGACCAGCAAACAGCATTACCTGAGCTTAGTAGTTCCTAGATGGAGCCATTTCTGTGGTCTTGTAAAACAAAAAAGCAAGGCTCACAGAGAGATCAGTCTGCTCTCAGTTACACAGCAATGTATGTCGTTTGAATGGTTTCCCATGCCTTGGGAATTCAGTGGCTACTAAGTATTAAATTTATCCAAGATGCTTACCTTCTTCTAGATAGAGATGGAAATTATGTGTTTTTCCTTTTGAGATGGGTATTTCTGACTTGACACAAAAAAATAGATGAAACCAAAGCAGAACTTTCTTTTCTTTTTTTCTTGAGATCCTTGTCTGCCCAGAAATAGCTAATTTGCAGTGCTCAGGGAAAGAAAGATTGCTGTTGCATTATTTACTCATAAAAGTGCTATTATGATAATATCTAGAAATTTAATATGAAATTAAGTCCACAAACTTTCCCTGAATGGTATGTTCTATAAATGCACAGTGAAGTGAAGATGTAGGGGGACTGCACAATAAAGTATGCCGAGGAGAGAGGAGAAACAAAGTAGAGATCACAAAGGAAAAATTATTTCTCTAGTCCTAAAATTTGTCATATAGGAGACCAGCAAGGGTGGCAGGTGGACACCATAATGTTTATGTTAAAACCTAAAACATTCTGCTGTGTTCCTGTCATTTAAGGATAAATGTGTCACATTTTCATTGGTCATTTTGGTTGCTGTCCTCAGTGAAAGACTCAAGGAACTTGAACCTATGTAGACATTGTGGTATGGCAAGGGACCCACCTCAAGACTTGTGAACATAAGGACTCCTCCTATATTCTATGGACAGCTAGGTTACGTCTGTCACCTCAACCATCTGTGCTCCAAGGGACTATATGTAGCAGAGCTTGAGAAATGGGAGAGACAATATCCGTTCCTTTACAAAACATTTTGTATTTGTAGGTTAATTTGTAAAAAGGAAAATGACACCTTAGTGGTCTTACTAATGAGAACTATTCTCCATCTTCTGCAGCTCACACTCTGTTCTTAGTGTAAAAGTAACAGTGCAGCAATAGTGAGGCCTCTAGAAACACCCTTGGTATTCAAGCCCAACCTGCAACCCCTGGCAGCAAGCTCATGGGCAGAGTGACCTCCAAGACCTGGCTGAAGGTCACTTTCCAGAACATCCAGCAGTTACTGCAGAAAACCTGTGTCCTAGGACACAAGCCTCAAAATACTTATCAAAGCCCTGCAAGTCAGAGAGAAGGATTTGAGGGCTTAGATACACTGGAAAATCCATACATGGTAAAGGATTTTTCCAGCCATTTTAAGTATCTTCTTCATTCTCATTATACATATGTTATTATATGTGGTATCAGATTATACATATAGTGTCACACTGTATACAGTATTATAGATATTATATATAAATTTTTATACATATATCAGACTGATGTTTATTATTAGTGAAGGTTTTGGATTGAGGAAGCACTTGGGCTGCAAGGTATTATCAGAGGACATATTTCCCTCTGGCTCAGGTGAAGGCAGAGAGTGAGAAGAGCATCAGCACACAATATGAACCCACCACTTCAACACCCACGTGGTAACTCAGACTATACACACCAGGACGGAAAAGCAGATGAAAGTGACAGGAAGAGAGTCTTGAAATGATTTAACTCAGAGAAACATTTTCCATTTTGGGAACAAAGTTTTCTAGACTTGGCTGTAGCTTTTAAAGATACACTCTCTCAGAAGATTTGGTTTTTTTTCCCTCTCTGATTTTTCACAGCAGTAATCATGTGCATGGGCAAGGGGAAGGAAGGGGTAGTGATAAAAGAAAAATTGCACTGAATTTACCCTCAGGAAGAAATGTCATCATAAAATAATGAAATTAATGTTACCCCTGAGTGACTTTCAGGCAAATTTTACATATTAGCATTATTCCCTTAGATGATGTTGGTGATTTTGTGCCTAAGTCTACAACAGTTGATGACTGGGAGATATACTGGTGTGTGCTGCTCTTGCAACTCCACAAACCTAGCAATCTTCAAATGTATGAGAAGCTGTCTGCTTTTTATTTCTTTTTTTTTTTCATCCAGCTTGTGTTTGGCAGTATGATGTGGGGAGTGGATTCCCAAGGGCATCTCCCAAAGCAGTAAATGAAAGGAAAAAGGAAAAAAATAACATGCGTTCTTCTTGCCTTTGGAGTTTAGTGTTCTATGTCTTACATGCACTTCAACAGTCTTATTCTACCCTCAGCTTTCACATCACATCTCAGCTTACCTTCCCCTCCACTCACAAGGCCCATAAGACTGAACCTTTTATTTCCCTTCACAACATTTCCCTGCATTGCTCATGCAGCTGGTTTATTACCCTCTGTGATGCTTTCATTTCTATTTTGGATGTTATTCATTGAATGAATCTAGCAACAGTTAAATTCAGATATCCATTGTTATCAGACCTACATAGTGTGTAGTGAGGATTGGCCCGCTCCAAGCAGCTTGCTACTGAGACAAGCAGAGACTGTATGAGGGGAAAAGACATCTTAGTGTGCTCAACTGAGGTGCACGATTGTTTAGAAAATAGCTCAGGGTCATCCGGAAAATGATAGCAGAGCCAGAATGGAATTCATTTTTCCTTATTATTTACTAAAAACCCATGCTTCCTTCTCCATATTAGCAATTTTCCATAAGCTGTCTTATAAAACAAATGAAATGTGTAGTTCAGAAATACTGCAGAAACTAGATGTTTAGTAACTGTCTCCATGAGAATGGTATCTTTTTTTTTTCCCACAAATGCTACTAGAAACATTAGATTATACAGTGATTATTAAAATTATTCTTCACAGACCTCTTCTATAAGGTTGGATCCACTACTGAGAAAGATGTGATTACATGATTTTATACTTATATCAAAGAACACCAATTTGTGGTTTATTTCCACACCACTTGAGTATCTTTCAAAGTAGAGTAGGACAGTAATAGTCCTTCTTTATACCAAGCCAGTCAGTCTTTTTTCCTCTTGAGAAAAAGAAACTTATTTCATAGTAAGCTATGACATTATTCATTTCTAAACGTTGAGAAATGATTATGCAGCAATTTTGCCTATGAATTTAAGCTTTGTCCTTTCGTGTCATACAGAGCATTTGAGACTGCAGCCAATGCTTAGTTAATGGTAAAACGAGGACCTGCCTTACTACATGTTTAGAAAGAACTGTTATAGAATAAATACCCAGGATTTACACTACACTGTGAAACTCCACTTGAAATCATAAAGTAACCTGAGTTTCAGAAGGCTGTCTGTTTTCTTGTTAATACTGAGCTGACATTTGCTGTTCCCAATTCTGTGGGAAATCCTGTATTTCCTGCTATATTATTCTCATGTGCCCATGTAATCTGTTAAACTTTACTCTTGTTTAAAAGCTAAAGGTCTTTCCCTGATCTCAAGATGTCCTGGCCAAAGAAAGAACTAACCTTGTCCCTCTCAACATGCTATGCTAATTCAGATTGATGCTTTGGCAATTGGTCAAATTTAGTGCCAACCTAGTTAGATCAACTAGGGTTCTGGCAGAAGACTAAATGTATATGTGTTTTTAATTAATCCTCTGACTAAATCAAGGGAAAGGATATTGCATTTTTCAGCAGAACTGCTCCACACAGTGCTGACTGCATATATTTAAAAGTCTTACTCATGTAACTGAAAAAAGATACTGGAAATCTTCCAAACCTCATGCAGTTTTTGCCTAACCGTTTAAGCTCCCTTCTACCTGTTGCAGGGCTGGGGCACTTAAGCAGGTAGCCCCAGGAGGAGATCAGCAGCTGCAGTCCTGGTAGCAGAGGCCTGTCCAACAAGAAACTGCATTTATGAAGTGTATTCTCCCAGGTATGGCCCCAGTGCCATCCAACCCTTAGCATTAAACATCATGAATAAACATATCCCTTCCATTAAAGACATCAAGCATGAGCTTAATTTTCAATAAGTCCTTGGTAAGAAACTAGTTACATGTTAAAGTCAGTCATTGAAATACTCACCAGACAAGCTGATTATTTAGCATTGGCTAAATGTATAAATTACCTTTTTTTTATCTTTTTGTCTACACTTTGTTATCTAGCTTTTCAGTGAACAAGTTAGCCCTTTCCCTTTCCCTTTCCCTTTCCCTTTCCCTTTCCCTTTCCCTTCTTTCCCTTTTCCTCTTTCCATTCCCCTTCCTCTTCTTCCCCTTTTCTTCCCCCCCCCCCCTTTTTTTTTATCATTGATTTTTTTTCTTTCTTCTCTTTACTTTTCTGGGTTGTTTTGGGGTGGTTTTGTTTGTTTGTTTGTCTGTTTGTTTGTTTTGGGGTTTTTTTTGTGTGTGCCCTAATTACTTTCTTCTGAAGGATTTGGTCAGATTTTGGCTTCTCCAACTTCCTGATCTGTTTAGGAATCAAATGACTCTTCAAACATGAAGCTTTTCAGACCTTTTGATTTGGTTAACCACAGAGGTCATTTTTTCATTTATAATTTAAATTATACCAGATGCTAACACAAATGAGCATTGCAGAGAGATCAGTTTTGACATGCTCTTTAATACAACATGTGGTTACAATTTATAATCAGAAGTCACCTTTCCCAGGTTAGCTTGGATTTTGGCGGTCAGAGCTGGTAATACGTTTACTTATCGATTAAGACATCGAAAAGCACTAAAGGCTGATTTGCAGCGTCTCCAATTATGTAAATCTATACATAGGAAGGGAAAAAAAACATGGTCACATGAAAAACTCCTAGCAGGGATGTTTTTCTGAGTTCCCTCACTTTTGCAAAGTTGTACAGAAGAAGGATTAAACAAATGACAACTTTGCCAGACACAGAAGGAAAGCCTTTAAGAATAGAAAAAGTGTTCCAAGGGACAGAAAAGATGCTTGAAATCACTTTCTGCTGGGCAAAGGACAGTGATCGAGACTGAACTATGGAAGTTACTCAATCTGCGTAGTCTTTATCATTTTACCTTTACAAACCACACAAACTAATATTCTCTGTACAGGAAACAGCCCTTTCACCTCAGCCAGCATTCACTGAGGTAAGTAAGGCACAAACCAGTGCCTGACCAGGCAGACCATCTCCCTGGCATTGCCCCTGTTCCTTGCCCATGCTGGAACTGATACAACCAAACAACAGTCATTTTTCTTTGCTGGGATATCTCTCTGACAGATCAGCTCCTTGAACTGGCTTATTGCCCGCTTATACTGACTGATGAAGGAGACTAGGAGGGAGAGCTTCGGGATATGTAGCAAGACGGGGCAGTATGTTGCAGCAACAGCCATGCTCTAGACTCTTTTCAAACTTGCTGTGGTGGCAACAAGTGTGGCAGTATCATTTCAGGGCACTGATATAGAGAAGAAAGCTTGTGTTCAATATTCCTAACTTTCCAGACTGCTAGAGGTTTTTCAAAGCCTACATTTTGCCAGAGCAGGAGACACTGCTTAAGATGTTTTTCATAAGACTTTGACCACAACTTTTTGTATCAACATTTTTCTCTCCCCCCCCCAACATGAAAAGAAATATTCCTTGCAGGAGGTGAACTTCGATTATACAATGTAAATGTATGGTTTAGTCACTTAGATGCTGATGTGGTTAAGTTAGCTGTAATGCACGCCATGTGATTTTTCAATGTATTTTTCTACTTCATGCTGTACTTTTTCAGAAACCTCTTGAGCAAGGAGGTCTTTACAAGAAGTTGTGAGAGAAATTATGTCAGATTAAAAGAATTTTTAAAAGATCCAAACAATAAAAACACAACTCTTGGGTTAACATCGCCAAGATGAATATAAGTAGCTACATCAGGTGAGAAAACTCTTCTACTTCTTGATTCTTTTTGATCCAAAAGCCACAAGCACATGGAAAAGTAGCCCCTTGCTCTCTGACACAGCCTGCACATATAGAGGCAGGAGCTTATGTGGAGAGTGACATACTTGAGGCCACCTACACTGTGCCACAACAATGATCTACTTTCTTCTGTATCCTGCTTCCAGTCATCGCTTAAAGTGGGTACCTGGGAAAAAATACGCACATGCCAAGTATATATAACACTTCTTTTTAACACTCTGCCAATACTCAAGTGTTTCTACTTCACGGTGTTTCCTGTTACTTGCATGTGTTTCTGTGTATTTAGTTAACCCTAGTGGCCCTTGGGGCATGTACACATGCACTATGGCAGCATCTTTTGTCAAGGAGTTTCACAGACCTATTACCTGAATAATCCTCTTGCACTGTCTGGTTTTAACCTGGTTCACACTCTCTGAATTTGATGCCCCTTTGTTTTAGAAATGGATGAAGAGTGAACTGGAGCAGCCTCTCTATGGTATTCATTATTTTATACAT
Source organism: Todiramphus chloris collaris (assembly GCA_025345505.1). Classification (NCBI taxonomy): domain Eukaryota; kingdom Metazoa; phylum Chordata; class Aves; order Coraciiformes; family Alcedinidae; genus Todiramphus; species Todiramphus chloris. The sequence continues at coordinate 19,229,041 of JANVCC010010369.1, forward strand.
GCTTGTGTACAATATCCGCTAAATTTCTCTTTTGCAGGTTGAGGTGTCCCCACCTACTCAGCAGTTCCCTATATAGAATAAGTACCTTATCTTTGAATATTCTTAGCTTACCCTGACCCAGCCCCATTATGTCTGTTCTAGGATCAGAATTACACAAACTATTCAAAGGGCGAGCAAAACACTGAGCTGTTCAGTGGCACTATGATATACCCTGGTTTGTTCTTTCCTTACTAGCTTTTGTCTTGGCTTTTTTTTTTTTTCTTTTGTTTTTGTCTTGTCTTTTCTTTTCTTTTCTTTTCTTTTCTTTTCTTTTCTTTTCTTTTCTTTGACCACTATTTCACACTAAGCTGACATTTTCTTGGCACTTTCTTCTCATAACCCTAAGACCTCTCTCCTAAGAAATCATCATCCACTCAGTCTCCATTATTTTATATGGAAAGCTCTGAGGATATTTCTCCTTGTGGAACACTTTACGTTTAATTTCCTTACGTTGCATTTCATGTTGGTTTCTCACCCACTCAGATCTTTCTGCAGCTCTTCACACTTGGCACTTCCACTTGATACCCTCAATGTTTTCATTCTGGTCTAGGTGATCCTGCTCTGGCAGGGGGGTTGGACTAGATGATCTTTCAAGGTCTCTTCCAGCCCCTGACATTCCATGATTCTGTAGATCATCTCGCTTCCTGGGTTGCTTATGAGTGCACTGGCTAGCAAAGATCCCTGCATGACTTCCAATAGTTTGACCTCTCATTTACTTATTCTTGACAGAAGTTTATCTTAAGACACGGTTATGTAGTTTCCTTGAAATGTTGACAAAGATTGTGAAATAATTGAACACACATTTATATGTATACATATAGGTTGAAAAGCAAATGTAATTTTCTATTTTACAACAGCAGCAGCATGCTAGTTTTCAATGAGGTCAAGGCACAAATCCTTGAGTTAGACGTCTAGTTGATGGAGTTCTTCATCTTGCCTGTTCCAATGTCCTTTCTTTAGTTCAAATAACTATTTTAAAGCTTTTTGTCATGCCATAGTTACAAAATGAGAAATGAATAGGACTCCCATCTGACAAAAAGCTGTCTTTTCCAGTCAAGTACAGTAACTTCCCTTTCAACACAGTGTTTCTAAACATGCTGATCAGGTACGTTTCTCAGTGTTACAACAAGGCGGTGGAAATATCCATGAGTCATTCTGCTTCTGACTGAAGAGGACCTTCTGCTTCTACTTGTTCTTCTGAGGCTGATATGGATCAGTTGCAGAGGGGTGTGCATAGGGTTGTGTTTTTCAGCAGCACTTCTGCAGGAATAGGTGGTGATTTGATAGTGATCGTTCAGAAGAGGCTGCAGAAATCTCAGTATTGGCTGGAATGTTTTTTGCATCAGATGAAATGCATTAATTTGCACAGAAGCCAGAAACACGATGCAAGTGCTGTATTGTAGTTTCCTATGATGAACATCTAGCTTGCAGTAGTTAGATTTCCTTTGTGCTGAGCAGCAGCCAAGCAGCTTACTATGCAGCATTTTTCAAGTGTACCAGAACACAGATGTGGACTGGGAGGTCCCGATTACTCTTCACTGACATCCACTGACAGCTTATTCTCTGTTTTCTAATGGATTTTAAAACATGGTAAATGCTATTGTGCTGTTCAAATGGAACAAAAAGTGGCTGCCTTTCCTACCAAGAGTATGCACCGACTGTGTGTGTGCTGACATTGTTTTGTTCCTACTTCTATTCCCTTATTTTTTGTAAGCTTTCACACACTTTTATCACAGTCTGCCATGTTTGCAATGAGGGCACAAAGCTCAGATAACAAACCCAGACTCAACAAATACCAGTTTGGATCATTTATACCAGAAAGGTGCCATAAAAATTACATAATCTGAGCAGAAAGTACTGTAGGAGTCCTTTGCAAATGACATCATCCCTCTCTGTAAATTTGTACTAGACATAAAGCAAAGACAAAGTAATTTCTAGGGCACACCAAGGCTAATACAAGGAGATTAAATACAGTCAGCAAACCAAAACAGCATCTGGATTCGGTGGTTAATGGAACATTTCAGTATAGAGTTATAACGCAACATAATGCAGTAATTTTAGCTGATTTTTCACAGACTGATAGTTATACATCATTAAAGCTTTTTATGCCCTGATCAGCAGCTCTGAGTGCTTTTTCTGCTTGCAAACTAGGATCAGCCATGAATAAAATTGTTTTTTAATGTCTTGACAAAAAGAGGGCATTTTCAGAGGATACAAAGAAAACCTAGAATTGAAAATACTAATTCTGCCATAGCCTTACTCTAGCCATGCATGACACCACAACACAGTTATTCCTTCTTCCAAAAATAGCTCTCCTGAAAGGGGAGGCATTTCCTTTGGAACAAGAATCTACGAAGAAGGATTTTAAAACCTAAGTTCTGTTTACTTGGTCGTTTGTCCTGTCGTGAGTCATGTCTCACAGCAAAGCCCAAGGCTCTGACTAGACAACCACTGTTCAGAAAACAAGTCAGATATGTGTTGCTGCATATTATCTTCATTAATTTACACTGTTGTATCACTCCAGGCACTACTTGCAGCCAGCCATGGCAGATGTTGTGGAGCTCCTATTCTGTATAGGTCCTGTGATCAGACATTGCCACGACGGACTTGCATCACATTTTTCTTAAGGAGAAGATCTTAAGATTTTTTTTCTGTCCCTTACACATAGATTACCCTGACTGTTCAGTGGCATCTGCATCCATTTAAGGTGCCGCCCTGCATTTATACAGCACTTCAGTACTACACACATCTTACATATACTTTCTTCACCCATATTTGGGCCAGCAATTTAATGCCAGCAGTGCACTGTATCATGCTCCATGTACTTAGGTGAAGAAATGATGTCAAGAAGATGAAGATGTGGATTGAGGGACACAGTCTTGTTTTTCCAGAATGCAATCCAGAATGAGCATTATTATCTGCTGACCTGCAGTTTGCAGATTGCAAAACTTCTGAGTATTTTACATACCTACAAATGCTAAAAAAAAAAAAAAAGGAAAAAAAGGAAAAAAAAAAAAATCTTCTGGTAATATATGAGGCTGCTGATTCTCTATAGATTTTATATAAATTGGGAGTAAGAGTTCTAAAATTAAGAAGTTGAGTTTTCCGTTGCTAAAGGTGAACACTGTTAGTCTAAAGCAATGCAGTCAATAATGCTTCAGTTTACTGCAAGTAAAACAAGACAATCCAACGATCCTAAAGAACTGTGGTGCAGAAATGTCTTTCTCAGCAAAAGTCACTTTGTGACAGTACTGGTACTTCACAGTCAGACAGAGACAACTGGCAGATAATCATAAAATTAACAGTTTTCCCCATACAGCCTAAAAGGTACATTCCTTGAACACAGAAGCAAGTGTCTTCAGGCCTCATGATAGTAACAGTTCTCCTTCAGGATCTCACACAGACTAGCTTTTCAAATGGTTCTTAAATGTCATAATTAATGACACTGTACTGTCATGGGATTCTCTAATGTGAATACAGCAGCCTAACTTCATGTGGTGCATAGGAAAGGGGCACAGATGAAGGAGGTCTATTACACCCAGGTAGTGCCCTTTTGGGTAGTAGTGTAACTCCACCATCCTCTCTAAGGGCTGCATTACACAGCCAGTCTGCAGCACGAATGCTGCCCTTCACCAAACAGACTCTTGCAGGCTTGACATATACCTACCTATCTGTAATGGCATTACTTCCCTGCTGTTAGGTAAGCAAAAAGCGAAAGGAAAGCTTTGCTGCTTCAGAACCTGAATTCATTTGCTTACATACCCTAGACACAGCATGATACGAAAACTCAGCACTTTGAAGAAGCTGCTCACATGGAAATGCAAAGATCCCATGGCACTTTTAAAAAAGATGTGTAGTTAACCTGTGATTAAGAATTAGAGGAATATTGCTGTTAACTGGGGAAGATTAAGAGAGGGCTGGGAAAGATAAAGACAGGGATGGAGTCATTCTTTCTTGCAAGGGATGGCTGTGCAGACTCAGATTTTATTAGCCTGTAAAGAAAGGAACTGGGGGAAGCACGGTAGAAATGAATGGCTTTGAAGAAGCATTTTCAGCTGAAGGATACTGTGGGTGCTAAACGGCTACCGAGGTTCAAAGGGAGAGTGTACAAGCCTGCGGCAGCAAAGTCCAGGGAGGATTTTGTCCAGCTCAAGAAGTTTCTAAGCCTCAAATGTTTGGAAACTGTGAGAACACTTGGCTCTTTGGTCTGACTCAGCCCAGTTGCTCTTGCATTGTGTGACTTCCTTGGGGCTCCAACACATAAGGTTGCTTAGATTATCTAACTGTCCTCCCATCAGCAACATGGTTTCTTACATCAATAATGCTGTGGAGAATCAAGGATAAGAGTGGAAAGTAACAGTTACAGCGCTTTTCTTGTTGCAGCTACAGGACATAAAGTATTTAATTCTATATTAGGAACTGTGCCTTGGGACTGTTATTACATGCAAAGCTGCAGAGAACAGTGAGTCTTACTTTACTAAAATAGGCCAAGGAAACAGAATTTAACTACTTAAATAATTGGATTCTATCCAGAATAATTATTTTTGCCATCAACATGAGAATGAAGTGCAAGGAATGCTGGACAATCTTACAAATTGAGTAATTTGCATTTAAAATGGACTGTCTTCATTTAACAATGCAAGCATCTATTTCATGGAAGAAGATAAACATATTTGTTCAGAATAAACACTAGTATACTGAACTAAATGGTCTACAATGATGAAAATGCATTTTGTGTGACTAACCTGAGACACTACAGAATATCCTCATTTCAAAAATACTCTTAAGCCTGACTCAAATTACTTGTTTCAATTCTGTATGCCCTAAAATGCTGGTTTATTTTCATTCTTATGTTTAATATAGGCTAATGGGCTTCTTTAAGAAGAAGAAGATGTAACTTTATTTCCTTTGGGAAAGATAGACGCCAAACTCACTTCTAGGAAATATGCCAAAAGAATACGCTTCCCTCCCCTATTCTAAAGTGTATGTTGTAATAACAATTTTTTTCAATGAGATTGATGGGCTATAGCAATTAAGCATGCAGATAGTCAGTGGTCTGAGCAAAAAAATGCCACTATTATGTATTTCATTTAAGAGTTCCAGTACCAGTATACTGATAAACAGGTGTAAAAATCACAACAGTATCTTGCTTCTCACAAGTTAGGAAACACCTGAATTCAGGAGGGAGGGGAAAAAAAAAAAAAAAGTGTCTCCAATAATTGATACATTTTAAATCTTCTTTATAAACTTATATTTTTAGACATCAGGGTACCTAAGTTTTCCTAGGACCTTCCTCAGCAGTTACTAATGGACAGACAATCAAGTCATGATGTGCTATAGCAAAAAAAAAAAAAAAAAATTATCTTCAGGATACACCATAGGTAAGCAGCTCTGAAATGCATCAAACAGCATTACTTTTACATCAGATGCAGATCAGAAAGTAGGAAAGGAGCGTAAGGACTTGACTAATGTGGTAACTTCTCACTTACATTTTCTGAGGGATCTAAAGGGGCTGAAGGTATTTAAGACTTGACTCTTCTCACTAGCACTTAGCCTTAGTAACCCCTAACTGAGAAGATGTTGTGTTCAGTAAGAAATTATATAACTGAATTTTCCTTTGCTGTTTTAATGAAGATGATCTCATGGAAAAAGAGTATGGATGGGAGGGTAACACATCCTTTGCAGAGAAGCATGTTTGCTACATCTTGCTTGGAAATGGAACAATGATGTACCCAGATGTTGCACAGGGGTGGATCAATCTCTGCCATCACAACTGAGAGAAACTCATACAACTGAAATAAAGGAGGCTCAGTTTTAAAAACTGGAACAATAATTTTAGGTTTCAGATGGCCAAACTGCACTCTCAAATATGATCGCTCAAAGTGTGCATCTTCCTGCAACTGAAGGGGAGGGATGTGTTTCACAGGTGTGGCTGAAGACCATGCAGTAACACCTCCAATGAGACAAGTAAGAGCAAGAAAAGTTGCTATTCTCTAGCATAACATCAGCTGGCAAAAGTGATGGTGTTTCAACCCTTGAACTCTTCACTGGTGGTCAGTTAATTGAATGAAGTCTGAACCAGTCTGAGCACAAAACATCCCAAAGTACCCTGAAAAATTAATAATCATTTCCCAAGATATTCTCAAAGTCATGTGTTTACATCTGAGAAAGAGGTGTACATACAGGGAAAGACCATAGTTGTGTTGTTCTGAGCGTGAGACACTGGGTCTCAGTAGACGCAGCAACTGCTACATTTTTTTCCAGGGATGGGATAGGTCATTAATACGGAGATTTCATAGGATTGATCTAGCAGGCAGGGAGAAACATAATTGCACATTACCTGGCATGAGCTGAAACAATGAATTGAGAAAATGCAGACTACTAAAAGTGACTTCCTTGATCTGGATTAGTACTGCTGATGTTTCAGTCTCTAGACTAGCCACCAAAATAGCACTAACTCTGTTTTTAGGTACTAAACAGATTTTTGTTTGCTTTGTACGACAAGCACTGAAATTCTTATTATCTCAAATCATCTTTAATTAGTCCCAACTGTCAAATGTTGGGCCAGAGTTCTACTTAGAAAAGTAGGAAACTTCCATACTTACACTTCTTGTTTCACATATTTCTGAAACTGTTGCATGCTGTGCCCAGAGAGGAACATGGGACAACTTCTCTGAACATTGACATACCTTAATAATGCCTTCTTACTGCATTTGCAAAAGAGATTCTACCTTCATCTTGTCAATGGCTATAGGAAGCGGTTAGATTAATTAGGCAAAATAAATACCTGTGTCATGCAATTAAATTTTTTTTTGCTGTGGGATTGGCTTTTTTGGGAAGGGATGCCTTCTAGTGAAAGGTGCTTGTGATGACATGAGATGAGGTGAGATGTTGATTTCAAGCAACGGGTGCCTGACATAACAGGAGATGAGGCATTTTCATGGACTCAAATTCAGGCACATAAAAAGAGAGGGCAAAAGTCTTTTCCCTCATATTTGGCATTAATTATATGTGAATGTGCTAATAGCCAACGCCATGTATCTCTCACACTGTGTCTTTCATTTTAGATTACACATACACTTCCTCAAATTTCACATGCTTTTAACATCTGCATCCACAACATAATTTATACAAATTTACACTCAAATTAAATCCATCAGTCAGCAATTTGAAGTAGTTAGGAAAATGAAGGTTTTCTGTGTTAGTCTTTGAATGTAGAACTACCACATCCTTTCCTTTCCCTTTCTTCCTATGTTCTGTCCTCCTGACTTATCAAACAATAGTCAGGGGATGGCAGTGCTGGGTAGACATGACTTAGCTTATGCAAATGTGGACGTGCAATAACGTACATACTTTAAAGGAATTAAAGCTATAGCTGGGGGTCTTGTACTACGAAATATTGCCAGTAGTCCTCTACTGGTAACAGATGTGGTTGCTCTGCAAAATAGCTGTTCCAGCAAAAGCCCTTGTGTACTTCAGCTGATCTTATTTCATACAATGATATTGGTGCAAATTCTTCCAACCAAAACACAGTTTTGCCAGGTACAGCTATTAGCTCTAGAGTTTTCATTGGTAAAGGTTTGTTGGTGCAAGTATATTAACAAAATACTATTGACATGGGTTATTATAGCATAGACCTGACAATGCTTTAGGACTTTGATCCTCAGCTGACAACATGTTGCATTCACTAAAACTCACATCAAACTCACTGGCAGCTTGTTTGAATGCTGCCCTTGGTAGGCTGCTGAGTTCCTGCTGTTGCTCTTCATTCCCACTGTTACTGAGGTGTTATCTGAGCTGCAGCTGGAAGGTGGGATTGCAGCATAAGGAACAGTCCCACAGTAGCTTTGTGATAGCTGCCCTGTGTAGCAGCAGAACATCTGTGCAAATCATACCCTGAGTACTGAATCAGATGGCTAACCAACACTCCAGCTTGTGCATTTTTACCCAAGTTAGACAGATGGTAAGTTAGCATAGATATGCTTGTCCTTTCTGCGTAGGAGACACATCATTAGACTGAGTTTTGTTCAACATTTGCGCGGTGCCTGACACAATGCAATTCTTTACTCATAGCCAGGCTGCTACTGGAATCCAAATAATGGCAACTTTTTTTCTTTACTAGGTAATGAATGGCATCAGCTATCAATACAAAGGCAGTGGAGTTTAGAGATGATCGTTTACTCTTCCCCTCTACCCAGTGCTGTCCCCTCCTCCTTTTCATTGCCCTCTCTTCCTTCTCCCTCATTTTACTCCGTCTTTGCAGCTTCCTGAAACATGAAAGGTTAGAGCGCAGTTTGGACTACAGGATAATGAAATAAATATTTTTATGCTGTTTCTGCAGTTCCTGCTGCATTTTTAGGAATACTGCATCGTTTTTACTGTATCACAGGGCTGTCTTCAGTTGAGTCACCAGTGGCACAAGGGAGTGATGGCTCTGTTGCAGGAACAAAACAACCTCTGTATAATGCCCGTAGGAAATTCAATTGATGTCTGTCTGACTGCTTCCCTTGCTTCATGGGGACACTTCTGAGGCACTATAATTGGCTTAGCTGGAGAGATAAGTGACAACTGTGCATGGGAGGAGAAAAAACAGGAGGAGGAAATCTCTCTACTTTTTATCTGTCTATTGAGAGGTCAGTGTCAGCCAAGAAGCACTTAAAAGAGATCTTCTGCTCTTATCTGGCAAGAACAAGAACACATGGAAAGATCTAGTCATGAAAGAAAAAGCCAGCTACATGGCTGCACATGCCTAGGGCTTTCTGTAATGTTTCCTGATGTGCAGCTCACTGGCATACTCAGGGCTAGATCACTGTCAAGTTCAAACCTTCAGGTTTCTACCAGCCACATGCATAGGTTTATAGTCACAAACATTCAGCTCTTCTGGGGTCTTTGCCCACATTAAGCCAGCACAGCTCCACTGCTTTCCTTGATCTGAAAAGCATGCATGCGTTTCCCACAAGCCTTCCAGCATCACAGGCTGGCTTACATGAACTGGGCAAACTTGATCTGATAGGGCTTTGCCTCTTTTTCTTAAGTGCCTCTCTGCATGATGGTCGACAATTTGCAGTCTAATTACATGCAGGTCGATTCAAATGGTACCAAGCCATACAAAAATGAGAGAACTGCTGGAGCTCTGAGAGTCTCTGTGTTTCCTGGTTCTGTACAAAAGACACTGCAGCAAATTGTTTCGATTGGCATAATCAGATGAATGAATCATAAAGCAGACAAACAGCAATTCATCTCTCCATGCAGCTTGTCCCTCTAATAGCATTGTAGTTAGTCAGCTCAGCAATGATACTTGCAATAAAATTTCCCTTGCAGTCAGGTTCCTCTGCTCTTAATGCCACACTAACCAGAGAGGATAGTGTAATTCCAGGTTTATTCTATAAAATAAAATGGGTTTGTACCTCTACAGAATTTAATCCAAGGTACAAAGACCAGACTTCCCCTTACCAGATACATGCCCATCAGCAGCCTCTGACCCAGGGTAACCTTGGAAATGAATGTTCAACTCATTTTCATAGATTGGACCAGTATGAATCCTGTTGAACAAGGCACAGGCTTCCAGCTGTTCATAAACAGAGCAGAATACCCACCAACCTCACTCTCAGTTTTTGTAGGACCTGAGTAGGCTTAACAAAAAAGTTTATGGTCAGAGGCCAGAGCTTTTTCTTACACCTTTTTGACATCAGAGTTTTCAGCTGGTAGAGGCTTCATACATAGTCACACTGTAAAAAATGTTTTTCTCATTGTTGAGTTTCATTGTTTGATAGTATAAATATAAAATACTAAATTATGCAAAACAGCAGCTTGTGGGAACATCTTCTGTGTTCAAAACTATGCAGAAAAAATTATAAGGTAATAACTGGCAGCATAGGCATTATCTTAAAGCATGCAAATATTAGGTGGTGGTATTTGATCTTCTGGATTGTTCCTGAATACACAGTTTTGACACCAGTCAAGGGTGGCATTATCAAAATCTGTTCTGAATCAAATGGACAACACTGAACTGTCTAGCTTACCTCCTTGACATTATTTGTAACTACTAAGGGATAAAGCAAAATTAAACCTCAGTATCCATACAGTATTTTCTGAAAAAGTTTTTGTCTTTCAGCCACCTCTCTCTATAAGCTCTAGAAATCATTAAAAAAAAAAATAAAAAGAAATAAGGTATGCAGATAAAACATGGAGGAGGACATAAAGGAGTTTCCAGTGACAGCACTTTATGTCAGTCTGGAGTTTATTTTACATCACAAAAGGGCTTCTTCAGAAGACAGGAGAATGCTTTGCATGCCCTTAGCTAGATACAGTTATGTATGTTGCACACCTAACTGAGTCATACTTTAAGACACTGGCCTGAACAAATCGTAATAACAGGTTTTAACCCATCTGTTATATCTGCCCTGGCTAGTGGAGAATTTGTGTCCATTTCTGTACTTTTATTCCTTTGGCCTTTATTTTAGCACTGACTGATAATCCCAAACTTTGTTCTGATTTGAGTGCTTTTTTTTTTTCTGTATTGCATTTGCTTACACTGCTTTTCTCTACAGATTTTTTCTACTTGTTTGCCTTTACCACAAGTTTTTTAAAATACCTCTACCTCAGTGTGGCTTTTTCTGGTCACCAGTTCCTATTATTCAGTAGGCAAGAGAAGGCATTTCCTAGAGAGCATATGTGTCCAATGAGAATGCTCTTGTGCTGACAGATTTCAGTTGTGATTTTCTGCAATATTTATCTAATATCTGCCTTTATGAACGTGCCTGCCAGTTCAATTAATCCTACACTCAAGTCATAACAACCCCATGGCAAGCTACAGACTTGGGGATGTGTGGTCAGAAAGCTGCACGTTGGAGATGGACGTGGGGGTATTGACTGAGAGGTGACTACATATGTGTCAGCAGTGCACACAGGTGGCCAAGAAGGCCAATGGCATCCTGGCTTGTATTAGAAACACTGTGGCCATCAGGAACAGGGAGGTGATCGTCCCCCTGTCCTCGGCACTGTGAGGCCACACCTTGAATACTGCGTTCAGTTCTGGGCCCCTCACTGTAAGAAGGACAGAGAAGCACTGGAGCGTGTCCAGAAAAGGGCAGCGAGGCTCATGAAGGGCCTGGAGCACAAGTCCTGTGAGGAGCAGCTGAGGGAGATGGGGTTGTTTAGTCTGGAGAAGAGGAGGCCAAGGGGAGACCTTCTCGCTCTCTACAGCTACCTGAAAGGAGGTTGGAGGGAGGAGGGGACAGCCATGGTGACATGTGACAGGACCAGAGGGAATGGATGCAAGCTGTGCCAGGGGAGGTTTAGGCTGGATAGTAGGGAACATTTCTTCACTGAAGGGGTTATCAAACACTGGGATGGTCTGCCCAGGGCAGTGGTAGAGTTGCCATCCTTGGAGGCATTTAAATGGTGCGTGGACCTGGTGCTGAGGGACATGGTTTATTGGTGAGCTTGCAGTGTTGGGTTGAAGGTTGGACTAGGTGATCTTGATGATCTCTTCCACCCAAAGACATTCTGTGATTCTGTGATTAGTTGTCCCTTTGTAGAAAGCATGCACAAAATGGTGGGTTAATGGTCAAAACTAATTAGGTGGAAAATTCAAATACTTACAAGCGATGTTTAGCTTTTGTTATGGTTACAGGACAAATGGCACTTTGCAACCTTCTCTAGTCACTGTCAGTTGTCATTTGCAGATGACTAACTTTGCTAGCGGCTCCTCATTCAACCGCAGTCACTTTAGCTGGCTGCTGATTTCCATATTGCCTTTTGGGAATGGATTTACAGATATGTGAGGGTCCCACTATCCAAAGCCCTACCAAAATGTAGGGAGGCTAAGTCTGTTTTCTGATGAAAGTGGTTGGTATGATGTAAAGAATGGACATATCTTTTGCATCCGTGACAACATTGGTCTCACTGTAACTGAATAGGTTGCAGTATATCTGAATTTGTCTTAGGACAGAGAGGTGGACTAGCAATATGTCCAAAGTACTTCCAGTCTATCTTTGTCATCCATGAACAAGGTACCAACAATGATACCTGTGCTTGCAAGTCCTTCATGCATGGTGAGCTATCAGATTTGTTCCTGTCTGAGGTGGGAGCCAGTGGGTACCCAACAGATGCCATGTCTGTTCCTCCTCAGCTGGAGGAAGACTACCTCCATGCAGCTTCCTTCCAGGAGGAAGAAAACAAATCTCAATTCAATGGTGTTGCTTTTTGAAAGTCATTTCACACTGGCATGCATACATTTCTATTACTCTTAATACTCTATTACTAAAGGTGCCCTGAACAATCATACTGACTTTGAAAAAGTGACTAAACATACTTTTCCCTCTGGAAAACCCATGGAAGTCTTTGGTAAGAACTTGAATAAAGGCAGCTGGGTAGAGACAGAAAAAGCAATTGGAAATTATTTATTTTAAAATACCAGAAAATAGCAAAGAAAGGCCTGGAACAGTAAATAGCCTTCAGTAAGAGAATGCAAATTACTGAACCGACAGAGAAAAACGTCAGAGAAACAGTCTGTGGGCATCCACAGACACAGCTGTTAGACTGGCAGCAGTTGGAACTAGTTTATAGGGGAAAGAGATGGTCTGCATCTTTCTGGCACAGTATGCTGCTTTCTGAGTATCTAAGGACCTCAAACAATACAGAAGAGCTTCAGCAAAGGCAGATTAGAAGAACACTACTTAAAAATACTAGATGTTGCGGCTAGCTATAACCGACAAGCACAAGAAAAGGCAGGAAAACACAGTGTTTAAAGGCTTTGCTTTCCGAGGCCTTTTAACTCCAGCAGAAAAAGAACGATGGGCCTCAGACTCCTCAGGGGAAGATATTAAACAGTCATCCCTTCTTCTGATGCACAGGGGTGATACAGCCACAGCAGAATGGCTATGCTCTGAGGTCCTCAGTGGTGCAGGCATTTTGTTCACCATTTTCTGTTGTCATTTGTCTTACTCTGAGTCTTTGGTGAGAGTGAGATTAGCTGGAGCAGGGGTAAAGCTTCAGCTATTTCCTCTGTTTGCTACAACTAAGCATGCAGTGCTGCTCCTGCACATCCATGAAGAAGGGCAAGGCAGCTGTGCCACAGCTGAACCATGAAGGAAAAAGAGGAGGGGGTAGAAGTCCTCACACTTCATGACCCCACAAGTGAGTTGGAGCATACCAAAGCATTGCTGGTTTATTTTGGAGATTTCATGAGCAAGGTCTACTCATTTTGATATTGGTACTGACTAATGCCACAGCTCAGATAAATGTGGCTTGTCCAGCCAGCAGCTCACAGTGTCCTTCAAATAAGTTTCTGCTATGGAAAGCATCTTTCCAGAAGACTTGGTGTGCAACTTTATGAAATCTTAAAGCACAGATTTGATGAATGACACTTAGCTTGTCCCACTGCAGTAAAATGAATCCAAGAAGAGGACCTGATCTTAATTTTCTTGCTGAGAGTAGCCTGCAGAGCCTGAAATTTAAAGATACAATATCTGCTTTGTTAGTCTATGAGCTTGCTGTAAAATATGCTGTAATCTTTGCCAAGCGTATGCTGTGCATTCCCTGGAGGTATTTCAGCACTGAGGAACACTTCAGACTGCTTAACAGTTTGTTCAGGCTTTGCCTTATAAGGCCTTTTAACTCCAGCACAAGCGCATGACAAGCCCTCCAAGTGGCAGCCTGTTGGGAACAGATCACAGCAACAGTTTTCTCTGCTCAGTGAGCCACGTTTGTCCTGCCTTCCTTGACCTGCTGCCCTTCTGGTCCCTGTCCTCACAGCTAGCATAAAAATGTGGCCTTAGAGTAAAGGGTGGGGAGGGCAAAAGCTTAACTCTGCCCGTATTCACATCCCTGCTGCAAAGGTTGAACTACTTTGAACACATCAAGGTATTTCTATGTATTGCTTTGACTTCAGCTACAACTGCTACGTCCTAGGAAGACTGGTGGTCTGCCACTGATACACATTCTTCAGTGGTAAGGCAGGGGATCTGCTGCTTTTGGGGAGACATCTGATCTGACAGTGAAGCTGAGGGAGCTTTGAGTTAAAAGTTGCTCTCAGTTCATGCCTGCTGCCTGAGGATATGTAGCTGCAATGGCAGCAGCAGCTCTGTATCAGGGGAACAGAAACATTTTTGCTTTTTCTTTTCTCAGTGTGTATATGTCTTATTTTAGCAGCTCTGAAACATCAGCAGATCAGGCTAAAGTATTGAAATGGGGAATGCAAACCACTGAAAGCAGAATATGCTCTGCTTTGACTTAGCGTATCTGCTGTGAATGTTGGCTGAGTTATAAGCCGTGGGAAAGAGCCATTTGTGGAAATCCAGGAGGACTCAGCCTCTCCCGCAGTTCCTGTCAGCGTTCCCATCATGGCTCAGCCAGGCTGTGCATTGACAGGGACAGCACTGGGCTTTGCAAGTGCTTGGTGCTCTGAGAAGGAGCTGTATGTGCAGGTGATACAGGAGGGGTAAACCAGACAGACTTGGCCTCCTGCATCCTGGTCATGTGTCAGAAGGCTATCCCATCTCCAGCAGGCAAAATGTCACTCCTTCTTCCCTCTCCGCACCCAAGAAAGCCTTCCACAGTTCAGAAACCTACAAACGGTAGCATCTAGAAATGGTAGCACCTGGTACTACACAGACTAAGCAGTTGAGTAAACCCAGACTGCACAGGGAAAAACATGCAAGAGTCCCTGCAGGCAGAGGGTTGTGTGACTTCAGCAGGATTACCACCTGCAGGACATCTGTTCAAGGGTTCCAAATAGAAACCATGGGATATAACCTGCCCTGGGGGTGAGAGGTACTATGAGACATCACACCGCACAACATCTGCATTGTCATAGCCAATATTTTTCATCACACAGTGGTCTATCCAGAGTCAAAAGATCACAACTTAATTGTTAAAACTGCAATAACCACAGTATCTCTGGACGTTAGCTTGCTCAGTTAAATACAGAACAGGATGAGTTTTTCAGCAAAAGGAAAAAGAACTGCCTAGGTTGCAGTGGAATTCCTTATACAGGTGGACACATCCTTACAAAAATTTAAGCTGAGTCTGCCAATCTACAAAACAAATTAAACCACCCTTTTAAAGCCTTTCAAACCACTTTTTTTTTTATTCATAGTCTCTGATGTGGGCACTGCCGAAAGGTTTTTCCAGCTTCCTACTTGCAGCAATGCCACACTCAACTCTCTGGCTTTGTAGCTGCTGAAAGTGCAGCTCACTCAAGGCAAACAAAAGCCGAGCTAATACTTATTATGGAATCTTTTACACAAAAATAACACACTAAAATATTTACTCTGCTTCCCCTGAAACATGATTTTAATTTGACAATGCCAGATCTTGGATATAAAGGTAATGCCAGTTTTCTCTGCCATTTTTACATTATTACCTTATTTTTCTCATTACATTCTTTGTCTTTCTTCAAAGTACCAAGAATGCTCCTTTTGTTTTGTATCTTTCTTCCTCTCTCCTCACTCCAGAAGATTATGAGCTACACTTTGTTTCTGCAATAGTGGGTTTTCTGTGGTGTTTGGGAAAACTGTGCTTATATCGATTGCAGGAGTGATTCCCATTATAAAATTTCACAGCTAGTGCACTTTCATCATGGGATGAAACAGGCAGCCTAGAGTATTAAATCAAATCTCTGATAGATGGATAACAGGTGCAGTGAAACCAAGAGTAGCAAAAAAAAAAAAAAAGGCTATTAAAACGAAATAATTTTTTGAGCTAATTCTTGGAGCTCCTTGCCACAATATACTACTGTCAGTCCAAACTAACTATAAATCAGTAGAAGGATGGAAACTCAGACTGACAACAAGTGCAACATGGTTCAATGATATGATAGATATTTTGAAAGGGAAAACAAATCCAAAGTTGTTCTTCAAACTTTGATTTTGAGCTCCCAGCCAAAACAGTATGATTTTGAAGGTAGTAATAAGCAGGATTTCAAATAATTTTGTAACCAAAAATAAAAATGCATCACATCATTTGCACATTTACATTCCCACATTTGCTCCATATGAAAGAAAAAATAATGTGCTTTTCTTAGAACGCTATCTTACCTTTAGGAGAAATATCAAACCTTTTGAGAAATTCGTCAAATAAAATAGGAGTGTTTTCTAATCTTTCTATCTCATTAAAATGAATGCCTATCTTGTGTTGAAGCTAGATTTGATAAACTGTCATTGTTTTGCCACTGATACTTAAATTTTTGAAGGTGCAGCTATTGTGTTGCCAGATGTAATTTAACTAATCGTCATTCTTCCGCAGCAGCTACACAGCAAGCAGTCCCAGTACTGAGGAGTTCACATTAAAGAACAAGAAGACAGCAGGAAAATAAACACCTTCATGAAAGAAGTGATTTGCAAGTTGCCAGGGCTTGATTAATAACCATATCTACAGCCTGGAAGTATTTTATCCGTCTTTAAAATGTGTACTTTTCCATGATAGGAACAGTCTAACATGTGGAGAAAATTAAGTTGCCTAAACATATCTGATGCAGACAGATAGTACAGACCTCTCTGTCTTTGGTGACTACACCCAAACACCAAATACTGTATTGCCCACAGCATGAGAAAACCCAGTTAAGTCATTTAAATAAACCAAAGGAAAACACAGAAAAAGGGAGATGATTTTTCTTTTCTCTGACAAAAGAGTAGATGATCACATTGTGTAACATCATGAAGATTTTTTTTTTTATTAGCTCTATCTCTTTCTCTCTTTATAATTTTATAAGCAAAGCAATGCTTCTCTACCATCCTTATAAAAGACACTCAGACTCTTATGCTATGAACAGTAAGCAGTGGCAGAAGCAGGTCTCAGCT
Source organism: Todiramphus chloris collaris (assembly GCA_025345505.1). Taxonomy (NCBI): domain Eukaryota; kingdom Metazoa; phylum Chordata; class Aves; order Coraciiformes; family Alcedinidae; genus Todiramphus; species Todiramphus chloris. The sequence continues at coordinate 19,245,882 of JANVCC010010369.1, forward strand.
GATGGGTTTTCTTCTCCTTCACCACATTGATTTAAACCTCCTAGGAGAAATCTGCAAGGCTCTAATTCTGCACAGGTATTATTCAAGAAAAAAGAAAAGTCTTATTTTGTTAAATTAACAACCTGACAGGTTTCCTTTTCCATCTGTGCAGATGGTCCAGCTACATCATTCCTATTGTTTTAATTTATGATGAGAGCACATAACTACAGAAGGCTTTGCCATGCTACCTGCTTGTTGTAAGTCCCAGCCTCGCAGGGAGCCACTTTCTTTTAATTTTTGGCATATCTAGCAGTAATTATCCTAGGTATATCCCTTCAGGTCTCTCTCAAAAGGTCTGACATTCCCATGATGTTGAGGATACCCGCAGCCCTGCTCCACATTTTCTTATTCTCCAGTACAAGAGACATCAACCACAGCAAGATGAATAAAGATTAAAGGCTCGCTAAAGTTCTAAGATATAACTAGATATAGATAAGTAGATATAACTAAAGATATAACTAGAAGTTTTCAGGGTTAAAGTATTCAGCCTCCTCCCAAGTACCTTTATATAAAAGGTTGGGTGAACATTTTAGTGTTGAAACAATTATGCACTGTACTCCCTTCCAGGTTCCAAAATTGGAATATATTCAGAAGTTTAAAATGTAGACATGTTGACAGGGATTTTCAAAGCAGTCTAGAGGATTAAGAATAATTTTCCACTAAAATTAGTGGAAGACAGTGTCAATCATTTAGACTGCTTAGCAAATTGGTATTAAAGTTCATCCTAGGAACTGCTGACTACTGGGTTTAATGAATACCATCTCTTCTGAATTCTTACCAGACAAGGCATTTGTATATTAGGGGTGCGAGATATAAATATGATTTCCTAATTGGCTGCACACCAGAGATAGCAGTTTAATGATAATCTCATCTTGAGTGAGGCTTGTGTGTGGTAGGCAATATACTGTAAAACAGTTCTCCAATTTGTACTTTACAACATTAAACTACATAATAATACCATTAGAGTGACATGAATAGGAAGTCAGTAGAACTTGCACTATCCTCAGGAAGCTTGATTATGATTTTTCTCAACATATACTGCTGCTGTCCATAGCACTAGTCTTTAAAAAGCATGAGAGGGAATACTACATGCTTGCAGTGGCCCTGAACAAGGAACCACTGGGGATACCCTTCCCAGGAAAGGGACATCACCATGTGTTTCTGTGCCTTTGAGTTGAGCACTGGAAGTGGGACCATGGATAAGAAACAACAGCCTTAACCTTCCCTGAAAGAAAGAAATAATTTGCACATATGCAACGCCGTGGCTTTGTATAATATGTAGCACGTGTTACACGGGTTCAAGGCAAATTCTTGGAACCTAGTGGCTTCCTCAGGCTGTGAAAAGCTTAATGAATTCCCTAGCTAACTATGGAAGTTGGATGTACCAGTTTGGGTGTACTGCAGACTGATCCAAAATTCATATTAAACTTTCAGCATGGATCCAGAAAGTAGATAGCTATTTTTTTGTCTCTGGTCTTTCTATGTGATTTTACCACAACCTGAAGCAGAGGCTAAAAGGCCAGGACATGATCTCTGTGCAAAAGCTTTCCCATTTTTTCAGGACAGAGGACCAAAGACAGGACAATGTCTAAAAACCTGTCATTATGGGGTCCTTTTTTTAGGGATGGTACCAATAGCTAGCAGGCTTAAAGGCTACATGACAGGTGTCTGGAGAGTTTCAGAAGATGGGCTGTGATAAGTAGACCTGACTTGCTCCTTTTTTAAAGTACTGTCAGACCCCTCATCTGAATGAATGGATTTAGCTCCTCTTCATCAAAGACCTAAAATCAAAATTTCAGCTTTTTCATTGCTATAACAAGCTGGAGGTGAGGTGAACTGATCTAAAATGCCCATTGTTAAATTACGGCCTTGATGCAGACAAGCTGAAGACACCTCTCTGGGCAGCTCCTCTGTGAAGGAGGAGGGCATGCTGTTGTAAATTTGCTGGTTATTTAACCTTAACTGAAAGGCTGTCATTAACAAAAGCTGCCCTTGTCGGCTGTTGTGGACTCCTTATTACTTTTTTGGCATTCAAAATCCAATGCCAATCCCCTAGTCTTTCTTTTGAGGAACCTGTTAGGATAGGAGACCAAACTGAGAATGGACCAGAGGGTCTGGAACCAAAAGGGTGTTTGAAAAGGAGGTACTATCATTTTGTCATATAAGGGGGGACAGAAGCAAAGGTCACATAGTGATCAGCGCAGCAAAAAAACCCAAATATTCAGATTCTGGACAGTTACTTTCTGGGGCAGTAGTTTATTTTCACCTCTTCTATAGCTTTTGCCAGTTGGGCTGCAGGTAATCTTTCTTTACTATCTCACTTCTGAAGCAAAATTCAGAGTACTAACATAAACCTCAGCAGTAAATATTTTGCAGCTTTTAAGGGATATCATTTCAGCTATATACTATATGTGAAGGATGATCAGCAGACACAAGAACAGAAATAAATGCTGCTAAAAGCAGCTTTCCTGCTACAATCTGGTTTATTTGAACAGACAGGAGAGGGATATGCCAGAACCTAGGAACCAAGCTTTTTACCAAGTTTTAAAATCCATTCTTTTCTTCCTTCTCTTGCCAGATTTCAATAGACAAGGCAGCTTTAAGGGGCAAGAATGGCAAGAATCTCTTCCCTATGATCATTAAAGTCAGGATCCATGAAACTCAGTGCCACTCAGTGCTTCTAATAATGGGGTAAATAATGCAAGTTCTGGTGTACACATGAATCTCAGCTCAGGAACAGCTACAGAGGGATGTGTGGCTAAGGCATGGTGACCTATTTCAGTGGCATCGTTATGCTGATAGAAATTTGACAAAAAGTCCCTTTTTAGTGAAGAGTTGTCCTATTCACACGTACATCTCTGTAGTGCTGGGAGTATTACTTGCTCCCATCAACCCTCTCTGCCCCAGCTGGATGTAAAGTCTCAAGGGAGGCAGTGAGAATAGAAAGTGGAAGGTAAGGACTAATCAGGATTTTCTTTTTTTGTCATTTCAGAAAAAGCAACGGCAACGGGGAAAGGCGGCCTTACATTTCTCCTCTGCAGGTCACCCAATACCCCTCTGCTCCCCAAGGAACCAGGCTAGGCTCCTGCAGGAAGGGTAAGTGAGCTGTGGTGCTAGAAGCCAGCACTGAAATCCAGAGAGGAGACAGACTGCTTCCTCTGCCGGGGAAGAAGGAAAGAGGAAAGGAGAGGAAAGGAGAGGAAAGGAGAGGAAAGGAGAGGAAAGGAAAGGAAAGGAAAGGAAAGGAAAGGAAAGGAAAGGAAAGGAAAGGAAAGGAAAGGAAAGGAAAAAGGAAAGGAAAAGGAAAAGGGGAAAAGGAAAAGGAAAAGGAAAAGGAAAAGGAAAAGGAAAAGGAAAAGGAAAAGGAAAAGGAAAAGGAAAAGGAAAAGGAAAAGGAGGGAGAAAGGTGAAATGTGTACCTCACTCCCTCTTATTCTTCCCTACTTCAAGAAGGTCACTGCAAAACAAGACCTCCTGGTTTAACTGATGTGCAGGCTTTAACCTGTTCTGCGGCTCGCTTCATTAATTACTGGTGAGGACTAAAGGTGTTGAATAAATCTCAAGCTAACACAAGGCTGTTCAAGCATGGCAGGGCAACTGGCAGGACAAGAGGTCTCAGGAAAGCCATTGATTCTTTGTCCTTGATACCAGCAGAATCGCTTACAAGCAACTCTTTGTGGACAACAGATATCGTTTGTCTAGTACAATAGGTATCATTTGGCTAGGCGGCCTCTGCTCTGAGGAGGCTCTTGAGGGCCTCTTCTACTCACAGTATCTGGTGGTCCATTGAGAGGAGGTGTCCTGATGCTGTCATGACCACGTAGAGACCACTCTAGTGAGAGGACTTCTCATTGCAAGCTTGCCATGGCTGCAGAACAAAACCAAGGAAATATGAAAAAAACTCAATAGACTGCACTTATTAATAAATTATGGCTTACCTATTCATAAGCCCGCTGGTTTTGGACGGTTTAAAACAAAGCCCTGTGCTCTAGATTTTTATTTCTTAAACAATGCCATCTCCTACTGTCTGTGCTTCAACTCCATGTCTTGACAGCAAGTAGCAAAAGTGAAACAACAGAAAAAGCTGGGGGAAACAGCTTCAGTTAAACCCGTGAAAACCTGAGCAAGGGGCAGTAGGAGATGAAAAGATGTACTGATGCTAGCACCTGCCAACCCATAGCAGAGGGGTGAGGGCACATATTCGTGTGTTCAGCCACTTCTCACTTTTACCACTGCAAGTCACAAGTGGCAACAGACCAGGCAGCCCCACCACCAGGCACTCATAGTGGGTGCGCAAGGGCTTGGGGACACAGCCCCCACCATGCAGCCAGTGTTTACTATGTCTGAGCTGGATGTGGGCAACTGTCCTGGGGTGATGGCTAGCTGGAATCAGGTCTCTGAGGTGCAGCTCACAGTGGTGAGCTTCCAAGTGACCCGAGCACAACCATTGCTGTTGCAGCCACCGTGCACCCTCAGCAAGCAGCCTGGGTACAAGAGAGAAGGGACAGCGAGAGACCGTTGTCTGACAAGGATGAGAGCCCCAATTAAAACTGCAGATGGAGTAGCCTCTCCTGGAAATGTCAGATGGTGCCACTGCCAAAAATTCTGAAGGCTGTGTTGTATGAGATGCTGTGTTTGAGGGAGTCCAAAAAGTAAGCATAGACAATGAGCTCAGGAATCTAAAAGTTTAGAAGAACTTTTCATTCCTGGCCGATTTTAATATAGCATCTGAGGCCAGAGTCTGGTAAGGAAGATAAAAAACAGATTAATTGAACTTCAGAATTTCAACTTAGCTGAAAATAATATGGTTCAACTATTCCCTAGGGAGGAATGCTCGACAATATTGACGATGCCAGAACAGTGTTAGTGCAGCACAATGCAACATGCTGGCATGTGGTAATTTTAAGAGCCAGAAGTATCTCATCTTAAACAATCTGAAATGAAAATGTGAAGCCTGTTTTCCCTCCTTGTTCTGTTTTTTCCTGACAACCGCTGCCAGGATCCAACCACTAACTTGTCACCACAAAAATGTGTCAATGCATTTGCAATGGCTGAGGCACTGATCCTGACCTTCATGTGCACGTGTGCCTTCCCTATAGTCTTCTGGTTGTATGCAGGGCAATGGCCAAAAAAAGAACACAAAAGAAGAAGAGGTTTGTCATAAAAAGAACATGGCTTGTCAAAAAACAAGCACAGGTGATTTAAATTAGAACCTTTCCTAATCCAGCTCAGCTCCACAGCAAAGACAAGAACCATGTAACTAAGCTGTCTCATTAAAATTTTAGGCTACACATAGCTCAGAGTGCTTTCAGGATCCTCTCCAGCGTTGAGCAGGGACTACAGATTGTTTCCTACACTCTTTCCCAAAGACATGAAAATAAAAAGCTGTTTCGCGTGGAAATGGGATACAATTCACACATTATTAAGATGTAGCAGTCTTTGCTCTTTTAAAAATTGCAGTGAAAAGAACAACCTTTTAACTGACATTTGAAAAATAATAGGCACATTTTTCCTTTCTTCGTAATTTTTAGCTACCAAAAAATTGTATTAAAATTCTTCTTTCCTCTTGCTTGACTACTCTTCTAGAATTTTCTTGCTCCTCCCTACACCCTCCATCCTGTCTTGCTTTCTTAGCATCTTCAAAATTAGGAAATAATAGCCTACCTTCCTGTTCTAAAAGTAAAACAAAACAAATAAAAACCTCTGAGCCTAACACAATTGCTTTTTTTTTTTTTTAATTATGAAAGATCCTTACCAACATAGAAGGGTATTCTGGAAACAAAACATTTAAACAACATGGACAAAAAAAAAAAAAAAAAAAAAAAAAAGAGTAAAACTGGATGGTTGTTTTGTTTTTTTTCTTTTAAAGCTGCTTTCACTAACCAAATGTCCACAGAGGCTGTTCCTTGCAGACTCTCTCATGACCTAGTAAGTCACCTTACAGACGTCATTTCACCTGAGTGTCCTCTGTGAACCACCTGAGTGAAGGATTCCTACCTCACTGCTTCACAGGCTTCAAGCTATACAAAAGAAAGGCACTGCAGGGAAACTAGTGGCTGTTATTATCGCATGACTTCCAGCCTTTCCTCTGCATTGCAAGTCACCAGCGAGAAACTGCTCCACAGCTGATGCATCCTCTATCATTCCTGTACAATCATCAAGCGCCAAGGGGGTGGGCTGCTACAGAAGATGCGATCCGTTTCATTGGCAAAATAAACTGGGGCCAGTGAAACGGAATGCCTCAGCACTCACTAGGTTGCACCCTGATTAGCCCTCACCCTCCGAGCATACTGCAGTTATATGGAAGAGAGGATAAAAATGGGGAGAATACAGCACCCAGCTCAGCTGCAGTTATGGTCGAGAGGTTTTCGAGAGGTTTTGTATCAGGAGTAAGATGCACACATTCACTTTTATATATGACCACCCTAAATGCACTTAAACATATGTTTAAATGCTTTACTGAGTGGATGCCATGGGGAAAGAAAGCAAGGAAGGCCTAATGTGGTACGTTTCACACACCACTTTGGCAGCACCTAATGTGACTATAGGTCATGAAGGTAACAGGTTGCCCACCCCAGCTCCAGTTAGCACTGGGGCATACCCTTGTCTTTGCTGGATATAGCCTGTAGCAGAATTCCTCCTCTGGACAAGGCTTAACAGTAGAACATGAGATGGGTATTGAAGGGATTTAATTGCATAGCCTTCAAGTCTTAGTAGGAGTTGCCCCTGTATGTGCTCAGTGCACATGTGGGAGTATAGATGTCTGGATCCTGTGTGGCAAGATTTTTGAAAACCAGCTGTAGTAATATACGCAGCAATATGTGGACCTTGTGACTGAAGACAAAAAAAAAAGAGAGGTTTTGAAGTAAAACAAGATGAAAGGGACCAAATCAGCTACAGGACAGATGCCATCCAACAAATTACTTGAAGCTGTAAGATTGAAAGAGTATCCCAGTTTAAACTGGAATTGTTGCATTGCCCCTAGATGTGATCCCACCCCAACACTCAAGTACAGATACTGCCTTACTTGGAATACAGCAACAAAACTTTGCCTTCTGGCCACAGAGACTACCAGAATTATATAATCTTCTGTGAGTTTTCTGTAAAACAAAGGACCTCTTTCAGGGAAGCAAAGCTAAGCAAAAAGTCACTTTGACATGCTGTCACTAGACAAGGAAGCTGGGCACCAGTAAGGGAAATGGGACCAGGAGGTGGAAACATTTGAGAAAGCAGATGCCTTGAAAAGCAGCCTGCAGCAAGCAGCACATCTTAGAGATGGAAGTGGGAAGGAGATTGAGGATGGCTGGGAGAGGAGACAGGGGTGCCAACAGAGAAACAATATGCCAGGCTGGGTGGCACATGAAAGGGCAGGTACAGGAGAAGCAGGGTGACCTCCAGATTGCCTTCCTCCAAGACGATGGGATTTTCTCTGCCTTGTCAGCATGGGGTTATTAAACCAAAATTATACCCTGCAAAATGCACTTCTGCTCCTCACAGCAGGACAACAGCAGGATGCCGTGTTCAGCGTGCAACCAGAACTCAAGCCATTGCAGTGTCTGTCCTGGTTCCAAAGAGTCACAGAATCACAGAATGTTAGGGGTTGGAAGGGACCTTGAAAGATCATCTAGTCCAACCCCCCTGCCAGAGCAGCATCACCTAGATTAGGTCACACAGGAATGTGTCCAGGGGGGTTTAGAATCCAGAGAAGAAGACTCCACAACCCCCCTTGTCAGCCTGTTCTGGGACTCTTGTCACCTTCACCGTCAAAAAGTTTCTCCTTGTGTTTACACGGAACTGCCTGTGTTCCAGCTCGTACCCCCTGCCCCTTGTCCCATCACTGGATGTGACTGAGAAGAGCCTGGCTCCATCCTCCTGGCACTCGCCCCCTGCACTGTCATGAACATTAATGAGCATCACTCCGGTGGGGCAGCCCTGTGCTCTCCCTTGCAGTAGCACCCCATGGGACCTAGCTGGGAGAGAGTGGGGGGTCCTCTGATGTTTACGAGAAAACAAAGCAGATGGGAGATCATACTGTGAGGAGGTTGCATGAAAACCATGCCTGAAACCACGGGTACCCTCAGGGTACCGGCTCAGGCCTCCCCTCCCTTCCCCAGCTGCCCCTTCGCCACTTCTAACACACCTGGGGGCTTCAGCCAGGCCGTTTGCTGATGCAGCGTTGTCACTTTCGGCTCTCTGACGTCAATGCTGTGCTTTAATGTGCAATGCACGTGGAAGGTGCATGGACGCCTTGCCTCTCCCTGCCCAGCGCACAGGCTCTGCCACCGCAGCAGCCGCCCCTCTGCAGCCTGACAGGCACCCCGCACTCACGACCGGCTGCTGCCGCCTGTCCCCGTCCTCGCCCTGGGACAACCCTGCTGTACCGGGGCCGTATCGGGGCCGTATCGGGGCTGTACCGGGGCCGTACCGGGGCCGTACCGGGGCTGTACCGGGGCCGTA
>JANVCC010010369.1:19254387-19309664 GCA_025345505.1 Todiramphus chloris collaris
GGCCGTACCGGGGCCGTACCGGGGCTGTACCGGGGCCGTACCGGGGCTGCACCGGGGCCGCACCGGGGCTGCAGCCGCCGCCCGCAGCTGCCGCGCAGCGCGGCGCGTGCCGCCGTGCCTGCCTCCCGCCGCGCCGCTGCCGGCGGACGGGGCTGTGCCAGCGCTGTGCCTGCCTCCGCTGCTGCAGTCCTGCGGGCTGGGGTGGCTGGGCGCGCTGCTGATGGCCAGATCCTGTCGTGACCCGGCGCCCCATAGGAGGAGCAAATGAGCTGAGACGTCAACGCGAAGAATTACAGCCCTGCGAGCTAGCCCTGCGCTCAGCTGCCGGGAGAGTGCATACATGGCTTGTGTGACAGCAACGGCGCACGGAGGCAGCGAGGAAATGCAGTTAGCGGTGCAGCTGGGAGACAGGCAGCGAGGCAGGCGCTGGTCCAGTGACTAAAATGGTCCTCCCGTGAGCCAGCCCGCGGTGCCTCTGAAAGTGGCTGACTTCTGCACGGGAGCTCGGCTTGCTTTGCAGTTGCTCCCGTCCCCCCCGGGTGACTGCAGGGCGCTCGGGTTCGGTTTTGTTTGCCTTGCCGTTTCTGCTCGCCCCCCCGCCCGTCTCCCTCTCTCTCTCCTCCCGTGTCCTTCTCTCCAGGATGGCGGAAGCAGAGTTGCACAAGGAAAGGCTGCAAGCCATAGCAGTAAGTCACTTTCGCTTTACTCGCTCTTTTGTCCGCGGCGGTGGGTCGCGGAGGCAAGCGGGGATTCCGGCAGAGCGGCCGCGGAGCGCCGGCAGAGCCTGGCTCTCGCCAAGTTCTGCCTGGAGTTCCCCGCTCGGGAAGCGAGTGGTTAAAGTCTGCTCTGCGGGATCTGGCGGAGAAGGAGGCTCTGAGGAAGAGCATCGAGCTGACACGTGCAGAAAGAGAAATGCGAATGCACAGTGGCACGCTTAAAAGATTGATGATGGAGAAGAAGGAGTAAGTGGGGAGGAAGGGAGGCTGCCGGAGAAAATCAGTACTCTGATGAAAAGATATTTTCTCACAGTGGGAGCTTTAGCTTAGCTGATTAAGAAGTTAAACAAAATTATCTGCTGCAGGGTGGCTTTTACTGCAGGAAATAATTGTGTTATTACTGATTTTTAAGACAATCGAATACAAACACTGCATTATGAAAATTGTGTAGTTATTTGAGCTACTAGTTAAACTGTCACCTCAGCTTCCTGACTGAGCACATGCTTTCAGGCAAATTCCCTGACAAGTTGCATTCTGCCGGGGTAAAGTCTAGGCAGGAATTTGCCCCATTTTAGTTAAAACTTTTGATTTCACGTTTAATGCCATAATTTGGGGTAAGCCATGGGCTTAGCTGATGCAGACCTCAGAGGCATGTGGGCAGTGACACCTGGTGAGGATTGGGCCTGGCTGTTTAAAAACCACCATCATCCCAGCACGCAAAAATTGCCAGCTCATCTTGTAGTAGTAATGCACAGGCGCTGTGTCAAAAGGCTTGTGTTTCCGTGGGCACTGCCAGTCTGCCATCCCCACACAGTCTCCCCTTGTCTGAATGACACCCACCTCTTCTTCCCCATGGCTGAGATGTTGATGCAGCTGTGCCGGTCCCAGTCTGAGGGCATGGTCCGTGCCGGGGACCGCACACCTGGAGGTCTGAAGGGAGACGACAGAAGATGGCAGAGCCCACATGGGTTTTACATTCCCTTCCCTGGTTCCCCCAGTGATCAACAGATGCTGTGTTTTAAGTAGCTGGCAGAGATTACAGATTTCCTTTGTAGTAAGAGGAATGGCTGCTGCTGCTGCTGCTGCTGCTGCTGCTGCTGTTGCAGCTGCTGTTGCTTTTGCTGCCGCCACTGCTGCTGCTGCTGCTGCTACAAGCTGTTTTCTTTAAGTCCACTATTCCACTAATAGGTCCATGGAGATTTAAAATAACCAGATGTAAAACAAACATGTTGTGGGGTTTTTTTCTCTCTAAAATATTTACTTTGAAAAAGAAAATGGTATCATTTGATATGTGAGGGATACTATAACCGTTTTAATTTTCAGACAGTGGAAAGCAGATGCATATTTTTAAGCTGGTTCACAGTTTTCTGTCAGCATAGGCATTGCCAAATCTCCAAGTGGAAGCACTTGGAACATTCCCCCAGAGACAACCCTTGCCACTGCTTCTGGTGTGGGACTCCTGCATGGCAGAACCGTACTGCGGAGCTGCTCCACACACTGCTGCTCTGCGTAACTCTGAAAAACTTCCATCTGCACCTTAAAAAAAATGGTTTACATTATTGCTGTTTCTTATGACTGCTGTGTAACAGAATACCGAGCGGCACCCATTTCCGCTCCACATGATGTGTTAAACCTTTCACCAAAGTAATGCAGATGCTCTGATTCTTGGTGCTTTGCCTTTCACACCAATGAGGCCATTATAGATGCAAAATTGTCACCTGTTGTATTGTAGCTTTTTACAGTGGGTTTATACCAGTATGAGAGAAGGCCTTAAGAATCTGAATCTTAATTTTCTGTATATATTTCCTTTTTGGTTTCTGTTTCTGGCAACAAATAAAACATAGTGTAGCAGTATATGCAGTGAATAAGGGAAAGAATTTTACTTCAGCATCAAAAATATTCAGCCTTATTTTAATCTTGAATGTGCCCCCATAAACTGACTTGTTTGCTCATCCACTCTGCAGAGCAACAGGTTTTCCATATAAGTTTGTTAGATAACTTTTCTCCTGTGCTTGGGATGCTGCAGTTGTCTGTGAGAATGCAGAGAAGATTATTTCTAGATTAAACCTTGCTTCATCTGGATGAGAGATTTGACACAAGTTAGACCTTTATCCTTTGCCACCAGTTGGCTAAAATATAGTAAATCCTCAAAAGTTTCATGGCCCTTCTTAGAAGAAGAAAAAGATGTCCTTTTGGTTCATCTTGGCATTCCCTCTATTTTAGCAAGCTGCAGTATCTCACTCAGATGAGCAGAAGCTTACACCAGCACTCTTCAGTCAAGCTAGTAGAATCTAGGCATATATAAAGAAATCCATTCACCACTGGGACTTCTGCACTCTGTTGCTGGTAGGCTTGTGCTTGTTTCCGTAATCACCACAGCAAATGAGCTTGCCAAGAAGACAGGCAGAGTAAATTTTAAGTGTGCATCACTGGGTATTTAAGGAAAACAGCCTAACCATGGAAATACAAGTATTTCCACCAGAAGGTTGACACTTTTTGAAGAGTTTGATTTTGTTCTTTGTAACTCTGGTTGATCACGGTTTTAATATATACCTGTCTGGCAGGGAGGCAGGTGTCATGGGAAGAGGAAAAAAGGGATGTAACTGTTAGGACTTTAATCTAAACCTTGGTGAACATGAGTTAGCCACTTGTTTTACCAGCAACAACTGCTTAGCCTCTCTGTGCATTTTTTATCTGTAAACTGAATAAATGGACTTCGCCCTTGTCTCAGAGAGCTTTTAGGGATGCATCCAAGATTGAGGAGAACTTCAACACTATGGTTTACTGTGGCAAGAAACACCTAAATAAATCTTAAAAAGTAGTGTGATTCTTTAAAAAAAAAACAAAACAAAAGGAAAAAAAAAAAAAAAGAGAAAAAAGCAGCTTTAAATATGTGTCTTTAATACCATTTTATATGCTTAAGATGTGATTTTTAGAACTGTTTCTGAAGTCCCTAAAATGAACACTCTGACTATAGCAAGACTCAGAGCACTGTGGCAGTCTGGTTTGAGAACTGGGGAGATGTGAGACAGCTACTGGAAAGCTCAGCCCACTTCTTGCTGCTTGTGAGGAAAACTGTGTCCTGGGGAGGTCCTATGGTGTCCAGGAGTGACTGGTTCCCTGATCCTTCCTTGAGCAGAATTCACATAATGTCTCCCTGCTTGGCTATCATGTGTGCCACAAACATACTGGTAAATCATTCTTTCCTGCCACATCGCTCTTAACATCTGTTTGAGCCTGACTCTAAATCAGCACAGCACTGATCTGCTGCTCTACTGCCAATGGAGCTGAGCAGTGCCCACACTGACTGCAGTGGGAAGACACCTTGCAGGAGGCAAGCAAGAGGTTAAAAGAGGTGGATGGAAGCTGTCTTCTCTCTGAGCTTGTCTTACAGCATACACCAGTGCTTGCATCTGGTCTTTTCCTGAAGGGGGAGGATAGGGGGTGAGATTTTGGGTGAAAAAGGAAGCATTTTTGTGGCTTTAAAAAATACGTGTGCTGCGAGTTGCTCAGAAGTTTGGAATGCAAATAGTCCCAGTGGTAGCAGGCTTGGTGGCCAGGGGAACAGGTGAGCTGAGTTAATTTATCACATTTGGGATAAAGAAAATGTGTGGCTCCACAATTTCTCATATGACCCCCTTCTCTATGATTGTAGAGATTACCACCAGATAGTGATCTAAACATAGACAAGTGTTTACAAAATGTAAATATTTTCTGACGCTTTACTAGAAGTCGTAAAGCTGGGAAGTGTGGGTGTTGAGTATGTACCAGTGCATCTGGGGTACAAATGCACATACGATGCAGTGACTGTGTGCTACCCATGTAACAGGTGAATCAAAGGCAGTCATTGAGCGACATCATTGAGAAGAAATCATGAACAAGAGCAACAAACAGCATAGCAGCTGGACGAGGTTTTCAGGTTAAGGAGGTGTCCAGCCTACAGGTGAAAATGGGAAGCTGCTAAAATGTACTGATTTCTTAGCAAATAAAAACAACAGTAATGATGGTTACTGCTAACTAATGCCCAGCTCTGAGAGCCAGTAGCTCCGTGAAGCATTAAAGAAAAGTAATTGTTGAGATTCAGGTAGCCACGTCCAGGATACTTCCTGTCAAAGAAGACCATTCTTGCTTTTGCTGTGAGGTTAAGAGTTTGTTGAGCTGGATATAACATTAGTTAAATGTTGTCATTTGTTTGATTTAGTATGGCAGGACACTGTTGTTTAGAAATAGTCACCTTGAGTCTTCCTTGGTTGCATTAAGGACTGTCTGACAGGTCTCAAAAAGTTGCTGTTAGTTAGACACTGCTAAACAGAGCCTTGCTCCTTGGGAGCAAAGGCAGGGGAGAGGTTATAGGAAGCATCTTTTCAAGGATGGAAGGTGTTCTCTACTGGCACTTTGATATAAATGAAAAATCAAAACAGGTAGTGTGCAGGTGACATGAAGAGTGGTGGAGGAATAAATATGATGGCAGAAAAGCAGTCCTGCAGAGCAAGTTTTGATTATTTGTTAAGTGAGGTCCTCTGTTTAAAGAAGTCCTTCACAGCTGTATACAGCTGGTCTTAAGAGAGGTCAGTGCAGAATCCAAATATAAGGGAGTACAGGGTCAGCACTACAGAAGAGGGCTCTGCAGTCTGAGCAGTGCAATGGACTAGAACTAGTGTGGGAGATAATTCAACAGGGACGAGGAGGGATCCTTGTCCTGCAAAGGAGATTAATTTCTCACCAGTTAAACCTATACCAGATGAGGTTTTAGAGTCCTCCCTAAAGGGAGGTAGGTGCATATATGTTTACATACAGCATTGCCCTTTTTTTTCAACATTTTTTTGAGAACAGTAGTGCAATTACCTTTTGGAAAGGTAGTACCAATATAGTTTAAGTATCACAGTTGCTGGTAACCTAGGTGTTCTACATTTCTGGGCTGGGCACTCAGCAGCTGCAGTGAGCATCATGTGGTATCCATGAATGTCAGAAAATTGACAGAAAAGCCAGTATCCCTTCCTGCCCCCCCCCCCCCCCCCCAGCTATTGTCTATTACCCCACAAAATTAAAACTCAACTAGTATGTGTTGTGCCCACAGTCACTTTACTGTAACACTTCTCCACCATAGTTGTGAGTCCTTCCAGAAAGATGTGGCAAATTAATTTGATTAATACTTTACTATTGCTGTGATGACCTAATACACTAGTTTCATATGCCTCAGTTAGGAAGTTTTTGTCCTTTAAGGTAAGCATATGAAGAAATCTGTCTGAATTAAGTTGTTTTCAGACCTAAAGCCTGCAGGTAAAAAAAAAAAAAAAAAAGGCACTGAAGTAAGCAGGATAGAACTTTTCTGATTGGACAACGGGTGAGTGAGAAGAATCTGCAGAATTCTAAAAGGTCATGAGTGTTATGGGGAGTATAAGGAAATACTACTCACCTTTTGGCACAAGACTTAGTAGGTGTCTAAGGAGGGTAGCAGTTGTGGCCAAAATAAACCCAAAGAGGTGTTCATCCTAAAATGAGTTGTTAAGCTGTAGGGCTTGTCTCTCCAGAATGTGATGGATGCTCAGAATGCATCTGTGCTTGAGTAGAACCCAGGCATGCTCATGAAAGTAGAATTCATAAACAACTTTCTCACTAGATAGAAATAAATTTTGAGTTTCCAATTATTAGAAACTGTCAGAGAAGTTTTACATGTATTTGTCATGCTTCTGAGGTCTTCTGCTTTAGGCAGTGTGCTAGAATGGAGCATGGGCTAGATGCTTTGCTGCAGTGCAAACATCTTTTGTACTCAAACGTGTTCCAAGAGTAACTGTGTCTCTAAGTGCTTTCATGAGTTTTTGGGCTAAAGAAAGCCCTCCTTGCAAGTCACCATGAAGCTCGTTTGAATATTGCTGCTACATGGTTTAATCCAGTATTTTCATTCCCATTTTGCCCTCATCCTAGATGTGATAGTGTTTATGGCTCTGATTAATCACAACCATTCCTCTGCCATCTCATTCCTCAGCAGTCCAAGTACCTGAAACAGAAAATCCTCCTGTAATTGTGGATGTCCTCCTTTTATATTCTGAGATGAAAAAAACCCTGTAGGGGTAGTGAGACATTAACAGATTTCCAGAGTACTCTGTGATGAGGAATACCTGGTGGGGTTAGGGGAAGAGCCTGTATCCTGCTGCAAATGTTTCCAGCAGTGGGTTTAGTATGAGTAAACTAGAGATTTTCACAAACTAAATCTAAATGAAGTCTACACCGTAAGCACACTGTGAACCTGTGGGGTTCCTGTGAACCTCAGTGGAAATCATCCATGTTAGATTTCCATTTGCTGTGAAGGATGAAGAGAGGTTTCTCTGCATACTTATTGGCAGCCCTGCCCTGGACTGCAGCAATATCATGAGTCAGCTTCACGGCACACCTTGCACAGAGAAGCCCGTGCAAGCACAGTTGTATCTTGTCTTGACTTCTGGAACACTGGATGTTCATGAATAGTGTAAGAAATGTTATGGCCTTTCCCTGTTCGAAACCAAAAGCCAAACAAAAATGCCTTTAATGTCCGAAAACTAAAGTTACTGTCTTGGGTTTTATCTGTGTTTTTGCTTTAGGAATGTTTAGATGACAGCAACAGAAGTGGAAATACAATGAAAAAATATTGCTGTCAAGGTATCAGTGAAAACTAGGAACAAATAGAAACCAGAAACCAACTTGCTCTTGAGAAATTTCTAGACAGTTTCCAGACTTGCCCAAACTCAACTATTTAAATTTAGAATTGTTTCCACAGCACATTCCTAGCCCTTAACACATCACCAACATCCCCTGAGCATAGACAAGGAGCTGAGATACTGGATTTCATTTTGTGCCTTTCAAATTATATTTGGCAAAAGAAGTTGAAAATGGGTAAAAAGTTTTTATAATTTTGTTGTTGTTGTTAAGTCTGTGGTAAAGTAAAACAGTTGTGAAAGTTTTGCATTTTTTGAAACTATTGAATAGCTCTAGCTTGGAATGTGACTTTTAAGGACAGAGATGCCATGTGCTGTGGTAGCAGTGGGGTAGAAGTTCATAAGAAGTCAGAGGTGAGGCTTCGGGATTTACATGCTGTGATAAAAACGATGGATAGCTGGGTAGCTGGGTTGAGGGTGGGATGGGGCTGGAAGAGGGTGCATGGTGATGCTCAGTCTCTCCTTGACCACTCTTGCTCTTCCAGAAATCACTCCTTGTATCTAACTCTGTACCTGCTTTACAAGTACTGTTTTATTCTTATGCAGAATGAAGCATATTCTTTTATCAGATGAATCCTTGCAAAGTACGATCACCAGGTTGGTCTGCATTGTCTGCACCTTGTATTTGGGAAGGAATTGGACTGTGCATGTAGTAAATTACTCACAGAAATATTTAGCTTCTGAGCCTCTTTATGAGTGGATTCTGAGGAATTTTGCAAAGATTTGTCTGTAATTGTTCACTGATGGGGGAAATGAAGCTCAGGCAAGGGATTTGTTTGCCTGTTTCACCAGCAAAACCAACAGAGCCATGAATTCAATCCCATGCTGCCTTATTTTGGTAGGATGGTGTTGAACTGTGGTCTTAAACCTTGCCCCTCTCTTGAGTGGCACAGGAGCACATGCTGAGCCTGTGTGTGCTGAGACACTGTTTGGGCTGAGGTTGCCTTTCAGAAACGGGACTTGGGAGCACAGAGATGCCTCTGATCTTAACTTCTGTAGAGTAGAAAAGCATTTTCTGCTGCAAATTCTGATTTGAGAAAGACACATGCTTGCAAGGGTTAACATCACCCGACAAATCCAGTGGCAGTGAAATGGGTATGGCCTTTTGGCAGTTGCACACCAGACCTGCGTAGCTCTTGACACACAGATGCTTTTTGTTACTTAGCTGACTTGCAGCAAGGTTAGGCACTGGAGGCATGTAAAGCTTTCTTCCTCTTTGCCAGTAAAAACAAATGTTCTCTGTGCACAAAGAAAAGGCCAACAACCAGTGCAGTTTGGGGAGCTCTTTTCAGAAGGAGACAGACCTGCTCTCATCTATGAGTTGCTGCCCTTTCCAGACGTGCAGAGCTCAGGTTGTTGATTTAGTCAGTGCTCTGATTATTTTAATTTGAGCTGCCAGCATCGTTTGTCAGGATCCACAGACAACAGTTAGCAGGGTGGGGCTCAGCCCGTCTGCAGTGCCTAATAATAGCAGTCACTGACAGTCGGCTCAAGATTAGGGACAGCAGAGTTGTTCTCAGATTTTAAAAGACATGCACTTTGAAAGAAAGCCCCCAGTTTACTGGCAGGCAGCTAAATTAAAGGTGCTTCCCAGCCTTTTGGGGACATGTCACTGTCAGCTCCTCTGCTTCAGCCATGTTCTTTTGCCATGCCGTGTTACAAGCAGCGCCGCAGTAGAAAGAAGTGACCTGGGCAGGTTATGACTAAGGAGCCTCTAATAAGAGGTTGAAAATTGCAGACAGAAATGAGAAGTCAGATTGCCATGTAATTTATTTCTGGAGGAGGAAGAGTTGAGCAGCCTGTAATGCTTGCTGCAGAGTCACACAGCGGCAGTCTCTTTATGGCATCAGCAGGAGTGAGTGCAGAGCTGAGATTACCCGGGGAGTGGAGAGAGGTGCTAAATGCAAGCGTCTGGCTATTAACCAGCTGAATGCCGCACGCACCAGTGCCAGCGTCAGGCTGACCCATCTTTCCCAGTGGGCTTCCCGGAGGGAGACGGGTTGGAGTACACGTGCGCGGGCACACCCGCTTGTTAGCCTCTCGTAGAACAGGTCTGCGCTGAACCATGTCTCGGGTCCTCGAAAACCTCCTGCTGGCATCCATGGGTTTTTAAAGGATCTCTAGTCATCCAGCTGTTTCCCGTTTGGAGCATAAAGCAAGCATTTGGCATCCAAGGTGTCACTAGATTTATGGTAACTGCAGCACAGGGGACTGGATTGTCTCATACACTGGCTTTGGTACAAAATTACTATCTTGGATGTGTTGGCAAGTTCTGGTAGCTCTGTACAGATAGGATAGTGTTAGGGAGTTAATCCCTTATCTATTTGGAATTCCTACCTACAGTGACATAAAAAGTAAGGCTCAGTTGTTAATCACGTATTTGTTCTTAATAAATAAAAGCACGTGCAGGCAGTTGCTGCACTTTAGAGAAGGAGGCTCCAGCGTAAAGCAGATTAATTTTCTGGCATTTTAAGCTGCGTCTTTAAGACCACTCCTTGTGATAGTGGTGAATTAGGAATGTGTATAAACTCATCCTATCATCATGGTGAATTTAGTAAGTTATTCTGGTTAAGGAAGTAACTTCTAAGCAGACAAAAAATCTGGATTTTTTGTTTGGTTTTGGTTGTTTGTTTTTTTTTTTTTAATAAAAACCAGTCTATCTCTAAGAACTGTATCAGTAAGACACTATCAGTTCCTTGTGCTAAATTTACACTTGTCATTGGTGAAGTTTAAAAAAGTACAAAATTTAAACTATAATCAATGTAGGGTATCTGAAACTCCTCTGTGAAACAGAGACCTGTTCACACTTCTCGTGTATTTCATTATCAGCTTCCTGATCTCCAGAGAAAAAAATAACAGATAATGTATGGTTTACAGGTATTTTTTTCATTATCACAGGTGACATTGCATACAATCCTGAGCAAAGGTTTTGGTCAGGTTAATGTGACACTGAACGGTGCAGGTATTCTCCTGTGTGAATTTCTCAGCAGTTCACAAGACTGCGTATCCCACAGAGGTGTTGTTCCAGAATCAGTGAAGTTTCTAATACAGACAACTCTTTACATTAGTAATGATGATTTTCAGGTTTTTTTCCAGGCTTTTAAAGGAGTCTAATAATTAAAAATTAAGGAGACAGGTGTCTTTTAAATATTCTTCCACTGCTTAGAAGGAGGGGATGAACAACACTGCTGATCTAGAGAGAACTGGTGGTAGCTTTGTTTTACAACTTCGACACAAATCTCATGGCACTGGGAAGAATTCCCCTCTGCATTTGGACCCTGTTTCTCTGGACAGTGCTGTGTAATTCTTCCTTGCCTAAGAACCCACAGCCCATGAAAGCAGTCCTGAAAAGCAGACATAAGGAAATAAGGCTGGTATTTTGGTGCTCAGGTACCCAGCAGCTCCAGTTTCTACTTGGCCTTGGTCTGTGACATTGTAGGGCAAGTCACCATCCTCACTTAAACATGCAAGAGAACAAAATAGCCTTTGGTTTCTGTTACTTTGAAAACAAATGTTCCTTGGTGAAATAAATCCAATTTACATTGATGTGGATAACATTGACCATGTGACTGGGAGCAAGTCATAGATGGCAGGTTGCAAGGCAGTAAGGTCCAAAAAGATGAAGTGGCCCTACTTATAGAAGTACCTTTATAGATCACAGTGTGGTTTAAGTAAGTTCTGTGCCACTGAGTGCAGAAGTGGTATTGGGCTGTGTGCTTCCTCAAGCTGCTGTGACACTGGAGCTCACCGACCACAAAGCGACAGCTTCAGGACTGGTTGCATTGTTTGTCCTTTTGGCTGCAAGTGGCACACTGAGCTGAAGGAGCTTTCAATGGGAAGAAGGTAGACCTCGTTTCTCATTGGTGTTGTGTTGGTCATGCCACTGTCTAGGTGAAGCTAACAGGTGCAAAAGTGGCTGGAGGACTGAAGCAAGAATATATATACTATCAATCAGCTGTCACAGTGGAAACCTGTACCAAAGAGTGTCCAGCCTGGGTCTGGCCTTGTTCCAGTTCTAGGCAGCATTTCATGAACCTGGATCAGATAATGCAGTGCAGTCACTATATCTGTAACCTGGGCTTTGGTGGAAGGGACTGTGACCGTGTGTGAAAAAGAGAGTTTAAAATTGCTAGCCTTTTTCACATGGCATCTTCCGAACAGATGATGTCTTCAAAACAAATCCCTCACTACAGACTTGGGGAGGAGTGGCTGGAAAGCTGCATAGCAGAAAAGACCTGGGGGTGTTGACTGACAGCTGGCTGAACATGAGCCAGCAGTGTGCCCAGGTGGCCAAGAAGGCCAATGGCATCCTGGCCTGGATCAGAAATGGTGTGACCAGCAGGAGTAGAGGAGTGATTGTGGCACTGGTGAGGCCACAGCGTGAGCACTGTGTTCAGTTTGGGGTGCTGCGGCATAAAAAAGACATTGAGGTGCTGGAGCGGCTACAGAGGAGGGCAATGAAGCTGGTAAAGAGTCTGGAGAAAATGTCTCATGGGGAGTGCCAGAGAGACCTGGGGTTGTTTACTCTGGAGGAGGCTGAGAGGAGACCTTGCTGCTCTCTACAACTACCTGAATGGAGGTTGTGGCGAGTTGGATGTTGACATCTTCCCCCAGGTAACTAGTGATAGGACAAGAGGAAATAGGCTTAAGTTGCACCAGGGGAGGTTTAGGATGAATATTAGGAAGACTTTTTTTACCGAGAGAGTGGTGAGGCATTGGAACAGTCTGCCCAGGGAGGTGGTGCAGTTACCATGCCTGGAGCTGTTTAAAAAACATCTAGGATGTGGCACTTCAGGACACGGTTTTGTGGTCCTTGTAATATTTAGTAGACAGTTAGACTTGATCTTGAAGGTCATTTCCAACCTTAATGATTCCATTCTATTCAAATGAAAGATTCTTAACACTTAGTACTAATTAATTGTTGGATGGCAGCTCTGAAGAAAAGATGATAGTGGGTAATCCAAAGAATATTACTCAGCATCCATTGTGGAAAGGCAAACAAGCTGGTATATATAGACAGGGATGCTGCCTGTAAGACACATGAAATGGTGCTCTGCTCAGACCTGTGCTGGATGTGAATCTTCAAGGAAGATATAGAAGAGTCCAGGAGAGCCAGGAGTGACCAGTACCACAGGACAATGACTTCTGAAGGAAAACAGAAAAAATTGGAGTTGTCTGGTCTAGTAAAGAAAATACCAAGGTTTAACTGACCTTGTTTAAGGGTAGGAAAAAACTTACCATTTCTCCTAGGGTAGATCAGTGGTGTTTTTGCTTCTTCCCAGATGTTGCTTAGTCACCCAGTGGTACCTAGGAAGTGTTCTTCT
Source organism: Todiramphus chloris collaris (assembly GCA_025345505.1). NCBI lineage: Eukaryota > Metazoa > Chordata > Aves > Coraciiformes > Alcedinidae > Todiramphus > Todiramphus chloris. The sequence continues at coordinate 19,267,120 of JANVCC010010369.1, forward strand.
GCAGCCAGTCAGTTTTCTTGCGATGCCAAGCACAGTGCTTCTCTAAGACTTAGCAGGTGACCAGGGAGCTTGGAGACCCAGGAGCACAGTCTAATCCAATCACAGTGAAAGGAGGCTGAAGCTGGGTTGGTTTACTTTACTTTTTGAATAGGCTAGGTGCATACGTAGTCAGTCGCTAGAGTTCATATACGTTGAGTAACATGATCACATCCAAGTCCTAAAATTACATTTTTTGTTGGTTTTAGACCACTGCTCCCTGCAGCAGGACCCTGTCCTCCTCCCAGCCAAGTTATTAGGAATTTTGTTGCTAATTTCAGTAGTAAGCAAGAGCAGACCCATGCTATCCCCATAAGTGTTTACACTACTTTTGACTCTTTATTGTCATAAAAAACACCGGATATGTGTCAGATCACATGTCTAAATCAGACTTTTCAGGACAACCTGTTATAAGATTGACAGCAAACAGAGAAGGTGGGTTTCACCATGCCTTTAAAATTGAGAGAAAAATGCTTTGCCACATACTCTTACCAGTAGTACAGAGGCACAGTTAAAAAATGGCTAAACTTATCTATTGGAAATTCAAGCTTTCATGTAGAAAATTACTAGATTTTAAACCCTATGTGTCCTCATTCACCCACAGGAGACAGACAGTTTTGAGAACCTGGGTCACAGAATCACAGAATGTTAGGGGTTGGAAGGCACCTCGAAATATCATCGAGTCCAACCCCCCTCCCAGAGCAGGATCACCTAGAGTAGGTCATGCAGGAGCACATCCAGGCGGGTTTTGAATCTCTTCAGAGAAGGAGACTCCAGAACCTCCCTGGGCAGCCTGTTCGAGTGCTCCGTCACCCTCTCAGTGAAAATGTTTCTCCTTATGTTTACAAGGAACCTCCTATGTTCCAGATTGCACTTGTTGCCCTTTGTCATATCGTTGGATGTGACTGAGAAGAGCCTGGTTTCATCCTCCTGACACTCGCCCTTTACATATGTATAAACATTAATGAGGTCACCCCTCAGTCTTCTCCAAGCTAAAGAGACCCAGCTCCTTGAGCCTTTCCTCATAAGGGAGATGTTCCACTCCCTTCGTCATCTTTGTGTGATGGTCTCTTAACAGTGACTGCTTTTGACTTCTTATCTTTTATGGAACCAAGATTCTAGAAATTTAATAATGGTTTCTAGAATCAAGCTTCCAGAAAAGCGCTTTGTAAGGAGTGCTTTTTCAGTTGAGTATTCCTGCCAACAGGTTTTTCTCTTGATAGAAATGTTATGAACAGAAAAAATGATAGTAACAGCCTTATTATCTCAGTAAGATGGAGGAGCAGGGGAAGATGTATTTTGATTCCAGGGAAATCGTGTTTGTGGTTTCTTTGTTGATCCTGGAATGTGTGAAGCTGAAGGCTTAGCAAGCTGAAATTTCCCTGTTGTTATAGCCTAAAATCAAAGGGGTTAACAATCCCACCCTTCAGCTAGTGTAGAAGAGTGCTTGCAGAAGAAAGTCAAGACAATACTGTCATTGAATTTTAATGGTTTTCTCTTTATCCAACCTAATTGGTTTTTGAGTTGCCTTTGCAATCAGTGCAAAACTTTTCACTGAAGTTTTGGAAGAGATCCTTAGCATGAGTTTTGTGTCTAGAAAGCAAATCACATGTAATCTGTACAGCAAATGGATTGTCAAAGTCCTCTAGAAAGCTCAACTTCAGGCAGGTGATTTCATTGTAGCTTCATTTTGACCTGCATGTGCAGAGGCCTTTCAGCATGCATTAAGGTAGGACAGCAGGTGCTTAGAATATCCCATAGCCTCACAGATTTATCGTGCTCTGTGGCTGTGTTTTAAGACAGTTCACATCATATTTAAGAAACGGAGAGAGCTTTCACTGCCCATGTCCTGTTAGTATTGCACTCCATTTCAAGCAGTTTGTCCCTCATTAACAGAACTTTTAACTTAATAAAACTACACTGAAACCATGAACAATTGATTTGCTTGTAGATATGTTGCTGAAGCATTATATGTTTCCACGTGCAATCGAGAATTGCAGATACTGGGTACTTATTAGAGTGCAAATATGGTGAAGCTGGTGACAACCTTTTACTGTGTTGTAGTGGAAATTACCTCCTGAGTTTTAAAATGTTACAATTGTCCTTTTGACTTGTGATTTAACAACCTAATTCCTTTGTTTTAGAACAATTTTGCTCCCATGAAAAAAAAGAAAAAACATGTTTGAGGTAATTGAGAAGTGTCAGCAGTGGTTTTGTTTGGTCCAAGAGTTGTTTGGTTCATTTTTTTACTATGAAGTGCATCACTTTCTGAAAAGTGACTGTGTAAATGGCATTCAAGTATTCCAGTTGTATTGCCTTTCAAAGGCTACCATAGCATATGCCATCTACATAATGCTGGAAATGTTTTCCTTGGCTAAAAGGCACCAAAGGAATAATTATGATCCTTCAGGGCATGTCTAAATTGTACACTGAAGTACCTACATCTGTACAAAGACTCACATCTGGCTTTTGGGTATGCTAGGTGGTATCCAAAACAAGTCCTCATTGTGGCAAATCAGATGTTTATTGAAATGGATATACAACAGATATCAAAGATAATGGAAGCAAGCTGGTAACTTGCTCCAAGTTTGGCACAGAGCAGTTAGGATGAGCACAGCTGCCTCTGCTCTGTGCTGTGGTGTATGGCATCCATTAACTCCCCATCTGACTCAAAAATACATGCCAAAGAGCCTTACTTAGTGAACTCAGCATGAAGCCTAAACTTCTGTTTCAGAAAGGAGATTATACGGTTGTTTATTATTCTCCTCAGTGTCCTTATTCAGACATTTTTTTCCAAACTGGAAGCTGGACTAGCTATCTCCCTACTTTCCTGACACAAAATTGTCAAAAGTATCCACTAACTCTTAATGCTTGCCATGAGACATTTTCCTATCCTGTATTTTTCAGAAAATAGGTTGTTGTGTAATGCTTCATATATCCAGAATACTGACTTTTGCATCTGCTAGACATCCAAAGCAAATCTGCATTGTGGCAAATCGTGTGTTTATTGAAATGCTTTAGCCTGAAGAGACTTAGAGCATTTTATAGGGGGAAAGTAGTTTTTCCTGAGGCAGCTAACCAGTTTCACAAGTGGCAAATTGAACACAGCACACAATTTGTGATAGGGGAAAATTACACCCACTTACCCTTTTGACACTGATTGCATCACTGGACTTTGTGCTTTTAAAATTCAATCAATCGGTGTTGGTTTGTTTGTTTTTCTCCCATGAAACATAGAAAAAAGGAAGGAGAGACACCAAATCTGTTCAGTAGTAAGGAATACAGGACATGCCACAGGAGACCACAGCAATAGTCATGAAATAAAAAAAAAAAAAGGAAGCACAAAACCCCACCCCTTTATATTAGATTTAGTTTTGTTTTTGTCATTGAAATGAACACAGAAAGGTGAAATTATTTACACAAGAACATTCAGCAAGCTCAACGCTTCAGGTGTCTCTTTTGACTGTGCCAACAGCAGGCTCCCCACTGAACCCCACTGTTAACTGTTCTGGTCACCGTTTCCTGCCCTGCGCTGAAACTTACAGTCCACTGAACAGCTTCTTTTATGGGTCCAGAAAGACCCTATGTGGGCACAGGGGTCTTGTCTTACCTGTTTTCTTCCCCACAGGATGCTCTGTGATGTCCTAAGCTCCCCACCACCTCTCTAAGTTATGCCAGCAAGGCCTTCAGTAGAGCAGCGTCTGTACCGTTTCGTGCATTTTGGTTAGCTGGCATCAGTAGACTTCATCTTCCAGCATGTGCTGCAGTGCTGATCCCCAGCAGTGTTGCGTTATGTTCTGTGACTACAGTATGTGCAGTCACTTAACCCACTGTTTTCCTGTTTTACTGCCTTCCTGCATGCAAGCAGGAAGTAAGTAAAGTACTTACTTAAGTAACCTTAAGTAAGGCGCTTCCAGGTATCCTTCAGAAGTGTCTCAGGACCAGACACTGCATCTCCATCTGCCTGCTGATTCCAGTACAGAAGTATATGAAGCCAGGAAAGAAACCTGGATACAGCCCTGCTGACCTGGCAGTTCTCCCTTTTGCTGATGTTCATGATCACTGTTATTGATTGCCTGGTCTAAATTGGAGGACATAGGGTCAGTTTTTGTTAGTACCTTTGCCGTGAGGGGCAGAGAGAGTTTAGAAGCCTACCACCTATGGACATAACTTGATTTTTCCCCCCTTCTATTTTAATTCACAGACACATCCAAAGATACTGTCTCTGGCAAGTAGTAACCCTTAGGAAGAAAAAATAATATATGTTGCGAGTAAAGAATGGTTTTAGGAAGGAGAAGCATAGCTGGAAATATCTGTACAGTACTGTTTTGTCCAAGTCATTACGAATCACATAACTGTGGCATGTATTTTCAAAACCCTAGCAGTGGAATGGATCATTTTTGCTTTTCAAGCTGTGATCTTGGACAGGTAATGGGAAATTCTGAGGTTCTTAAGGCTGTTAAAGCTTCAAGAGAGGAAAACCAAAAAGGTGAAAAGTATTGGTGCCGGTTTCATAGCATGCCTCAAGGAAGGAAGAGACCCTTTTCCACCACTGCCAGTTATCAGGACTCTCTTCCATCTAGCTGCTCAATAAAGATGCATACTCACAACAAGCAATGGCAAAAGAGTCATATTTTATTAGTATGTATATCTTCTCTGAATGACAGTTGTTCAGCACAGGACTGCAGGAAAGATCATTATGGCAGACTTGGCAGAAGTTACACAAAATGTCTCAGAAAATGAGATTTTTCTTTCTACATCGCTTTCTGTTACAGAGGCTTTCTTGTAAGTGGGAGACAGAAGTATTACTGCTGTTCCCAGTTAATGCTCTATGTGGGCCAACATACGCTGTTAACAGTTTGTTTAGAAAAGTTTTCCTATATCTTCTCCTTTTTTAATGAAACCATACAGATTTAATTTTTGTCCTCTACTTGACATACCATTATCAAGCACCAGAGGTTAAACTGTGGATGTGACTGAACTTGTGTTTGTTTCATTATCTAACTGACTTGATCTTATTTTTTTAAACTCTCTTCTTTGCTTCTGAAGTTGGTGTGCCTCTACACTAAACAGTCTCAAGCTGTGCTCTAGGGTAGCATCTGGCCATGGTGGAGGCAAGTGAAGTCATCTCTTGCAAATATTGTTTAATGGTGTGAGCACATCAAAGGTTGTCACGTTTGGGTGGCAGGCAGGGTCCAGCTTGATGTAGCGTGGAACAGACCAAGTAGCAACATGGTGGCCAAAAGACACTTCACTATGGAGGAATCCATTGTTCCATTGCACCATGTTGTCTTTCTCTTTAAGGGTTGTCTCCTTCCCTTTCATAAGAAAACTGAAGAGCTTGTACATTTGCTGTTTCATCCTTGGCATGTGTGTACTTGCACATTTTTAATGTCACTCCTTACTGTTTTGTCATGTTTCTTCTCTTCCCCCACAACCAACCTGACTTGCAGTTTTTCTGCAGAATGTAAGCTTTTGTCCAGATTTGCAGAATAATTCAGCATGCAGTATACAACAGGAAAAGGTTTCAATGAAAGATGCACTCTTGAAAATACAGACTCTGCTGTGCCCCCTCTTACTGCTTCTGTACAAGATGGGTTATATTCTTATAACATACCTCTAAATGTAGTGAATATGTCTACAATAAATTCCTGGTGGGTGGATCCCATCTGTTTGCCACACTATAAGAAAACCTTTTAGAAACCTAAAGGAAAAGAAAGTCATAGATGTACCCGTCCTTACATCCCGTCCAGGCTTCTTGTTTCATTTTTCTGTTTGATGTCTGACTATCCATATGCCAAGACTGAAATTCATCTCTTTTCCAAAATATATTTTCACTCAAAACTTAACCTTCATATTTCTCTTATCAGCATTTAAAACTCTGTCTTTCAGTTTTCCTTTCAAAGAGAGTAATGAAGATGTATTCTGCTTGTACTTACATACCAATAACTTCTTTTCGCCTGTAATTCAGTCTCTTCAGACCACTCTGCTTCTGGAGAATCAAGGACAAGATACACTTTATATGAGAACCATCCATTACTAATTACCAGCTAAATCTTGTTTCATGTCACACTTTAGAGAAAATCATTCCAGAGGGAAATTCTTGGCAAGGTCACTATTATAAATACTGCTTAAGTAGTTCATGGTCATAGAACATGACAGGGAAGCTTTGACAGAACTACTGTCTTCTCCACAGATGCAAAGGAATTTTAGAAAGTCTACGGACATTTGATAAAGCAAACAGTGTAGATCTGAACAAGAATTAACTTTTAATTTGCATTCAGTCACTTCCTTGACAACTCTATTGCTTTAAACTTACCATCCTTGTTTGCTGATGACAGCGTGTTGCTGACATCAGCTCAAGTTGATGGCAAAGATATTACCAATGTAGAAAATAAACTTTCACATAGCGGAAATAGCCTTTGACAGTTTGATGCACACTGAAGTGCCCGGCTGGAGCTGTGCAGTCATAACATTACCTCTACATGGCGGGGGAGCAAAAGGGGTCACAAAGAGTCTACAGTGCGATGAAAAAAGAACACTGTTCATCTTTGCTGGTTTGTGTATACTGGCTCCATAATGAAGTGAAGATTTGGCTTGTAAAATACAGATAATAAGAAAAATACCACAATATTTTCTGTACTTTTTTTTTTTTATTCTTTTCCACAGTTGGACCCTAATTCCACCTTTTCCCTGCATTCCTTTTTTTATATGAAAGCTGAGATTCCAATATAGTCACATAACTATAACTAGGGCTCTAAGAAAAATATGAGATTTGTGAAACTTGCTTTAAAATCACAAGAGTCGGCAAAACAGAGCTGACTATAATGTTGTTTGATATTCCTCCTGTGTGCAGCCCACAGTGACACTGAAGACTTTACTAGCAGATCTGCAGAGGATGTGATCTGCTTCTAGCAAGAATTTTAGTTAAGTATCGGAAACTTGCACTTTGAGACCTAAACTGAGAACAGATGGGAAGTTAAGGTGGAGAGCCTGCAGCTACAGTTGACAGAAGATTTCTTTCATGGTGACCACCCCTTGAAAAACAACTTTCGCAGGACAAAATACAATTGAATTACTATGGTGAAGGAGTTTACATATGAGTAAAGATTGCTGTACATCTCCATGTGGAAATTTGATAGCTGTTGTAGCTGAATCTTAAGGTTTGTCGCCTTGTCTGGGGCTTTTTGGTATTACTGTAGTGGAGATGATAGTAACTGGTACTCATAAGCTTCATGGTTGCCTCAAAATAATCAAAATTTTTCTTACAAAGCTCATTTCTCTTGTACATCAAATAAGTGGTGACAATAAGTCTGATTTTAAAAATTAGCAGTGTACTATTAAGCTAATACATCTGCAGTCTGCCCCCTTCTCCTATTTATCATTTCACAGCAGGCTGAATGCACTCTTCTCTATCAAAGTATTGATGTAGCATAACAAAGCATGACCTTGCTTGCACTCTGACTTGGAAAATGGCTGTTTAGTGCCACTTTCATAGGACTCTCTTTACAGGGCTATGCAGGGACATACCAGTGATATGGAAGAAACAGAAAAATATTGTTTTCATACCACAAATCTGATATCTTTGTCTAGGCACTGGCTAACCCAAACTATGTGTACCTTTCACATGTGGTGCAGGGAGAATTTTTTCTCACACAGTGAAGCACAGGAGATTCTTCCCTTTGAGATGCTGTCTTAGATCCTCTGTTATTAAAGCATGGTTTGGATGTTGAGATAACAGGCACAAGAAGGGTTTCCAGCTTTGCAGTCTTGACAACACCATGTGACACCTGCACATTCAGGAAGGGAGATGGAGGTGGTAATAGTGAGTGTCATGCTTTCTTGTGTCCCATAGACAAGACATCTCTCCTTTCTAAAAATAGAATATATTTCAGTCTAATTTCTCTGTGTGCTTTGCAAGGCCTCTTTCATTGCATTTAACAGGACTCTGGGAAAGTACAACATACACTGTACAAGAGATTTTCAGTAACTGGGTAACTGCTGTTTTCTGCACGGGGTAACCAGAATTTTTGATAAGTCTTCTGGGCATTGCTGTAATACAGAATGGTGAAATGGGGAGACTGAGACAACTTCCAACCATGCAGTGTTTCAAAGCAATCCCGTAAGAATATGGTGCCACCCACAGTCAATAGGATTTGACAGGCATGGCACTGGCAGGGCAGAACTTGTGGCATTTCGCTTTACCCAAGATAAACAGAAGTGAGATGGTATAGCAGAGGTGCTTAGATCTGAGATTTAGCAAACCATCAATGGTCAAAGAGTCTAAGACTCCTTTGTTTGACAACATACTACTTGAGTAAGGGAGGGAGGTGATAGGGAGATGTTATTTTACCCTTCAGATTATTATTGCCACCCCCAGTGTTCCCCTCCTTCACTAGAGACAGTTATCACTAGGTCTGTAGCATCAAGGTTGTAGGCAAACAGTGTTGCAAGGTGAGCATTTGAGGACCATTGATCAGTATGAGAAACTCACTCTCTTGTGTATGCATTTGTATCTAGGTCCACAAAGGTCTGTTAGCTTAAGTCTCCATGGGGAATGGAAAGCCCCATTGCTTAAAACCTAGATAGTTCTTATGAACTATCTGTCACACAGATGTGAAGTGTGACTGCTTACCTACCCTGGGAATACTCAAGGAACGGCATAAAAAAGCCTTTAGCAACAGTTCTGTTCTTCAGGCTGTCTACCAGTGCAGAGCCAGGGTGGGCTGTTGCTTCAGTGAAAGCCCTTGCGGTGACAGTGCAAGATCTTGACTAATGCAAACTGACTCTTGGCTGAGGACACATGCCATCAGCAACCTTTTCTACCTGCCCATTAGAAAATACTAGTATTTGTTGTCCTTTCTGCAAGTACCAAAGAGTTTTGCCAAGTTATAAGTGCTGGGCACAGAAGTGTTGCAGAGCCTGAGGAGCAGTTGCAAGGGCACAAGTCATGGTACGCTGTCTCCATGTATGTGGTGGGACCTGATGCCCAGAAGGTACTTCAGCTGCACTCACAGCGCTGGTACGTGTTGAAGACTAAGACACAGCAGAGCTAAAATTGATGCAACATACAATTCATCAAATTTGACTGTTTGGGGTTATTTCTTTTTGTGTTGATCCAGGTACTGCCATTTACAGCTGGCTGGCTGGGTTTTAGAAGCTACCACTAGAAAATCTTTGTTAGGAATCCACAAACAGACAACTGATCTATCAGAAAGTGGAGAAGGGAGATGTTTCTCTAAAAAACAATGTACAGAAGATAAGGTTTTCTAACTGGGTGGGAGAAAAATTTGTCCTTTCTAGGAATCTCTGTAAAAGTGAATAAATTATTCTTTGCAGCTCCTTTTGTAATTCTGTGCAGCTGCAGGAAAAGGCTGCATAATTTATGTGTGTTCTTGAATTAAAATGTGTGGTCTGGTGACTAGACGTGGTAAGAGGGCAAGCATTCCTCTCACTCCATAGGATTCCAGAAATTGTCCTTTAAAAAGTAAAAATGAAAGACTCTATTAAAAAAGTAAAAGCTTCATCTTTTCTTTTAATCAGATGATGTATTTTACTATATAAAAAAAAATTCTTTATTTCTGATTAATATTCAGTTAGACACTGTGATAATATGAAGTGCATACATGGCTTGTGGAGCTGGTTAAAAGTTAAAGTGATACTTTTTTATTCCTACAGTGGTCCCCACTTGACTCATACTGTGTGGTCATTAATAGCTCTTTATCCATCTTATAAAATGGCCACATAACTAATTTCCCTGCTGTGCAAGTCCCATGTGATAAAACGCAGAATTGTCAGCCACAGGCCAGTTTGTTTTACAGGTCCGCTGTAGCAGGTCTCGCAAAGGGGACACAGACTCTAAAACAGACATCAAAAGTTGTGTAGTATCTCCTCAATGAGATCCATCAGGTGTGTTAAAGAAAGTGGCCAGCCATGAGTGATGGTTCAGTATGGCATAGAAACCCAGTAATGTCCAATGTTTTGTATGCCAGTGACATTGTGGGTTGGAAACTGTCCCTTTCTAATGCAGTTTTGCTTTCCTATTAGACAGGAACTGACAGCTGTTCAGAAAACATGTCAGACAGGTTAGAGAATCCAACCTTTTATGAATCCCAGGCCATAATGAAGATAAAATTTGCTTAATTGTTGATTTTTAATAGGATTAGACTGGAGCTGTGACAGAGGACAACTCAATTGTTTTAAATCTGCAGTATTCACTACAAAATAGCAAACATGCCATTTTATGGTATCCAGGGGAATATATATGCAAATGTACTTAGAGGATCTTGCATTCATTTTAGCTGTGTGGTGTATCCCCTAAGCACCTCTGCTGATAGGGCTGCCAACGTGCACAGCATCAGCCTGTGGTCACCAGGTCATTTGAGAAGGCTTCTGCAAGAAACCGGGAGCAAGCACCTGTTGGCTCACCTGATGGTATTTTCTCATTAGCACATGGGTTGGTTGAATGCACTGTCCAGACACTTAGAAGGGACAGTGATGGGGGATAACAGCAAGGCCATGCAATCCCCGTTTTGTACACTGGAAAGCTGTGCCATGGACAGTAGTATATGCATGTGCTGTAAAGGAGACTTCGGCATTTCATAGGTACTGTTTGAAGATCATATGCTCAGAATGCACTGCAGAAGAGTCATTTTTTTTAAAATAATTTAATTTACTAACATTTAATAACATTTAATGCAGACTTTTAAGATCTTTGTATCTGAAACAAAATGGAGATAATTCTTACATGAAAGTGGTGGGGCCTAGGATGTGCTTGTCCAAGCACAGAGAGACCATAGGATTGGATTAGGGTTGGCATTATCAAGAATACCTTGTGTATCAGTCCTTTTATGCAACTGCAGCTAAAGTGTGTAGGAGCAGGGGCATATAGCCAGGCTTCTCTGGACCCAGCTGCTGCCCTGAGGAGGTGACGATACCTACATATTGGACCGTGTTTTGCTAAAGGCTCCGCAGTTGGTAGAGCAGAAAACCTGTTTCCTCCGTTTAAACCAATGTGGCTGACTTTGCACTGAAACAGATACCGCAGAGCAGAAACTCTGCTGCAGAGCAGTGTAGCTTCTGGCAAGGAGGCAGTTACAAGCAGCTGGAGAGCAGTAATTTCCCACAACAGTGAAGTCCTCTGGAAAGCAGACATGTACCTGTGCCTTCAGTTGCACTGAGACATGGGTCCTAAGCGGCTGTTGCTTTGACAGGTGAGAACTGAAGTCTCCAGGCATAAATATATGTGGGATGTTGTGCCTTCATTGCACAAATCTTTATGAAAAATTCTGACAAATTTTATTTTAAAAACCTAGATTTTTTTAATGGATAGCATTTGCTACTAGGTAACAAATTGAAAAGATAAAAGATGTTACATGTGTGGTAACTGTAAAGGGAACAAGTCTTTTCATCTATTGCTCTAGGGATGCTACTGGTATCTCTCTGTATAAAACGGAATTCAAGTGATTGCTAGAAAATGTGTGCGTCCACTATTTATCTTCATGAGTACCAACATAAAGTGAAGACTCCCTGAAATAACAAAACTTAGCAAGAGAGAAGGAGGTGGACAGATTCAACTGTTTGACTGGGAACATCTGGAAAACAGACGGTAATGTTCCACAGACTTGTCTTTTGATTGATTGCTGGAAATTATTTGCAAAGCTGAACCAGTGCAGGAAGCTTGATGAAAAACCCTGTCTCTGCAGTAGCCTCACTGTTTTTTTGCCATTTTTAAGACCTGGGACTTAAGCTGACTAGCAAAAAGAGCTTTGCGGTTATGATTATTTATAGGGAAATGTGTTTCACTCACAGGTGGGTGTTAGGCAGCTTCTTTGCATGCTATCCCTGCAAAAATTGTTGGTTTTGTCAGTTTAAGCCTTTCTGTTTCCACTATCCGTAACGCCAGTATCTGTATTGCTCATACATTCCCCTCATGCAGAAACCTCCAGCTTTTCCAGTTAAATTCCTAATCACAGAGAAATTAAATTAATCTCATTATACATTTTAATTTGTGAAGCAACCAAAAAAAAATTGAGGTTTTATTATTCCAGAATCAATTGATTTGGTTCACAAGGTCTGTTTTCAGGGAAGTCTACCCAGCCTGCCTGTGGTGGAAATCACAAGGTCTACCTGCAGAGTTTTGTTATCACTTGTTGTGCTACGCACACAGCAATAGCGGTGTGAAAGGCACACAGGAAAAAGCCTTTGACATCATCTTTTACATATGTAACTTACTAGTACATGTGTAACTTCTTCCTGTTGGAAGATAAAGCAAATATTGTCCCAGTAAGATTAATGGGGCATAGGGATTGCTATCCTGACTTCAGAAATGATCAGAAAGCAATTGTTTACCTTTGGAGTCAAGCAGGAGCTTCCCTTGACACTACAGTGGTCTGAGTTAGATTTTGGGTTTGTGCTACATCTCCAGCACATGCCCATGACAGTGATCCCGGAGTCTCATCTCCCAGCAAAGATGGCAATGGCTCAGCTGCCTTAAGGAAACCCCTTGTTGACCTTAACATGGGGGGATGAATGTTCCTTGGAATAAACTGTTTGCAAAAGGAGGCTGCTAATAGCGAAACCTCAAAGGCTCTTGCACAGCTTCAGAAGGAGGAAGCTGGTGCTTTTGACTTTTCCCAGCTTTGAGTCTTCTGGGAGGAATGCAACAAAGGAGCTGTTGACATCTGCGCTCAGAGTGGCTCATGATGTATTCCTGGTGGGAAAAAAAAGATTACATTCTTGGGTTTCATAGCTGCACTTTTGGAAGCTTTTTATAGCTGGTAGAATTTGTCTTATGTGATCCCGGTTAGAGAGACAGGCTATTATATCAAGAATAGCTAAAGGCTGAACCCCTCAAAGGAGGAGCCTCCAGACTTCAACCTGATGTGAAAGTTTAAAGTCCTCTGCTGCTTCTGTTGCAGAAGCAGTTATTTTTGTGTCTCAATAGTAGTTACTGTTCAATAAATATTAGCACAGAATCATGAATTTCCTAGATTGTAAAAGACCTTTAAGATCATCTAGTCCCATTATTAACACCGAGAAGACCTTGACTAGACCATATCCCTGAGAACTATGTCTGTGCAACTCTTAAGTACCTCCAGGGATGGGAACTCAACCACTTCCCTGGGCAGGCTGTTCCAGTGCCTGATAACCTGTTCTGTAAAGACATTCTTCCTCATCTCTAACTTAAACTTCCCTTGGTGCAACTTACGGCCATTTCCTCTTGTTCTGTCACTTGTTACCTGGGAGAACAGACCAACCCCCACCTTTCTACAACTTCCTTTCAGGTAGCTGTAGAGAGTGAAAAGGTCTTCCTTTATCGTCCCCTTAAGGTCTCCCATGAATCATTTCTGACCTGTCATCTCAGACAACAAAACACGTGCACAGGGAGCTTGCTTGCGGGTCTGGTGCCACTGAGATTTATAGACCTTGGCCCCATTCAGAGCAGCAGCTAGACACCTATCTCAGTGAGGCCAGAGGGACTCATAAAAGTGTGCAAGAGCTTCCTTAAGTGGGGCAGACAAACAGCAGGGTACTTGTTGTTAAAAGCTTTTGAAAACATAATCACCACATCTTATCCCAGACAATTCTGATTATAATTATAGGGAGGAGGAAGTGACAGAGACATTGACACCAATGTGTAGGCCGAAAAAATAGAGAGAGAGGGGCGAAGATAAAGTCATTGTACAGTATTTGGGAGGCTCATGCAGTTATTCATCAGGAGGGGAAGGGAAGGGAAAGGAGGGGAAGGGGAAAGAGAAGGGGAAGGGGAAGGGGAAGGGAGAAAAAAAACTAGAGAGTCAGGCTTTGGCATCGTGAGCTTAAGAAAATGACTTGAAGATTGGGCTCAAACCTGCTGAAGTCAAGGGGAGACCTGCTATTAGATCCAGTTTGCCTTGCAGCAGGCTTTAATATCCTCATGTTTGCTTCAAAATCCCTGTCTGAAGTGCTTCTGGTCAGTCCTCAAAATCAGGTTTTGGAGTGTTCCTACAAGCCTTTCACCCGTGCATCCCTTGAAAGCAAAGCAACAGTCTGCCTGCAGCTTGCACATGGTAGCCTATCTCAGGATGCACAGGTCTGAGGAAAACTAATGGGATTTTAATCATTTTTATGGGCATCGAAGAACAGGGCCACTCAGTCCATACAGTCTGTTGTACCATCCTGATGGTAATGAAAGCATTACTGCATTTCCTCTATGCCCTACTTTCTAGGGGAATACAGTGCAGCTGTAATCCAGCTGTGCTTCATTTTCACTCAGAAACAGAGCGCTTTTATCTGCTTCAACTCTTATTTACCATCTTTTCTTTCACCCTTCCTTCCTTCTCCTTCTGCGCCTACTTTTGGCTCTCATACAGGCAAAGTAGTTGCTGAAAGGCAGGTTCACTCTTTGAAATGCTCCATTCGCTGGACATAATATCTATCCTGAGAATATTAAATGTAAGACAGCTTTTCCTATCTGTCATCTGAAGTGCAGTGAAGAATGACTCTTGTTGAATGGGTACAGAAAGGTGGCGTGTTGCTGCCCTGGATGCAGTTTCATTGGAAAGAATGGATTTCTCCCAGAGCTTCAAGCACTTGGCAAAGGCCCTGATCTGTTGATGTACAGGAGGGAGTTTGCCAGTCAGTCATGACTGCCTCAGAGACTCCGCATCTAAAATCATTGCCACCAGCCGCCTAGAGACATAGATCATTGAAGAGAGATGACACCATTCTAGCATCTCAGGGTATTTCCAGTGTTGCAGGAAAAGAAAAATAACCCACATTGCCCATTTTATCCCTCAAGGACAAAGGTGAATCAAACAACAAGCACCTTTTTAAGGCAAGATACTGAAATGAAGGTCTGGTTCTTCAAAAGCTAATGAGAAGGTTTGCTGCGAGCATCTCCACTAACCATTTGAATCATGGGTAGCAGCAGGTTGCTGCTCTCATTTTAGGCCAGCATAATTTCCCCCATGTTTGAATGTCGTCTTTGCTTACAAAAAACCCATAGGGTTTGATTCAAGTAATAATATAGCAGCAGCAGGTGGATCATTTCTAATGTATGGATCAAAAGAAGATAGTGACATACGACTTTAATTTACTTCCTGCTCCACTAACCCAATGCATGGGGAGTTGCATCCATCCAACAGATGTCAGAATTAATGCATTTCTTAAATAACTTTCAAGTACAGCATTACAGCCACAAATCCCAAAAGAGATTTGGTGCAGTCCAAATTCCTGCTGTGCAGCTATGGAACACAACTATGTGACATATTATTTTACAGTGGTTTAGGTCACTTTTCCTCTGACGTGTGCAGTTTCTGCAGAGATGGGTGTAGTGTTGCAGGCTGCCAAGGTGCTGCTACTTTGGGGTTTTTTTAAGAGCCAAAAAACATGCTGGATTGGCAGTGATATTTTGGATGCTAGTGCCATCCAGTGGCCCATAAAGAATGCCATAGGGTACTTCAGTGTCACCAGGGAACATTAACATGTTGCATTTTCAGCCAAAGTGGGGCCATGCTTTTCAATACATGAACACAAAAGTGAAAGTCGTAAATTTTTGAAAGGTCCTTTTTTTCTGTTATTATGTTAAGTACTATGAGTGCAGGCCCATTTGCAAAAAGGTGTTCAGTCCTTGTCTCTTGTGTTTAGTTCCAGTACTGTGGTGTCTGAACAAAGGTGTGTACTTAAAAGTCATCACAGCTGTTCTTATTTTGCAGACTGTTAGTTATTTTACTCAGGATTTAAAGCACATTATCGGGGAGTAATTCTAGTCATATGAGGAAGGGAAAAAAGGTGATACTGCAGTGCATTATAGGTGGACAGTAAGTCTGCAATTTAGAAAAAGAACTTTTCTGACAGCATCTACGTCTCTATGCAGGAGCATACATGCATGCATCCACATGTCAGAAGAAAACATGTAAAAGTTTATTGGGCCAGTTGATACCATTGGGGAAAAAAAAAAAAAAAAAGCAGAAAAGACTCTATTCAGGTAAGTAAACCCATTGCTCGAAGTTGCATTATTCAGACAAATACCAAAAAGGAATTACAGTGTAAGCAAAGGAGCTGTAGTGTGGGCCACAGGAAAAATTGACAGATCCTGTGAAATTGCCATGTCTTGGTCATTATTCTTTCTCTGTTCTTACATTATTTTCTTCAAGAAAGCATATTATTACATGCTTTTCTTCTTTTTCCCATGTGTTCAACCATTAGAATTTTTCTTCTGTTAGTAAGTTTTATGAGAGTAGGGGATTGTCTGAAGACTATGAGGAGGGGCAGGTTCAGGATAAATACATTTGTAGTCCAAGTGTATTTGTGAGTCTTTTTTGTCTATACAGGTGGTTTTGCTCTTGGGAGTGCTTTTATATCCCCCATCTCATGGTTTCCAAAGCTTGAAGGACCTTAAAACACAAAAGACAACACAAAATAGTCATCTATTATACTGAGAAGAGCAAGACAGGATATTTTGCCTATGGAAAGTTTGAATCAGTCTTGTGATACTGCTGCTGAAAATTGCAGCTCACAAAATGCCTTCCAGGAGGAATGTGAGCCACATGATCTATAGACTGCCCCGGCTCTGACCATAGCTAGCTGCAGGAAAACAAACAGCCATCTCCCAGTAAAGTACAGACCTGAGGCATAAACTCTGGCAATGGGATTAAAGTGTGGATATGCACAGCCTTGGAGTCTAGCCCAATCCCTTGATTGCCTCACACAAACAGAATAAATTGTTGGTAACAAACATAAAACATGCATTGCAGAGACCTTTGACCCACGCTGGCTTGGATGTGATGATTCTCGTGACATTAATATGAATAGACTGATTTGTTATTTGTGTCCCTGCCTAGAAGATGGTATCTTTATCAAAACATATTTCCAGTTCTCAGATGAGTGCTAAAAATAGTAGAAGTGCTAAACCAAGCAGGAAGCAGACTCTGCAGATCATCATTTTATACTCCTACCTAGTTAACTGCATTGGCTCCTGAAGAATAATAATGTGGGAATGGACTCAGAAGTTATGCTTGTGCCTTTATACATATATTTTTTAAGGATGAAACACAGTCTTACCTACAAGGAACAGTGTAGCACTGTGCAGGTCCAATGGCAGACCTGGATCCAGGAATCAGGATTACTTTTAAGTTTCCTATTTTAGGAGCTCAAATGGTCACACTGATTCCCCTTTAGAGCTAAAATTCTCTGCACCCATTGATACCTTAGGGTATTTCCCACCAGCCATGCTGTGGTGTGAAGAAAAACATTCAGCATAGGTCCTGGTGACTCTTCCCACCTTGTGCAACTTCCCAAGGTGTGAATAGTTTCTGCAAAGCCCTTTCCCTTACCTTCAGTGCCGTGACAGCTTGTCAAGAAAGTATCATCTAGAGCTAAATGACCAGGGGTGCAATGGGATATACTCATACTCCAGGGGAGTTATGTGCGGTTCAGCCGTTGCTACCAGACACTGTGTCAGAATAATCTCTTATTTTTTGCCTGGAAGACTGAGAAAAAAAAGATATAAACTAAGTGTTGTGTTGCATTGCTATGGATTCTCCCTTGGCTTTCTGCCATGGAAGCAGAAGCTCCTGAAGAAAAGAGGTGGATTATGGTGAGCAAAATATTTATCTATGGGTGGCAACCAAGATCCTGCTGTGTTCCAGAAGCCCATAACTCTTATGCATAGTTGTTACAGTCAAATAAATGACTGTGTGCTTTGCAGAGTTATGCTAAATAATTACCTTCATTTCACAAGCAAGGACCATGAGAGTCATATTTAACATGTTCTGGAAGAAGAGATTGTGTAAGGGAACATGTGTGGTTGTGTAGGCTTGCTTGGACCCAAAGAAATGTTCCAGGAAAGGTCTTGCTCTTTTCAGTAATGTTGGTGTGCTGATGTTTACCACAGTACAGAGCATATCTCCAGCCTGAAGGCATCTCCTGGAAGACCACTAGTTTCCTAACCTTCGGTTGAAAATCTTCCTTGTACAATGTGTACCTTCTATTCTGTCATTTTTAAGTTTCTTTCCTCTTTCCACAAAAGTCCTCTGTTCCTTAGTTGTCAATTGGTTGTGTTTTTGCTCACCAGGGGTGAGCAGGAAGAGGTTTATTTAAGTCACTGCTTTAGTCCCCAGGGAAGAAGCATGAGCCAGATTTTATGTAAAGATATTTCCAGAAGGAACGCCCATATGTTGTGATGTTACCACTCTTCCACCACTTATCAAAAGTAAACTCAAATCTCTTGCTCTCTCCAGGCTCTCCTTCCAGGTGATGTTTTGTAACTAGGCTACATTACAAATTGCATTTTGCCCTACATAACACCAATCAGGGGAATGTGATGATTTAGATTTTGTTTTCAGTAGCAAAAGCTAGATGGAAGAAGGTTTCAGTTTAGGTTTTTTTGGAGAGTGGCAATAGGTCTTCTCTTTTTCTTCCCACCAAGCCCAGACTGAGAAATTGTGGACACCTGCAGGCAAAATGCTGTATCCTCTAGTGTAATCTGGCAGTTTTGCCTCCTCAGACATAAATATTATGAAAGTGCTTGTGATACTAGTGATCATTACCAGCACACCCCATCCTTTCTCACGGGAGTCCATCTTGTAGCTGTTGTAGGCTGTCTGCTGTCAAAAGGGGGGCATGGGTCTCCCTTTCCCCACCCCTTCCTGTCAGTAAGGAGTTCTGTACGTTTGATTTTCAGAGGACTGAGGAGAGCATAGACAGAATGGCTTGAACTATCAACAGACCTCCCCTTCAGGCTGCATCATTCATTCACCTCGCAGGGCAACCTGCTTGGTGGTGAACTCATTGTGAACTGTCTTCTCGATGGAGCACTTTTGTAAATGGGTCCTCGCTTGAGTTGATGGATAACTAGGAAACTCCCAGCATTTCAGGGACAGAAGCTTGCAGTCCAGTAGCATCACTAGTAGCAGTCTTGCCATGATCTGATTTTAGTGTCAGTGTGCATGCTTTGTCAAGAAAAACTTGACTTGCTATATGAGCTAAGTGCTGTGCCCTCTTTCCTTTGTGGTATATAGCTAGTCTTACAATTTCTGATTTTTAATATTTTAGTTGCTGTGACTGTCATCTGCAGACAGGGAAAATACATTATTTCTAGGGGCTACACAGAGGAGTAATTTTGCAAGCAAGCTGACCCTTTGGCAGAAGTGGATCACAGATGATTTCAGTGGTACGGGAGGCAGACACTTGCCAGATCAATGATGTAGTCTGTACAGTTTATTCTAGTGCACTGTAAGAGTATGCACTGCAGATGTGCAAACAGTGACCTCTTTCTGTTCATATTAAAGACAATGAGTGAAGCCATTTGAGAATTACAATGACAATATACTTAAAGTGCTACTGTTTTCTTTAACAGTTATACTTAGAGCTTGGTAGGTTGCCAGACTAGCGTCCTTCGACAGAAAAAAAGCTTCAGTCATATAAACAAGTTATAAATCCTGAGAAGACCTTTGTGGAAAATTAGTTCTCCCTGATTTTATGAGACATCATCTCAGGAATCTTTTCCCTTGACAGTTAGAAAACATGATTTCATCACTGTCCATTTATAGCACTGCTGAATACAGTTATGGTATAATGGCAGACATGTGCTCTTCCTTGAGCTTCTCCTGTGCTTGTACTCACATGCTGAAATGAGACAGGAGGAAAAGCTCAGGTACCTTCTGGTTGTTTCTTCCCGGGGGAAACACAGTGCTACACGACTGCTAGATAGCCATCCAAGGATCTGAGACACAGAAATGCACAAATGTTTTACTCCTCTGGGCTCAGGATTTGGGAATGATTTAGTTTGCACAGAAGTCTTGTGCACAGTGGTTAAGTCTGGATGTGAGAATCTTATTGTCGTAACATAATGACCCCAGGCAGGAACTAGTTGCTCTTTTTGTGCAAATGACAGAGAGACTATCTCTGCCATGAGTGGCTTGCAGACTAAATAAAGTTTCCTGTCTCAGGCAGTGGAGCAGTTGAAAGCTCAATCAAGACAGCATGAGTAGTGCTGTCTCTGCCATGGATTTAGAGATCCAAAGAGGCCTCCAAAGAAAGAGGAGTGAGTGACAGGAGTGGTCAAGGATGGAGGTACTTTTCTTTTTTTAAATGATATTTAAAGTGAATCTTTTAACACTGTACACACTATCAGAAGCCCAAGCCTGGTTTGCCAAACTCTCTATGAGCAAAAAATAAATTATTTTTCTAACTTGACCTTACCAAGGCCTCTAAGTCCTCTCCTCATTTGAACTATTTGGACCCCTCCTGTGTAGAGACTTGCAGCCAAGTGTGATGCTGTCCAGAACTGTCGGAACTGGCTTTTGTACAGAGTTTGGCTGCTCCTGCCTATGCAGGATGAGTGGTACACTAACATTCAGACCTCTGTTAAAAACCTCCATCAGATTCCTTCATTGTGAGAGATAACTGAATTATACATCACACAAGTGCTAATGCCCAAAAGAGGGTGATTTTTCATTCCCTTTTCTGTACCTGGAAATATATTTCCAGCACTCTTTCCAGGGTCTCCTGTCATCTCTAGGAAATCATTGGTTATGTCTTTCCTTAGTGGACTATGGGTGTTCATTTGACATCCCCTCCTGCAGGTCCCTTCAAAGAGATACAAGTCACTTGGTGTGTGCCATCGAGCCCAAGCCTGTAATTGTGCCCCATTCAGGCTGTACAATGGTCCAGGTTTTCAGGTAGCACCACAGCCATCAAATTCTAATTAACTCTGTTTGGAAGATGTAAGTAGTTCAGTGGAGAGAAAGCAGTTTTCTTGAAAACATGAAAAGTTTAAAAACTGTGTGTTTCTCAGCAAACTGAGTGTTAGCCTAGTTTGAAACAAATAAAAAATAGTTTTGGTTCTCACCTTACTCTAGCAAATGTCACCTGTTAGGTAGGTGGAGAGCTGCTGTTGTCTTTTCTCCTTTTTCCTTCGCCTCTGGCAGAAAAAGAGACAATATGGGCACTGTACCAATGTAATAGAGTATCTCTGTCAAGGTTTGCCAGTAACGTGTCTAGAAGTCATGTATTTCTGCTCCATAAGCTGGCAGAGTCAGCTCTGCTAAGGCAAAGTCAGCATTGACTCAGAAACTGTGGAGCAACCTGGCCACTAAGGGCAGATCCCATTAAATGTAGTTTATAGAGAAGATAGCTTTTAATTCCCTATGGTGTTAAATGGAGGAAGTATACAGAATGGTGGTTGATTTAGTTTAGTACAAGCATGGCGCAAATACCGTGTTGAATTCAGGGACAAAGTGACCTTACACTAGAATATGAGAGGCAAGTACCTGAATTTACGTGGTGATTTCCATCTCTCTTGACCAACATCCTTAAACATCTTTAGCCTTTTGAGCATGTTTCTTAAGGTCTTTCCATTTAAAAGGTCAGAGATCTCCCTTGTGGGTGTCTTTTAGGTCAAAGAGAAACCTTAGGGAGGGGCAGTGGGGTATGCTTCCCGGAGCCTGCTGTCCTGCTGTGCTGTAGCTTCAACAGTGCAGCCAGTTTAGGTCAGACCTCCGCTTCTTCTACAAGCTCCTGTAGGAGATCAGTATATACAAACCATGTAAAATATCACAGCCTGCCCACAAACTGCATTTTGCATCTTAATCCAGGCACTAAGTAAAAACAAATACACATTTCACACAGACCTGAATGAAAACAGGGAATTCTACAGGCATATGCAAGTTGAAGATAGCAGTCGATTATGACTGTTCACTAACTTTATGTTGCCTAAATCTATGGACATGACTAAGCTACCCATTTTATAAAGATAAAGACTGACAGAAGGGTGATAAACCTCCTGGGGCAGCCTCAGAAGAGAATATGATCTTTTTCGAGGAAGCTCAAGTGAGCAAAATAGAGTGTCCTGTATGTCAGGATGGAGTAACAAAAGGAGGAAGAAAGATTGTGACTTTTGGGAGGGGACCCATCTGGAGTTACAACCCCTCCTTCCTTCAGCTTTTTGAAATAAGTTGCTGCAGAGATGCGTTTTCAAGCTAACAGAATAGAAAACCTGACAGAAATGCCCTGTGGAAGAAGAAGAGGAGCTGTTTCAAAGTCTGAGGTTATAAAATAATCAGACCTCCTTTGCACAGAGGTCTCCAGAAGACCCAGGCAAAGACAGAGGAGTTCCACAGCAGCAGTTAAACAGTACATGTGTGGCATCTTGCTGGTGTTCAGGAGAGTACACATTTCTCTGACTGGAGGAGTTGGGCAGCATGAGGCAAGAATCAGTCCACATCCCTGAAACTGCTGGCATCTGCATATTTGGTTGGGAGGGGGAGGAGGGAGTTGCTCACTGTTTTGCCACCTAATAAGCCATTCAAATAGTTCACACTTTTATAAACCTGTCAGGTGTGTCAGCTAAGTGTGAAATTCATCCAAATTGTACGGGCATTGTTGTTTCAAACCCCCACACACCCCAAGCATCTGTGCAGACAAATCTGCACAAACCACACAGTAGTGGTGTGGGTCACTGAGATAACCTCGAAGCTGTGAATTCCCAGATAGACCTCACATCAGGGATGGAAGTCACAAAGAAATGCAGGCAGTTTTCTGAAGGGTGTTGGAATCTTTGACAGCATGGCAGGAATTTCCCCATTTATAAATGGGTCTGTGTTCTGGAGCCAGGCATCAAAGCAGTCAGATCCAGACTGTGTTTTTGTGTTGCACTGCCCCACATCTCCCCAATAAATGCAGCAAACTAATATTGTACACTTGTCTGTATCCTGTCCAAAGCCACTGTGACCTGCAGCTGTGAGGACCCTTCCTTGAGGATCTGCAGCTAACCTGTCCCAGGAGAGCTGGGCAGGCACGTGTCATAGGCTATGCGTGTTTACCCATTTCTCTGTATTTAAGGTGACATGCTAGCAGCGAGAAGCTGCTGTGGGGTCTGTCTGTGTTGCAGGGTTCAGGGTGGTCTCTGGCTTTGATGGTGTAGGAAGAAGGCTGGCAGATGAATTTGTTAGGCAATCCTAGCAGTAGTGTTCCAGCTGTTCCTGTTCACCAAGAAAGTGTTGGGATGCCTGACCTAAAGGAATGACATAGCAGTAATACCTCTCACATACTGCTAAGGTTCAGTGTTGGGGCATGTGATCTTACACCTGTCACATTAAATAAGCTTTCCAGAAGTAAGCTGGTTGGAGATGAAGCCAGTTCTTTTATGTGCTGTGTAGGCAAAATGCCAAGGCTGAGGCTGAGTAGGATTTTTAGCATACCTAGATCACACGCTGAGCATGCTTTTTCACCAAGCACATAGATGTATCCACCCTCTCAGTCACGACTGCGTTCATCATTTATGGTCTCTGGTCTCTCTGTGGTCTCATGTTGGATTAATGTGACCCCTGTGATGTACTGGAGAGGAGGCAAGGATGGCATATCCAGCAGCCCCATCAGGCTCTGGGACTCAGCAGGGAGTTGCCCCCTAACAGAAGAGGGACTCTGATGCTCTCCCAGACCTCTGTGGTTCTTCACAAAATGTATGGGATCTTCAAGACAGGTCAAAAAGAAACTCAGACCCTTACAGCCTCTTCATAAAGAAAGGGAAACTTAGCCAGAATGGTAATTTGTGAACTGATCTATCATCTCTTTAATAGTACTGGTTTGAAAGGATACTGACAACTGGAAGGTGGGAAGTCTCAGGCTCTCAATTGCATCCCCCTGTGCTCACGGAGAATTACTCCCATCTTCTTTTCAGTGTAAAACAAGGCAGTTTTTCCCTTCCTGTATGTAGAAGTTAGGACTCAAGTGCACTAGCAATTCCTACTTGATGCTATCAGATCCCTGAGCATTATACGATATGAGTATCCTTAGCTCATGACCAGCGTTAGACAAAAGCTTAAAGAAAGAGTTTTGAGCTAAGAGCTTTATCTTGCAAATGGCAAAGAACACTTCTTAGCAGCGGAGGAGCGCTGTACAGTACAGCTGCAAAGCACAGCCCTGAGTAACCAGCGTGGTGCTACATGGGTCATCGCCGAAAGCCTTGGTGTCACCAGGCAAGCTGCCACACTCACAGGCAAAAGGAGGACAGCCTCCGTAAAAGTGTTTTGATGTGAGGTACTGAGACTCTGAAATAACTGTCCAGACTGTAAGGACTGAAACACAAAGCTCTATATATTACTTCCTTCATTTGTGTCTTTTCTACCATTTTGAAAAGGACAAGCAAAAAGATGGATATGATTCAAGTACCAGAATTAGCGCTGGTATCGTCCCTATGGGTCCTGTCTGTTGCTCCATGCTGACCAGTCAGACCAGTTTGTTCCCTTTCACTGCAGAAAATCCAATTTCTTCTTTCTGCTTAATATGCTGTGTCCTTGGAAGATATGTCTGTCATATGTGCGATTAAACTGGATAAAGAGGGAAAACAAATTCTGATGAAATCAGTCTTGGTGATTCTGATGTAAGTTCTCACCAAGTGAAAAATAATGCATAGAGATCCTCACTAGGCATTTGCTTAGAGGGAAACCAGCATAAGGAATGACATCTTGAACTTAGATGCCTTGACTTAAAAGTGTTGTGATTTATTTTTCATTTCTTAATGCAAGAGTTAGAAATTCCTTAATGATTGTCTTAATGTTACAATCAGCACTTGCTTTGGTAGGTCCTAATAAGAATTGTATAGGTGTTTCTCTACACGTTCAGCATCTTGCTTGTTTCCCCAAGCTTTATAATGTCCTGTTTGACAGCATGAAGAGGTACATAAGGAGCGTCTGGGGCATGAGGGTGAAAAAGAGACACCCACTTTTCTTTGGAGCTGTGGCAATGTCATTAAATTAAGCCCATACCAACTAAATCCTGTCATTTTCCTTTTGAGCAGCAAATAGTGAAAGAATGTACATTAAACAGCATGGATTTAAACCAAAGCCAATTAGTAGCAACATGAAACTAGGGAGAGTTAGTGAACTGGTTTTCTACAAACAGTCTATTCGGCCTAAAGGAAACACCTTGTTTTATATTTTTATGAATGAAAATTTGGAACAAAGTCTTCTTAACATTCTTTACCCAAAATATATTTTAAAAAAACCAAACCAAAACAAAACAAAACCAAAAACGGGAAAAAAGAAGGGAGGAAATAAAAAGGGGAAAAAAAAAAAGATTATTAAAAGCAGTTTCAGAATATTGCTGATTTGATAGAGAAGATAGAAGAACTTTCAGAATTTGTTCTACACAACATTTTTAGGAAGAAAAATAATTTGCTAGGTGAGGGCACTGAATTTTCCATCTAGCTCAGGCTGCAGTAGAGCAAGGTCAGTGTTAGCAAGCTATACACATGCTCCTGGAGGTCAGCTGTAGTAGATGCTAGGTAATGAAGTTCAGCTTCCTGGCACTTATGACTGGTATTAAGGATTATCCAGAATAAATCTGTCTATTTCATGATTTATAGTAACAATGTGTTCTGCCCAGGCTTTTGAGCACTGTCCAGAAATGGCTGATGCTGCAGAGAAGGTTGTTACAGAACCCAGGTGGCTTCAGGGTTAATATAAAAAACTTGGTAGTTTTGGAAGAAGTGCTGATGTGGAGTTAATAAAGGGGTGAGAACCTGGAATTCATGGGACTCGTGTTTGATTCACTGTCACATCTCACAGAAAAGATACTCAAACTCCAATGACCCTGGTCAGCTCTCAGCAGCCACTTAGGAGTCTGATCCTCTTGATAAAATTGTAAATGCATAGGAAAGTGTAGCTTTATTCCTGTCAGTGACTGAAGGGAAACAGCATCTGTGGGTCTCAGGTGATGTTCAGTTTCAGTTCAGGCTTGTGAGGCAGACCGGAAGTCAGCTAAACCTTTTTGTACTTCAAGGACTCACTATGTGGTGGCCCAGTCAAAAATGCACATGGGTTGTCTTAGGCCTGAAACACTACTTACAGTGACCCAGTAGCATTCAGTGAAAGAAGGATATTGCAGGTAAAATCTTGATTGCATCAAAATGGGAATGACTGCTCCATCGAAGTGGGAATTTCCCCATGGGATATCATAGGAAGCATGTTTTCTCCTAAAATAATTTTACTTTATCATCTCGTTGAGATATTTTTCCATTGTATTCCCTTTCAAAAATGCCAGTGAGAGAGTTTTTCAAAAGGAAATTCCTTCCCGTGTTCATCACTTTTCATTAAGAGCTGTTGTTCTGGGAGCATTGCCATCCTTTTATTCTTTGTTTGAGATGCATGCTGATTTTAATTAAGCAGTGGTTGTCTGTGTGCATCGTGGTGGTTGCAGTTGGTGACCAGGAAGCTATGACTGTAAATGTACAACCCTTTAGCTGATTGTTGTCTTCACCAGAGAGGATCCTTTCTGCTCTTGAACAGCTTTGTCCTGCATAGTCTTAGGTATATCGTTGTCAGTGGGCTTGTGGCAGTCATGAAGTGTTCATATGCAGAATCCCTGAGCCGGAGTTAATCCTGCAGGGCTCCAGGTGTTTGAACTCCTCCTTTGGTGGAGGATGACTATAATGGTTCTCTTGAACCATTGAAGTTGTGAGCAATGTGCGCATGGACACAGAGCTACTCAGTTTGCTTTAGGAGGTCAGCGCAAGAGAAGTCCACCCTTTGACATCATGCAAGGGTAGTCTAAGTGTTAGTTGGCATGGAGAAAATTAATTTTGCGAGTATATTTTCCCCATCTGAGCAAGGACTGTTATTCAGCATGCGAGTGACAAAATAAGCCAGAAGGGGGATTGCAGACCAGAAGTGCTTGCTTCTATGCTGGGAGCACTTAAAGTACCTAAAGGGAGCTGTATCTTTTTATCTCTTAGACCACACTGTTCTTGCACATAAGCAAGTAACTTCTCTGATGCTCACTAATGGAGAGCAGGGATGCAAGGCTCCAAAGAAAGCCAGTGTATTTCTGACCCAAGGGCAATTCCTTTCCTCATCCTGAGGGTTTAGCTTTCTGCAAGTGATTCCGCCTTCCCCTTAGCAGGACCCTGTTCAATATATGAGAAACAAAGTGATTCCGGAACTTCCAGGCTCTTCTACTTACTTCCTCCCAAGGATCTGCCTCTATTAATTAAGTGCAATCTGTGTCCAAAACCATCATGCCAAGACATTTCTTTTATGCTGTGTCAAGCTGTCTATTAAATGGTAATCAAACCTGCTGAATCAAATCTCCAGTTTAAACTAGTTTCATAGGAGAGGAGGTGAAAGGCATACATGATCATTCATGATCGTTCACCTTGTCTCCAGTCTCTCCTTTGCTTCCTGCTGAGCTTACAACCATGGAAAGAGCAACCTTGAGGAAAGGAGCTAAACCCACACCTTATCTTTTAGGGGGGGCTTCACCTGCTCCCCTCATGCATTTATCTACTGCACCTGTGCAACTGGGAACTGAAGTTGGTCATTCCTAAATACCCCTAAGATACACGGATATATGGAAGACACATTGAAAGCATTGCAGCAGCATCTTGTACTCCTGCTGTCCCCACATCCCACATAGAACTTTACAAGATACAATTTGCTTTGTTTAGGTATGGAGAAGATCCAGTAAGGTGAGTCACCAAGGTCCAAGGCACTTGGGACATTTGAAATTATGAATCTGTGCTGCAGGTAATAAGCCTCCTGCACAGAGAGACTGTAAGGGGAAAAGGGTGGCAGTTTGTTAGATGCTATATGGGAGCACAGAGTGCAGTTTCCTTTACTTTGGAAGCTGGATTCCAATATACAGAAGCAGAGAAATTGTCCCTGGCTCATTTTTAAGTTAAACAAACCTTAGCTAGGTGGCCACAGGGAGTTTCAAGGGAAAAGGGCAGAGACGGTCTTGCAGGAAAATGCTTAAGTGAGCAAAGCCAATAGCTCATATTTGTGTGCTGTTGATGATGTAGCTGCAGAGAAAAATAATCTCAGAAATGGACAAGTGCAGGCTTTAGTTCTCCTGGGAACCAGGCAGGAGAGGAGCTGCAGGAGGAGTAATCTGAAACAACACATATTTATCAGTGCTCAAAACAGGAGACCAGACAAGCCTCCAGCTTGCAATTATGGAGGCTGTGTGGCTACTCGTACAACAAGATTTTCACCGAGCATAGTATTGAAAGTGCATATGGTGATCTAGTTTGATACACTTGGCAGGACAATGGGCTTCACCTTCTTCTGTTGGCAGCAAGTAATGAAACTGGGCTTTGATGATCCCAAAGAAGCAGGCATCCTGCCACCAAACTTTGATGCATGTTTATTCTGCTGTAACAGTGACTGTTCCACTTCTGTATCCTGCATCTTCTGATGCTGTGATTTCTATTGTATGTTCTTTACAACAGCAGAAGAATCTTTATAACTTCATTTTGCAAAGTGCTGCCAGTACTGGCGTGCATCGTTGCAACTGGTAAGGGTAGGTACTGTCAGGAGAGTTTCCAGCTCTTAACACACAACAGAAAAATAAAAGAATTGACCAAATGAGAATGAAGCAGGTGGAGGAAAAGAAAGAAGAAGAAAGGGGGGGGGGGGGGGGGGGGGGGGGGGAAAGAGGGAGAAAATTAGCCTACTGTCTTTCTTAGCATTTTCTTTCCTGTGAACCATTACTGCTGAACCACAAAAGAGGAAACAAATTTACACATTTGATTCACAGCTGAGAAATGTCAAATCATCACAGTGAAGATGGTAGTTTAAACTGCTGCCCTGTTGAAAGTTTCAGTTTACATGAGGAGTGATTTCTTGGGATTATGCTAAATTGAAATCGTTTTCATAACCCAGATGCTCCTTTTCCCCTAGAATTCTGGATGTCCCTGAACTAGCAACAGAAGAATGAGGTGTCAGCAGCTCTTTTGCTTGTTTTTTTCCTTACTTGTTGCTCTAAAAATATGTGAGCTTTAAACAAACAGGGAATAATATCTGCCAGCTGTGCAGAGTGGAGAAAAAAATGTCTTGCTGAAGAAATTTGTGTGATTCTTTGAAGACAATTCTCTGAAACTTTTTCCTTGCTTTGAAGCAGACTATAATTTTCCTCCACCTGTGATATTTTTGGGTGTATTTGTTTTGTGCTGGCATGACAGGAAGGAGCTCACACTCTTCCACCTGCTCCTCTGAGGTAGGCTGGACACATGTTTGGCACACAGGATGAAGCCAACAGGAAAACTCTTCACTGAAACTACCAGTAGTAGCTCTTCCATTGTCATGCTGCTCATCTCCTCGAGGTTCACAAGATACCCATCAGGGTTTTTGATGGTTTCGGGATTTTTCTTTGTTTGTTTGTTTGTTTGTTTGTTTTCCCACCACAGTCTTCTGGATACCTGTACCATAAGCCTTAGCCTGCCATCAGATTTGGACACATGTTTTCTCAGTGAGGTGAATGAAATAGTGTTTCTGTGTTGCTCCATGCAGTGCTTTCTGCACATGTCTGAGCTGGCTTTAAACCCAAGAAGTCAGATTCTTCTGCTAGTGCCAGAGGAGCAGAGGGCATTACCAAGGCTTTAGTGCCCCAAGGATTTACACAGCTTTAGAGGTACATATTTCTCCACAGGCAGTTGTGACTCTATGACCCGAATAATCTCTGTATCACTTCCCACACTGTGCAGGCAGATTTCTAAACATGAACAAAAATCATTTTGTAATGGAAAATTGAAGAGCATCAGAGAGATGCATTTTGGTGTAATTTGCTTTTTTCAGGGTGTTGTGTTTGGGGGTTTTTGTTGGTGATGGTCATTTGTGGTTGTTGGGAATTTTTGACTGGAACAGTTTGACAAGTCTGATACTAAACTGTAGGTTATTTCGATCAAATGCAACACACAATTCCGACAAAAATCCTGGACCCTCTCTCTGGTGACTGAAAAATCAATGGTGATTGGCATTAGGATGAGCATGAGAGAAAGACAAGGATACAAAAACTTGGCAAACACTCTCAAAAACATCTGTGGTCCAGGGTCTTCCTGAACCAGATGTAATTTCAGTCTGTGTAGTAATCCTCATGGTATTTCTTGTCTCTGACTGTCCCGAGGCTCTTCTTGGAGCGCTGTCACCTTCTAGAACCCACAGCATCCTGAGACAGGGATTTCCACAGCAGACCATTTTCTTGGCTTCAGACCCACCCCATCCAGTTTTACTTGCTGCCCCTTTTTTTTTCTTACAGAAGATAGAGTGAGCAGTAGATGCCTGTTGGCTGTCTCCATGCCCTCCACTCCTGACTTTATAGATCTCCATTTGTCCTACCAACACCTCTATCTCTACCAAATGGATGGTGTCTTACCAAGTACCTGATACATTTGGTTTTTATCAATAGGAAACAATAGAACACCTTCAGTGTTAAGAAGCAATAGCTTCCTTTCTGAAGGTACTAAAATTATGGTTTCCATGTTGCACATCCTCATGTGAATGCCTGAGTACAAAGCTTATTTTTCACTGAAAGATTTCAGAGTGTGTGTAACCTTGACATTTGACCTATGTTCTTTTTCTGTCATTTGGATCTGTCAGTAAAAAAATATAAATCAAGGACTTCCACTTTCCCATTTTCCTAGTAGTTTTGGTGAAAGGAGGGATGGAAGGTTTAAATCTTATTTCATTCATGAATACACCATATATTCACGGCATCCTGAGTATACCTCCCAAATGGTGCTTCTCTACTGTTTTGGAGAGGTAACCATCCATGATGATAAACTGTATTATCAAAGCAGCATACCTCAGACAGATGTAAATCTTTTCTTCTAAGCCTTTCAGAATCATGGTAAAATTGGCTTCAGTATCTGCTTTCTCCATCTCTTTTCAACCTAGTTCTTATATTCCCTTCACTTCTTGGGAACCAAAACCAACTCTCGACATCCACATAAAAACTTCAAGGAACTGTGTGTGTGTTTGACATCCCATCTGACCGTTTTCATTACTCACCCCAAAAGGCTCAGGAACTGTCCAAAATCACAGAATCACACAGAATCACTCAGGTTGGAAAAGACCCTTGGGATCATCGTGTCCAACCGTTAGCCCTACTCTACAAGTTCACCCCTAGACCATATCCCCCAACACCACATCCAAGCCATGTTTAAACACGTCCAGGGAAGGCGACTCAACCACCTCCCTGGGCGGCCCATTCCAATATCTCACCACACCTTCCATGAAGAATTTTTTCCTAGTGTCTAGACTAAACCTGCCTTGTTTCAGCTTTAGGCCATTCCCTCTGGTTCTATCCCTAATTACCTGAGAGAAGAGACCAGCACCAGCCTCTCTGCAATGTCCTTTCAGGTAGTTGTAGAGAGTGATGAGGTCTCCCCTCAGCCTCCTCTTCCTCAAACTAAACAGGCCCAGCGATGCAGTCATCCTCTATATACCCAAGCATCCTCCTGGCTCCTGCCTTGCCCCTATGGCTTGATGTCCATGCACTCTTAACCAGGAGAGGAGATCAGAGGTACTCTTGGGGATTTCTTCTTGGAGGTGATTAGTACTAACCACTGGCTGAAGCAGTGATGGATTGCTCTCTGAATTGAAAAAAAAAAAAAAAAAAACCAAAAAAAGAGGACATATATTTAACTGAAGATGTCTAGAGTGAACCTGTTTGTTTGAAGTGAGTGCTTTATTTTCTTGGTTCCAGGACCCTTAGTACATTTGTAATTTAACAGGCATACTTGCAAAAAAGATAACTAAAAGTAGATGAAAAGGCTAATGAGGAATATTTACTGACATCAACACAGAAAAGTGCCTTAACAAATGCTCAGGTGTATGCATGTGCTTTATATCCCAGTGTTTTTATTAAAGTCCTGAATCAGGACCCTGCTTAAGTGGGGGCTGGTTTCATCTGTTTTAATCTTTGGCATGCAGATTTTGATGGCAATTTTGCCAGCCAGTCTTTTTTTGACTGAACACACCCAAATAAACAAGGAGCACATATAGTCACAGTCCTGGTGACTGGGAGAAACCTAAATTGAATGTGATCTAGTGACCTGAAGGTGAAATGTCTTAATCAATACATTACCAATGCTGCAATTCATGCAGTCTTCAGAGATAACAAACAAACAAACAACACTTTTGCTGTCATACTCCTCAGCCCATGTCTATGGTACACAATCAGAGGCTAGAATTGTGCAGTCAGGCTGACTGAATGCTAGTGAAATGGAAACATAAGCAATATTCCAATTTAACTCCACAGAATCCCACTAGTTAGTAAGTAGTTCAAGTATTTTAGTGCCTGCTGTGTTGCTGCCTACAGGGAAAATACTCTAAGTGCCTTCCCTTTCTCACAAAGGAAAGAAGTTTCCATCTATGTTTTATTAGGCTGTCTTGTCATATCCATTATACAGCATGACACAACCAGCCAGAGGAGGTAGTGTGGCGATTTCCATCAGCTTTTCTTAAGAAGGGTTTTGTTAAGGGTAAAATACATATATATATATATATATGAAACTTAAATATGTATATACACACATATAAATG
The DNA here is from genome assembly GCA_025345505.1 of Todiramphus chloris collaris. Lineage (NCBI taxonomy): Eukaryota > Metazoa > Chordata > Aves > Coraciiformes > Alcedinidae > Todiramphus > Todiramphus chloris. The sequence goes on from JANVCC010010369.1 coordinate 19,299,462, forward strand.
TAGGTCAGTTAGTTGTGGAGATGTAGATGCCTTATGCTGGCCTGTGAAGTGTCAGATGTAGGTTGTTAATGCTTACATATGTGAAATCCAAACATTCTGTCATCTAGCCAGCTGGGCACAAACAGGACAGAATTATCTTTATTCTGAGAGTATTAGGCCATTAACTGGAACAGCTTTTAGAACTACTTTATTCTGCTCTGTGGCTGACCAGCTATTTGAGAAAGTACCAAAAAAACCCCTATGTTTTTCAGTCTCCAGAGTGCACTGTTAACATCACAGAATTAAGAAAATGGCAAGAGACATCCCTGAACAATGTTGGGCTTTTTTAACCCATAAGCCATCCAATATCCTGTTCCACTCAAAAATGAAAAGGGAAGGTGGGGATTGGAGGAGTGATAGAAGGGATGATCCACAGACTATCAATTTTATATAAGGAAGGATTTTTAAAGTTGCATGCATACATTTTGTATGCTTGTGTGTGCGCAAATGCAGACTATCTTCTGTGTGCACAGAGTGGTGAGACATCAAGTTTTCAGCTGATGTAAAGCACCGTTTGTGACATTTTAGTTATCCAAAAAGCCAATTTTTCTATTCTGAAACAACTTCAGCAGAATATTTTTTATTCAGCAGTAATATTCTTACATACTTCAGACAGTGGGTAATGTATGTGTGTATGAATGTAGGTATACACAATCAGCATGTAAGAGTGCACTGTATTACATCACTGCTTGATGTATGCATCATTTGACTATTTTGCCTCTCTTGTGTTCATTACTCCAGCCCTCACACCACCATTCTGATGCCTCACTCCTTTGCAGAAGTGGTTCTGACAGTTACCTACTGCCACATTTTGCTTTGTTTTGAGTGAGCCTGGCATTAGGAAAAAAAAAAGGTTTCCTGATCTTCCTTAAAAATGTAACACTTTCACTCAAAATGTCCTGGCTTGAGGTCCAATATAAGCAGTTAATTTCTGCGTAGACAGCATCTTATCATATGCCCCTTGAGAATGAGACATTAAGGTTTGAAAACCCTGGAAAGTGGAGAATTCCCAGAAGGTCAGTAGGGCACCTAGAAAGGAGACAGAAAAAATACTTTGAAAGCTTAAGGAATCCCCAAATGCCATCAAGCCCAACCTTACAGCTACTGAAATATTCAAATAACAAAAACATGCTTTCACAGGTAGGGAACAAAAACTGAGGCTGGTATGCTTATGTGACCATCTCCATTTACTACTTAGTATTTCTGTCTTGGCTGCAAAATCTAAACTGAGAAGTGACCTCCAGGAGACAGAACCTGATCCAGGCTGGGGAGGGGTGAGGAGAAACACTCCTTGCAAGGTGCAGAAGACTGTCAAAAGGCAAACAGTTGATCCTTTGTAAGAGGGAGGTGTTGCAGGGGAGAAAAGCCCGTCAGTCTCCTCTTGAAACACCTGAGAGAGTCTGCTGCCTGCTGAAGCCAGCACCCTGGGCACAGACGAGTAGCCCTGTTCATGAACGTGACCATGAAAACCCGCAGCTGTGGAAATGACCGTGCTGTCCTTGGTGCCACTCGGTCAGCCCAGCTTCTGGGAGCCGGTAAGGGCCAGCTGCTAATGTGTGCTGGTGGCTTGAATTTTAAACAAAGCCAGCTGAGTGTTACCCATCCCATTTGCTTTGCAGGTAAATTCATTGCAATCTGTCTGAAACACCTTCTTCCCTGAAGCTAGGGAAAGAAAGCCTTACCACCAACCTCGCCAGGTTAAAACGTTGCCTGCAACCTGTCTACCTCCCTCTGCGATGCCACCCACTGCTTTCATGTCACCTTACAGTCCACAGTTGCACCACACAGTCTGTGGTTTTGGCCCTTCATCTCAAATGCAAAAGCACATCTTTGTCCCTTTAACTTCTCTCTCAGCTGTTATGCCTGTTTTCTCCCCTCCTCTGGGACTGTGCACTGTTGCTGCTCCGGCTGCTGGGAGCGAGTGAGAAGAATTTCTCCTGCTGGCAAGCAAGCGGGTAGTCTGAGGCTGGCATCTTCCCGGGACGCTGCTGGTTGCATACCAGCAGGCAGAGGAGCAGGTGAAATGGGACTGGTGACATCTGTACAGATGCATTTGACTGCTTACATGCTTTTACGAATCTGCTACCCTTAAAGCCTCCATTTCTCTGACAAGATATCTCTCTCTGTCTCTCATTATTTTCCAAGGAGAAAAGGAAAAGGCAGACAGAAATAGAAGGCAAGAGACAACAGCTTGAGGACCAGATACTTCAGCTGCAGCATTTCAAGGTAAGGGACTGATGCCAGAAATGATGGATTGACTAAATTGTTCATTATTAGACATGCAGATCACACATCTGAAAGCTGGGAAGAGCCCGCTCCGACATGAAGCGGCTTTCACTGCCAGAGCCTATCTCATTGCAGTGATCGTGTCCTGCCTGCTTTTCATTCTATGTGTTTGATGCACAGGACCATGTTGCAAAATCAGCTTAGGAGCATGGAGTCAGGAGGGTGTGAGTGCAGGCAGCACGGCCGTGTTGTTTTTATTAAACACTGTTATTTATTATACATAATGATAAGACACCAATCACTGTGGGTTGGGTGTGCACTGCATTGCTTCAGTGAGCGCTTTCTGCCTGCAGAGCTGCGTTGGATTTTTCTTGTGCCTGTCATTAGGTTGTGTGTGTGTGTGTGTGTGTGTGTGTGTGTCGCAGAGGGGATGTTAGCATGCATGTGTGTGTGTGTGTAAAGCTTTAATTGTTGGATGAAATTATTAGGCATACGTGGCATAATGAAATGGGCATGTATGCACATGCAGGGAGTGTCTGGATGCGTATGTGCATGTCTACATGGACAGGCGCCTTGATATTTAACAGGGTGCCGAGCAGCCCCAGTCCCTGTTGGACTCCATGACAGCTGCAGATAGCATCGTTTGAAAGCCATCCTGGTTATTTCTATCATTTATCCTTCCTGTCAGTAGCAGATTTTTTTTCTTTACATTTATGCATAGCAAAGAGAACAAAATTGTACATGTTATCTATTTGTAACCGGTGTGCATCTGAGGGTCAAATCTCATTACATTAGTTCAGTAAAGGACCCCAACAAATTTCAGTGATTAAAATATCTGAAAAAGATGATCAGGACTGGACAGTTTATCCTTGCAGCAAGTAAACTGGGCTGTGTTTTTAAAAATGAGATATTTAGATTATTTGTGCGATAGGATGTGCATGTGTGTGAACAGTGCACCTGCATGGGGAGATGGGGTGCAGAATATCTTCTCTGCCCCCACATGCACTTGAAGACCAGGCTTCAAGTTATGCTGCAGATAGGATCCTTCTTCTGCCTCTCCAAACCCCTGCCATCATGTTCTGTTAACTATTCCTCATTTTCTGGTAAACATAATGCAGTTAAGCCCAGGTGATTGATTTCAGGCTGCACAAATGCTCCGTCAGTTTCACCATAAATTTGTGGATGTCATATGTTGCCTTCCATGTTGTCAGTCAGTGATGTTGCTGTATTTCTGTGGGGCAGCAGGAGTTGCCATTTCATCCAGGCTGACACCGACTACAGCCAAGGGAGAATTTCTTCTGATGACCATAGGTTGGTGCAGCAGGGTAGTAAGATGCCTTTTCAGTGCCTTCATGATGCTTGCTTTTTTTCTTTTTGCTGCAAAGCTGAAGACTTCCTTTATCATGTTAACTGTTTCCAAGCTAGCTGAATTACGCTTTTTCACGATATTCTTTAAGCAGAGGCTTTTGGGAAGCCAATTCTGGCAATTCTCTACTTCATCTGATTTATTTTGATGTATCTGTTGCTAAACTGGATTTTATCATCATCCATAGGGAAAAGTAAAGCTATAAAAACTGTAAAAACTCTGAAGGTGGTGCAGTGGGGTCAGCCCCTCATCTGGTGTAAACTGGCACTGACTTCAGCCGTGCTATGCTGATTGCCACTAGCAGAGGTTCTGTCTTGCTGTACAGATTTCTTTAGTGACATACATGAAAATTAACTATTTTCCTTTATTGTTTATCTCACAACCTGGAGCAAGAGCAGTAATTATACAGGAAGCTAAGGGGAGATCAGGTCTCAGAAATTTAAAATGGCAGCTTTCTCAGCTAAAAGCACAGCCAGACTTAAGATCTGTAATGCTGGGTGCAAGGATTAGCATCAAGATATGATGCTTATCTCTACCTCTTCATTCAGTGACATCACTTGTAATCAGAGGAGAATTGTGTTGATTTTATGGGAGTGGTCACGGTGACTGCTCCAGGAGTTGCCTGTACCACCTCACAGTATCACCGAACAACTATCTGCTGGGAGACCTGGAGGAGATGAGAGCAGAGGTCTGTCTGGCATTGCAGAGTTCATTCTCATTGCTCCTAGGCCCTTCCTACGCAAAGGGAACTGCTAGAATTTATTTAAAAAAAAAAAAAGAAAGAAAAATAATTTTAAAAGGCAGAAATAGAGGCACTGGCTGACAGTATTTCCCTTTCTCTGTGGAGACAGACCAAGCAAACACCATTTTCTTTCCATGCTTTATTTAATGTTCTGATTGCTTAGTGAGGTGCTGAACAAAATGGTATTTGGCCTGCCACGCTGCTTTGTTCATTTGAAAAGCTGTGTATCTTGCATCCACCTCCCCAGGTCTCTCCCTCACCTCACCCTGGTTCCCCTGAGGCTCTGCAAGACTTGGGTTCGCTGCTCTGAATATAGTTCCCCAGACTGATATGGCTCCCCATATCCCCATATGGCTCTCACACAGCCCAGAATAAGTCCATTCCTTTTCCTTTAGAGGGGCTAGGCAGAACATGGTTCATTTCCTGAATTACGTGGATTTCAACTAATTCTGTGCAAGACAAATCCAGGTCAAAAAGACCAGACTTGTCTAGGAAGCTCATGTATTTACTCAAAAGTCTATACGGTTATTGATGTCAGTGTAGAGTGCAAGGACTTCATATCAGTGTTCATTAAAATCTGCTGTGGAGAAACCTTTGATAATAATAACTGGGTTAATCCTGCGTCTGCAGTATCTGGGTTGATCCCACAAGCGTAACAGCTTGAGTTTGCCCAGAGACATTCATGCCAGAATTCAGTGGGTTTGCTTCATTTTTGTGTGATGCCAGAATAATTTTCTTTTTAAAATACACTGTGTAAAATAATATGTTTGATTACTTAATAAAGGTTCTGGAAGCTACAGGATTTCTGTTAATTTCAGGCAATTTTGCTTACATAGGAAAAATATCTAAGAGAAACAGTTTATTGCAAATGTTTATGCTGGATTACCTACAGTTTTCAAGTTGCTGCTGCCAATTAGACCCCTGGCAAAATGACTGAACTCTACTACCAGTTCATTCATTTTTATCCTGTTACTTACCTGGCTGTAAAAAGGGAACAGTGTCCACTGCCCCATTGTTATAGGCAGAATAGCCCAGCAGATCCCAGAGTTAGTAAATGTCAGCACTGAATGTGGATGAGGCTCTGGCAACGTGGTTTGCAGAAACACCTGAGAATGACCCAGTGACTTTATGGCTGGAGGCACCAGGACGAAAACATGGCCCAGCTATTAATGATCTGTGTGAGTTTCTGAGTTAATCAAGTGAAACCCTCCAAGTGTGAAAGTCTGGAGTAGGAGAGAGTCTAGAGTAACGTAGGCTCTGAAAGCTGAATTCCCTCATTGCTGACAGTGAAAGCCATATCACCTCTTCTGTGATCACTGGGAAGTGAGGATGTTGGTGTGCACAGAGCATCCACATGGTACTTCAGGGCCATTGGGGCACACCACTGAAGGCAGGAGATGTATTTGTCTATCTTACAATTAGATGCTTCATTGGAAAGGCCCTTGGTGTTGGAAAAGCTATAAAGGTGCTTTGAAGACAAATTTTTTGAGCCTGAACATGCTGTTTTGCTTTAGTAAGAGGCAATTTACAGTTGCTTCCTTTACCTCCCACATACATTAATCCTTAATACCAAGATAATCCTTTTTGCATATAAAACGTGTTTTGTTGTGGTTTTTACCAGTAGATAGAGTTTAAACTTCTTGTTTAGCAGTTCATTGGCCATATGCCTACAAATGGGGATTGCAATATCCATAGGAACTGGAAGTGTTACCAGCCTTTGTAGTGTGAAGTCAGAGAAGTGGTCAAAATTCACCTTATGCAAACACGCTGTCTGCAGTATCCATCAGCTTGATGTTTCTTCTTGAGGAAGACAATAATTGATTTTGGTTGATTAGTTGCACTTGAGATGTAGCCTACAAGGAACAACTGCTTTTAAGAACTTGTTCAGCTAGGCAGCAGTTGGGCAGGCATGTTTTAATGGAGATGATTACTATTTTTAATAAACACTAGGGTAGAAGTGTTTCTTCCAAGATCTGGTTGTCTCTGTAATTAGTTGAACAGAATTTCTATAATTGTTTACTGGAGCTGTTTGGTGATGGCTGGTAATAAAATAAACAGCACAAAACCTCCTGATGGAATGAAAAATTACTTCTTTGCTGTTACTTACTATTACAATAAATCTATTTACCACAGCTATTTTATTTCTGGAGTTGTATAAATAGTAGGGACCTGCTTCTGTTAACATCTGATTCTTAAAGACTGTAGTTCACGAACACTGAATCCATAGCATAATTACATCCTTACTCTGAAGGAAACAAAAGCCTTTTCATGTTGTAGAAATTTTATTAGGGTATGGTGTTAGCTGAAACTAATCTATAAATAATTTTTAATTTTATTATTGCACAGCTATAATGCTATCCTCAATTTATTCTATTCTTAAAATAACTGCTGTCAGGGAATATAAATAGATATGTCTATCTATCCATATATATATGTGTGCAACAGCATTAAGATATAGAGATAACTTTTGCAAATTGTCGTGGTTTAGGGTCAGGGCAGCCCCTTAAACCTATAACAGACGCTCTCTGTTAACCCCCCTCCCTCCCCAAAGGGGAAGAGAAAGGGAATAAGGGAGAGAGACTTAGTGATTAGAAAAGGAAACTAGAACAGCTTTAATGAAAAGGAAAATAATAATTATAAAAATGGAATATATACAAATATATACAAAACCAGTATTGAACCCAACCCCCCTGATGGTAATTACATCACCGTCACCACTGATGTTGTGCAGGCTCCGGGGGAGTCCCAGACTGGGCCCCGCAGCAGACGGGAGCTGTGTTCAGGAGCTGGATTCTGGTACTGGGTTCAGGAACACGCAGATCGGATCGAAGGCAGTCCTCCTTGGGTGCTCCGAGGAAGGAACCGAGGGAGAGGACCCGAGCCAAGCCAAGCAAAAGCTGGCAAAGCAGTCCAAGAGGGGAGAGAAGAGCCCAGAGACCCTTCGGGTCCCTCAGCTCTAGACCAAATATAGCGTATATGGGATGGAATACCTCGCTGGTCAGTTTAGAGTCTCCCGTCCTGTCCACTCCTCCCTGAAGGTGCAGCCTCTCACCCCCTGCACCCCCCAGTGTGGTACACAGCACCCAGCAGTGGCCTTGGTCTGCATACCAATCCTTGGTAGTAACTCCAAACATAAGGTGTTATCACTGATAGGAGCAGACACTGTCTGTAAGAACAGGCTGCTAACTTCAGAAAGTGCAGTTAATTAAAAGAACCAAGCTGAAAAGTAAAATCACTGAACAGAATTAGTTCAGTTTTCACTCAAACCAGGACACAAATAAAGGCATATTGTTACTCCTTTATGTTGAATCCCTGTCTGATTTTCCAGTAAATTAACCCTTTAACTGAATTCAGTCCAGCACAGAAGAAGTGTTTGATGATGTCATTCAGTCTCCGTTCTCTACACGGTCAGTGTAATAGGCCTCAAAACCTATTCTTAGTAATAGTCAAGCACTCTTTCTGATAGGTAATGTATGCTGTGATTGTCCCAGGCTGACTGTGTTTTAAGGTACTGGAGCCCACTGCACCTCTGCAAGACTGGAAGGTCCTGTTATCTCCATTTCGCAACCACAGTTCTGGGACACGGAGAGGTTGAGAACTAATTTGGACAGAATTGTCCTTTTCCAGAGCATAAGGGACCCTGTTCATCCCTTTCTGTGCATTAGCATCTTTGGGCTGACACCCACCTTTCCCTGGAAAGCTCACTTCCCACCAGGATTTAAGCTGAGAAGTGAGATGTTCTCTGCCTGTCTGCTAACCCGTTTTATGATCCAGAATAGAAATCCAGATTCATTAGGCCAGAAGGGGAGTGGGAAAGGGAATAGGACTGTACAGCCTAAGGATTTAGAATGCTTGCTTTTTCTGAATTGATTAGAGTACGAAACCTTTGGATATCCTTGTGAGGAAGTAGCAGTTGGAAAGGCGGAGTTTCAAAAGACCTTACATATTTTCTTCTCAAGTAATCAGAAAAGAAAGTATTTATCCACAAATAAAACCTTTTAGCTGCAATAGATTAGTTTCTCCAGACCAGCTACAAAACTTGACTAGCCCAAAGAGATGAAAGATTTAGTCTTTTAACTAATGTTTCTTACCTGCTTGCATGTCATTGCCATGGAACTGAATATACTGTAGTTACTCTGGTATAATCCTCTGCAAGAACATTCTTACTCTGGAAAAAGGTATTGTTGTGCAAGTTGTATTTTGAACTGGGGCAGCATTATCCTGGGATGATCATGTAAATAAGTCTCCCCTTACAGGCACGACTTCCTTGAAACTCATCAAAATTGTCACTCGGATTTTCACCACCAGCAAGGTCCTTCAAGCAGATCGCTGCCACTGCAGCAGTTTCATTTTAACCAGGCTGTGTCAAAGTATCTCAAGGCTGTTTACAGCTCACTTCAACCCCAGACCCTACTAATAGCCCTATACATGTTCAAAAATGAATTCACGTGACCTGAGTCCAGCATTTTAAACAATGAATAAAAGAACTTTTAAGAACAGAAAAGAAAGTAATCTTTGAAAAATAACTTTTTTTTTTTTTTTGCCTCTTTTGACCAGTGTGTATATATGGGATGGAGTGACAAGCAAAAGCCGAGGACAGACTGTACGTAGAGAGGAAATTATTCTTTCAGAAGATAATAGTAAAAGTAACTATGGCTTTGTAGGAATGATGATAACTTGCAAAGCCTATTTGTTTTGGTAGGAGAGGGCTGCCAGTTTTCAAACTCTCAGACTGTTCAGTATTCTAAAAAGAGGTTTTTAGAATTTATTTATTTATTTGTTTGTTTGTTTGTTTATTTTTTTCTTCAAAACCATGCTTTACTTCCTTTGAAAACATGAAGTGAATACTCATAGAGAAAACCAAAGCATACCTAAATTTCTGACTCCAGGATGTAAAAGTATGATTAAACTCTTTTCATGTGTGTATCTGTGTAACAGGGTCTTACTCAAATTTTCAGTCCAACCACGTGAAGTCCAGAAACTCTATCTAGCTCAAAGCTATTTCTTACTCCAGCTCCAAAATTCCCTGGGAAACAGAGATATTCTCACAGAGCTATAAAGTAATTTACGTGTGAGAGGACCCTGGAGGTCTCCTCATGCCCTCACCAACAGGGGTAGGCTGCTCCCATGCCCGTCCTTGTCCCATTACACTTGGACTCTTGCCCAGGATGGAGATCCCACAGCCCCCCTGGGAAACCTGCTCCTAGGTTGGGCCACCATCCTAGGGACCACAAGTGCCCTTTGCACGCTGTGTCCTCCCAGTGGTGGTCTGTGTGCCCGCTGGGACAGCCCTTAGCCCTCCCTTAACCCTTGCAGCAGCAACTGGCATTTGTTTTTTGTTTATTCTCATCATGGTGCTTAATCTTGCCACAAGCCAAATGACAAATAATTGGACAGAGCAATCATTGTCATCCTGACATGAAGAAGTCTGAAATCTTAGAACAGACTTCCTAAAGGTACTGCAAAATAAACCCCAGCTCTCCAGCTTAGGTATCAGAATGGTTGTTTTCTCCTCTTAGTTCAAGCAGAACTTTTGTTAGCCTGGATATATAGAAAATACATGTAGCCAGTGTTTGAGTTATCTTTCATCTTACTGGGCTTTTTTTTTTTTGTTTCAGTGTCATTTCAGGTCTTTAATGAATATTATAAACTTTTACCATGTATCAGGCCATATGTATGATCCCTTTAGGTGAAACTAGTCTGTGTGGACCAAGGATCTGTGACTGATAAATGATCTGGCCAGAGAGAGACACAAACTTTGTGTCCTCTCTTATAGAGTCTTGACAATGTCTCTTGCTGTGGTGGCTTTCCTTTGCAGCTGAAAGACCAC